>ML786550.1:462611-483842 GCA_009831015.1 Picea engelmannii | reverse complement strand
TTCTAGAAGGATCGAGAACTTATTCGTTTTCTCCCTTAAGAAACATTTCCGCACCCTGACCATTAACACAGTGCGGAAAGTCCGCAGTCAGACTTAATGCAACCTGCGGAAATCAAGCATTTCCGCAAGACAATATATATGCAACCTGCGTACTATCTTCAAAAGTGTGATTTTGAGAAGCTGATAAGTGTAACTTTCTTCATGAAAATGATTTTAAAGAAGAGTTAGATCTTCTATCACCATGTCATTATCATGTCATCATCTTGATAACCAAAAATGTGGATAACACAACCTTCCGGACCAGCTAAAGTTAAGGAAGAAGTTTACTCTCCTTCTTATGGCACCGTAATAGATAGGGATGAAGGTAACTCTCCTTCTCTCGACACCGTAATATATAGGGAAGAAGGTTACCCTCCTTCTCCCGACACAGTAATGGATAGGGATGAGGGTTACTCTCCTTCTCCCGACACCGTAATATATAGGTATGAAGGTTACTCTCCTTCTCCCAACACCGTAATAGATAGGGGCAAAGGTTACTCTCCTTCTTTCGGTACCGTAATAGATAGGGACAAAGGTTACTCTCCTTCTCTTGGTACCGTAATAGATAGGGACGAAGGTTACTCTCCTTTTCCTGGTACCATAATAGATAGAGACGAAGGTTACCCTCCTTCTCCCGGTACCGTAATATATAGGGATGAAGGTTTCTCTCCTTCTCCTGGTACTGTAATAGATAGGGACAAATGTTTATCTCCTTCTCCCTACAATTCATTCTTTACACAACCAAACAAACTGTTAGTCTCTATTTCATGCGATTGGATTATACTCTTTCCCACAGTTCTCCCTCGAACCTGAGAGCTCAGTTTCTCATCTCTTCTCTCTTCACAGATCTTCCCTTTTTACCTGTATCACAGGTACACAGAAATTCATGAGACATCATAAATTTTAAATTCAATTTTTTTTTCTTGTAAATCTGTCACCCTCAGATTTCCAAATTCCACATTTTGTTCTCATATTTGTTTCACACAGGAACCAGACTCATAATTATGGGACTTTCCTTCCCATAGAGGTTTGGCTCAACAGGCAATTGGTCTTCCTTATGGCTTACAACACTGCCATATCCAAGACCCCTTTGCTTTCTGCACTTTCAACTTCAATCAACCAAACAAATTGTTAGTTTCAATGCATCCATCTATATATATATATATTCAAAGCCATGCATACTAACAGTTCATCACATCTATATAAACATGAAAATGGAGTCCCATTCCTTGCCTATGCCTCATTTCAACATACCAAACCTTTCAAAACGTAATTCAACATTTCAAAGGATTTAAAAAATGTGCCAATATTCATTGCCACGTTCATACCCAATGCACTCTTGCATTGATTTCAAGTTTTTCACACTTTATGACAGGTTCTTGGCCATGGTGTGTTGGAATTTAACCAACCTCTTCACCACATGGCTTATTCATTTTCTTTCATTCTTACATCAGGACTATGCTTCCGGCTACAGGATGATCACTATCCCAAATCAGTACACATGGGACTCAAAAGTTTCACATGCATGCCTTTAAGCATTCTTCCTTTATTAATAACCAGGGTGCCAACACTCATGGCCACCCAAATTTGGTTTTCTCTAACACCTATACAATGTAAGTAGAAATGTTGGAAGGTCCTCCTTCCTCAATGGGAAATCCATTGTCTGTCCTTTATGTAGACATGCATTTCCTGGAAGCAATTCCATGCAACGTGCTATCTATGAGCACTTTTGTTTCTAATTGTTCCTTGATTGATCCATGTATTCATGACATATCAGTTCATGAATTATTCCGAGGATTACAATCAATCTTTACTATCATAGGTTCACACCTCCATCATTCATGTTCACCTTCTTGAACCATACCCTACTTGGGTACCCAAGGAATACAACTGCCTTTCAACGTTCCATACATAACATTAAGACCGTAAAACATTTCAGAAGGGATTTTTACCCAATCCTTTCATACCTTGTGCCACATAGGCATGAATTTTTTTTTTATACCGGTTTTGGCTATCAGCACCCCCTCTGATATTATCCCATCAACGATTTTCCATGGGGACCTTTAAAGTCCCTTCAACAATATTTCAACAAGAACCTTCTCATAGTCATCCTCTGATTGAGGTTGTTCATTATTGACAATTGTCTCTCTGAACAGTTCTAATCTATCTCTTTCTACACATGACATACATCATAAACACATTAGTCGTCATGTAAATTAAAAATGCAAGTACCATAAAATTTAAATTAATAAAAAATTTTCAGACATGTTGTAGCATATTTGTATGCACTTCATCACATTATCCTTAATGTTTTCATGAGTGCAATACAAACAGTTCTCAACTGTTTCTACAATAATACAAGCCTCATCACTATGGTGTCAAAACATTTACTTTCATCAGCATACTAGCTTTCTCATCCCAGAGAAAAAACATAATACATGGCAAGAAAAAGAATTGAGGGCTCTCCCCTTCTTCAAATTCTTTCTACATCGCCTGGGAATTTTCAGTCCAGCTGAGTTATTTCTAAGGCCTCATCGTCTTTTCTCTGATTTTTCAATTTACTCCATGTTGGGATCTTTCTGCTCTTTTCCTTGAGCCGCCTTGGTTAGGCCTCACCCTAACCATTTTTGGAATACAACAACATGCTTTAATAACAAACTTTTTGTTTTGTTCATAACGGATCATGAACCTATGCATCCTGCACATAACCATTCAATTATTAGAATGGTCAATATTCATTTATTAGTCTTTTATTAATTACATGATGTTTTTCAAAATGTAATCCATGATTATGGTATATATATATATATATATATATATATATTCATATAATCTTGTGGCTCACTGCTTAATTCTCAGCAGTCATTAAGGTTGTGACTTTGTTTTCCTGACAGATTCTTCACACAGTTCCTCCATAGGGAACTCCTTCAACATGCAACTTCCTTATTGCATATCCATCACTATTTGTGATGGCCTCAAACTTGAGTTAGCTTCAACAATTTATCAAATATCCCATAAGGAATATACACATGCATCTTTGTCATGTACCCAAATTATGTATCCATACATATTCTGGTTTTGTTAACTTACATCATACCTGTGCATCACTTTCACATTTAATATCATTCATACCTAACTGGTATTAATATTAGGCTTCATATTAGGAAGCTCCATAATGCATTAAACCCATGTACTCAAGCATACTTAAACACATATAAGTATTCATCATGCTAGCTTATTGCTTGCACTTTTTCCATGTCATTCACACACATGGACATATCCGACTTCTATATTTTTCTCCCAAGGATCTTCCATTCATCCTTATGATCATGCATACACATTCGTGTATAAGTAGGTGCATATATTTTACCTTTTTACCTCATGCATTCACTTGATGGTTTAATTTCATCATTAATGTCCTTTAGTTTGAGATTCTAGTCACTTACAGGACTAATCTCACAGTCATATATAGTATTGATGTTGCCTTCTCTCAAGGCCATAACCAACCAGGGTCACTTTCCTCTTTATGCGACAACGTCTGGCAAGGAAACCTTCTTGCCTCAACGTCCATAGGGTTTTACCCATCTCACTCTTCTCTGGTCTTAAGGAGTTATATACTCCGATTTAATATAAAGCAGTAACTATAACTACAAGGGATCCTACCGAATCCTATCAGATTCCTTTAATCCCACAAAGGTATTAACCATTATATAATCCACCATCATCAGTGCCTAAAGTTCTAACTGCCCATGCTTAGAAGCAGTGTTACGAACACCAGGTCATCCGTCCTTCAGGATTCAGTTGCTCTTGACAGAACCCTGCCACCTTCAACTATCCACATTCAAGTCTTATTATAAATGTTAATTAGCATATCCCTACTCTGGTAAGAGTAGTTATCACTTTGACAAAGGGATAAATAAATTCTTCTGCTAAAATTCAACAAGAATTCCCAAAATTATAGGTTCAATCTGTAGTCGTTCTCCTAAAGGAGTAAATGCAGATAATAATACCTCCTTACATGACTCGTACATGAGCCTAATAAGGCCAAGTGTTGTAACCATGCTCTGATACCAATTTTTAACACACCCACAACATGGCATACAAATTTTTGCTCTTCTTAAAGGACATATTATCCATCCATGGTTTCTAATTTGGAAGGTCGGGGAACCAGTCCGACCTCCCGGTTAAGGATCTCTGATTTTGGATCCAAACGACTTTATGAGACCTTGATGGTCTCATTCTGTAATTAGACATAGAACCTTTTGACTTCCTGGTGCAGGTCTAAAGGTACCCGTGACCCTCCTCTTTGCGCCTGTGAAATATCAGAGTTTGGGCGTTAGATCCTTTTTTAATAAGCTCCTTCCTTGATATGACCTTAGGCAAGGGCCTTACATAACTACGTGATTGTGGGCACAACCAAGGGTGGTTTGAAACCAAACTACTTTTCACCCCGCAATTCACCTTAAGCCTCCATGTGTCCTTTCTCCAAAACTATGGTCTGGAATGTGGACCGCCCTCAAATTTTTAATGTTCGCACACCTTCGGTCCCTGTAATGCGACGAGACTGTCAATCTCACAACCTTGACGGTGCTTCTGAACTTGATGGATCAAATATATCCTTTCCGAATCTATGGATCAGATCTAACCTTTCTAAATCAATGACTGTGATTTATTTCATGATTCAGGTTTTGGGAGTTTCAAATCTCAACCCTTACCTTCTCCCGTAGTGACAAATATCTTGCCACACATCCTCTTTAATCAACGACACTGATCATTTCGTGATTCTAGACTTTGGGAGTCTCAAGTCTCAACTTTTAATTCCCCTCGAAGTATGAAAATTTCTGTCGCGTGTCCACTTGAATCTGACGATCAAGGCTTACTTCGGGTCTTTACCCGAAATCCACAGATTCATGCCACATCCCACTTAATCTTGTGGCTATGAATTACTTCAGGACTTTACCGAGAGTCCATATATTTACACCACGTCTCTTTTGGATCAGATGGTCCAGATTCACTTTGGGTCTTCAACGTTCGACAGTCTCAATTATCAACTAAAACCCTAGTGCGATTTACCTAGAGACACCGATCTATCGACACGTACCCCTCCTGGTGATCAACAACCAAGATCTACTTCATATCTTTAGCACTTTTCAACCAAGACCAGATCAATGACATTCATCCCCCTTCTCGATCAATGGTTGATATTCCACTTCGGGACTCCGACGCTCTCACCCTCTACTTTCCTATGGAGTATTTCATACCCAGAGTGCTAGATCTAGCACCACACGTCCACCTTAAATTGATGGCTTTCGTCCGCTTCAAGACTTCGGCCTTCAGACATCTCAAAATTCAAATCCTCCTTGCTTCATTTCCTTTGAAACGTTCTATCCAGAGTTCACGATCTGATGACATTTTTCCTCCTTCAGATCGACGAGGCCCAACTGCTTTGGCTGTTTGGGATTTGGCGATTTCAATCTCTTATCCATTGCGTTCTCCTAGAGTGTTTTCAGCCAGAGTTCACGATCGATCGCGACATTCCCTCTAGATCTGATGTTCCATATTATCTTCGGGTCTTTGGGTTGGTTTCACCCGAGAACAACAAATCTCTACCACGTGTCCCTTTCGATTTGATGGTTGAAATTCACTTTGACTCTCTGGCTCTCCGGGCTTTGGGAGTTTCAACTCTCGACTGAAACTCTTGAAGTGATTTCTCTGGAGTTACTAATCTACTAGCACGTGTCTCCTGGCAATCAATGGTCAGGATCTACTTATAGTCTTCGACGATTCCACTCTCTCCTTAAACACAAGCTCTCGCTCAGCAGTTGTAGATCTTGTGCCACTTGTCCCTCTTGGCGATGAACGGTCCCAATTCACTTCGGGACTTCGAGACCTTGGCTAGTCAACCCTTCCATGCACACAAACGTTAAAAATTATGAAATTTACCTTATATAAGATGACTAACGTCCCTTTGTGCTTAGATCTGACGGTTAGGATCTGTTCCTTCCCAACGCTTCTCCTCTGCTTCCTTGGACGCTGATCTAACAGTCCAGGATTCTCCCTGCAACCGATTTGACGATTGCTATCGCTCCTTCTTCTGATATTTTGTCTTCTTTCGACTTGGAAGAGTTTGGTAGATGTTCAAAGGCCTCAACCTTTGTTCCTCCTGTGAGTCCAACTATCTTGGGTCCCGTCTTCACTCTTGAAAACGTTATTTCTTCTAAGATTTTCGATTCTCTCAGATCGATGGTACCAAGGGACTTCGTTACTCCACGAATTTCCAAAATGGCTCACGACCACCCATCTCGCAACTATTCAGGGTTTGGCAGTCATGATCCGACCGATACCGAGGTGTCTGCCAATCGATGGTTCACAACAATTGCGGGGTCCCAACGTGTGTGCTCTTTATCAGAGAGCTCAACCTCTGCAATATGGAAGTACTTGCTCAACTCTAGCCTAATCCTAGTCATTGATATTCCATTCCCAATGAGATCAACGACGTGGGTTGATTGCGAGCTGTGAACTAGTAGGTCCGCTAAATTCACCTTCGCACTCCACAATGATTCCCAACCATCGATTAAATTGAGCAACTGGTGTTTGATTTGGTAAATCTAGTGAGTATTTGAGTCGATCTGATGATCGAGATGGCCTCTCCTCCTATTAAACGTCTCACATCCATCTCCACTATTAGATTCTTAAGTTATGGGTAGTTCTGGTGAATTGACTATCATCTACCTCCTAGATCTAACGATCAGGATGGTTCTCGGGCATCCTCAGATCTAAGGCTTAGAGTTAAATTTGGGACTTCAAGAATTTGAGGATTTTACCTCCCTTACGAAGAAATTACCCAGTTCTCCAAACTCGCGAAGTTCGAATGACTCCAAGGGTTAACCACCACGCTCCTTCCCATATTCAATAGTCACAACAGATTGTGGCTTCTTCCGAACATATTTTGTCCGTTCATCTTCCAAACAAGGGAACCTTCCCTTTCGATACTTTAGCCTCACTACTCTTCTTAATATTTGTTAGCTTTGAAAGGCTTAATAGATTTTCGCTCTTTCTCTTGAACTTAATGCTTGGAATAATCCTTCCGTGCACCCTTTACACTCATTCCTCAACTCTAGAACTTAAGTGGTTCTCGGTCTCTGCCTGCCTCGTAGAGAGCCTGTGCATACATGAACTATCTCTCCTGAGCTTTAACATACTCCCTCCTCCAAGGGACTTAAAACAACTAGGAGTGTCTACATGCGTACATAAAATTGTGCCCAAGGTCGACGAATGCACAGTTCGTGGATCTAGCTTAAGCCAGCACAAGGTGCAAGCATTTACGAATACAAAACATGTCCAATCCACACTTGCTTAAATACACAATTTAAACAAGAATAAATAGATACAATATAACCATTAAGCAAACATACACATCCCTGGGTCATTCAAAGTATATCTCATTTCATTACATAATTACAGCTTAATTTCATAGGGTATGAGAATACTTATCTATTACAAGTTTCATCCAATCAACTGACTATGGGTGTGTGCCTTTCCACCCAACCATACGCTCAGAGGCATTCATTCTTAGCACTCTGGCCACCCTTTTTCCAAGCCATGATATCACTAGGGAATTTATGCCATCTCTAAGAGAAACTCTCTCTGTCACAGTGACCCTACGAGGTTTATCAGATGCTTCCTCATCATCAAGCTTGCGTACAGGTCCTTCAGGCCATGTTATCGACACTTCCTTTGGGTTCTCACATCTTCCTTACGATCTTGTTCTCTTGTCCCATCTCCTCTCTTGCTGTCTCTGTATGTATCTTATCTTCCCTCCTCTAGAAGGTTTCTGACCTGTCCCGTTCCTTCTATCAGAAGGAAGCTCGGGTCTGTAGGTCTCTGTGGTACTTCAAGCTGACATCCTACAACTAGAACATGCTTCCATTCATGGGGGTGGTTGATGATTCAACCACTGGTCCTTTATTTATTAACCAATTTCTTTCCTCTAGAGATATCATGGCTTGTACTTCAAGGCTTCACCCCCGAACAATCAGTTATGGGCAATTTAACAATAATACATTTACATTGTTCACATGCCTTAGCATGGTAATCTTATTTTATGATTAATTACAAGCTGGGGAAATAGGGGTGTTACACCATCTCTCTAGGGAAAGTTTTATTTCTTCAACATCCTTCAGGGAATAGGGAAAATGATCTTTCTTCTACTTCTGCCACAACCGTCTATCAATATTTTCTTCCACTTTCAAAGAAACTTGATAGGATTCATCTACATTACAAAAGTATTGCGTACTCATATCATCCTGAATATGATATTTCAACCCATTTACATATATTGTCACTCTTTGATATTCTGGTTCCTTTATCTCTAATCTAAGTGACAGTTTGAAAAATTCCTCAGTATATTCATGGAAATATGTCTCTTTCTGCCTTACATTTTTCACTTTCTTACACAAATTCTACTGGTAATCGACAAGTAGGAATTTCTCCTTGATTTTTCTCACCATCTTCCTCCAGGTTATAATATTCTCCTATCAGTTATCTACTCCGTCCTTCTGTAGCATATCCCACTAGAGTGCAGCATGAAATTTTAGCTTTGTCATGGTGAATCGAACCTGATTGGGATCCTGATCATTTTCATACTCAAAATATATTTCGAGCTCTCCTATCCAGTCAATGAGAGCCTCAACTTTCAAATTACCATCATAACATGAAACTTACACCCTTGCACTACCTATGTCTTTCAAAAATGATATCAAACTTATTGTTGGGTCGACTTCCTCAACATTTATCTCTTCTTCAGGTTCATCTTCAAACTTTGAATTGATTTCAACATCTCCTAGGCTTATGTTTTATATTTCTTCTATCCTTCTTCACAATTACTATAATCCTTTGTTCCTAGCACCTCCTCATGTTGCTCCTACTCTACGTGGAGACATCCTTACAAGTGGTCTTGTATCCCTCACTCAGGCTAACATTCATAGGCCTTACTTCTGGGCACTGTCTCTCACAACTTAGGAGCTAACCAACTATGGTACCACTTGATGCATTCACCCTTAATCTTCTACTCAAACAATTACATAACAAGGTTTCTGCCCACATATTTTACAACTAACAACTAACAATGCTAACATAAATTAACAACTTAAAGAATTCCAAGAGAAATTTACAACACTACTACACATGTACGGAAGAAACGACGTCATACTCCGACAGTAGGGATAAAATTGGCCGTACCGTCATATATTGATTGTTTTTTTTTTATATATATATATATTTTTAAAAAAATCCCGACATTCATTGACTATTCGACGACATGGTCTTTATCGTCGACTATCCAACGGTTACAGGTTATAACTGTTAGATATCCGATGGTGTAAAAGGTAAATGATAATGCTTACCAACTATTGACAAGGTAAACATTTTTGTCTGTTAAGCAACATCTCTCTGGTCAATAGCCGTCAGATGTTAGACAAAAAAGTGATATATAATTTAAAAAATTTGAAATATTAAAGGCGTACGACATTGTTCCTATACTAGCGACGGTTTGCATAGGTTATAAGAGATATTTTTAGGTGGGAATACAATTTTTTATTTTATTTTGTTAATTGCATTAGAAATAGTTAAACTACAGAGGTTGATTTTTTAAGATAATGATCATCATTGAAAGTTTGGTAAGGAAAAATGTCACATAATATTCTTCCAGAAGGACAAGGCTGAGACTTGAGATTTGCATTGGTTGAGGCTTTGGGTGATTGAAAATGTTATTTCCCTTGTAAAAAATGCAGTGGCTATAATAGAAGGAGACTTTTAATAAAAATAACTAAAAAACATTGTAGTGAGTATGGATACCTTGAAGGAGGGCATGAATATTGTCCCATGGTAAGTTATTCATTATATGTCTTTATATTACATATTTTTTTGTAAATGATTATATGTTAAATGTAGAAGAAAAATAATGTATTATTTTTTCTTTATGGATATATTCTACGTAAACATGAAAAAATAAAGAGTAATTTAAGAAGAGAAGAAGTATACATAATATGTATATTTTAATTAGGGTTTAGGGTATGGTTTAGTGCTTAAGGGGTTTAAGGTTTAGGGGTACAAGGTGTAAGGGGTATGCTTCTCCAATTGATGGACATGGTATGAGGAGGAGCTATAGATGTCTTAAGGCAAAAAATATGCTTTTAGGACTCCCAAACTATGCACAGGGTCTAAAACCACCAGATAGACCCTATAAACGAAATGTTTGGCCTATGTGTACTCATGATAATGGCACCATTATAAGGTTTTAATTAGTGGAAATTACTCTTTAATTTGATCCCGAGCATAGTGGCCTATGAATGGGGCCAATGTTGAAATTTTTTCAGTTTGTGTTTGTATGCACTGAAATTTGACATGGTTATAGTAGATGCACACGTTGATGGTATGGGAGGGTTTCGAGACTCAAATACAACTCACACAAAGAGTTCGACAATCAAATGAAAAAATTAACGAGAACAACAATGTTTCAAGTGTGAACAACCATTACATATTTTACATCAGTCAAGCAAGGACACCTAATATTTTTCTTCACTAAAATGCGTGTGTAGTTTTTATTTTATTAAAAATTTGTATGCAAAAGGAATGAACAAGATTTCATTTTCTATAAATTTTTTTTTTTTTTTTTCCCACTAGTGTACTTCATTCTTTTTATCCTGCATGCTTTTTCCCTCAATGCTAAGCCCAAAATGAAACCATTTTTTTGGATATTACATTTCTACAAGCTCATGGATTTCAAATTATCTAAAGAAATTGTTATTGAACTATGAAATTATTGTTGGGTAGTAAGCTTTGCAAGGTAGGTGGTATAAAGCCCATTTATTATTCTTTGCAATTAATGTTTATTGCTGAATTTTGGTTTATATTCATTTACATTTTTTTTAAATATCTCATTGTAGTTGTTAGAAATGATTGCCAAAATATCAAACCTATAAATTCATAATGTAAACCCCCAAGGCAATGCCCCACCATCAATGGAATATAATGAAAAAAGGCAACTAATAGAGTGATAGCCAACCTAATAATGTTGATATAATGCTTACTTGCCAAAATTTTAGATATAATGGAATATAATGCTTACTTGCCAAAATTTTAGATGAAATCATTGATATAATTACTCAAGAAAATGATGCATTATCAATATTACCTCTTATAGAGAGAATATTTATCCTAAATGTATAGATGATTTGGATAATATTGCAAGAAAAGAACTAAAGACTAGAAAACTAGAGGAAATATTTTCCCTTTTCATAGGCCCTCATATAGGTTAAATGTCAAACACTAGTAGACCTCATATATCTATCAAATGGTGCACTTATCAACCATTTATTGATAATTTGATGGATAAGTAATACATGGTTTTTAATGTGTGGACTCATAAGTACAATAGGGAAATCCCACTATGCTTCTCAAGGAAAATGTATGCAAAGTGTGTTTTAGGGAAACTTGTTAACTATTTTCATCACGTAGAATTCCATGATGCTTGTTTGGATATTCCACATAACTGACCCAATGCGAGGCACCAAGATGATAAAAAAAACCTAATACCTTGACCTTGTTGGAACTCCCACTTCCAGAGGAGTTGCTTCCACAAACACAAGAATAATTGCTCTAGTTGACACAAATGATGGTGTGTCATGACACATTTGTCGAGGTATTGACTGTATGGTGTCATCATATACTAGTGGGGTAGGAATATCAACTCCCAGTTGGGCATAACACGACCATCCAGTAGTGAGGGAATACTATCATATACTAGTGGTTGTAGTTGTTATTCACATCCATGAATGCTTTGTGGATATAGTTTCCATGGTCGTTTATGAGATATTTCCTAGGGTCGATTTGTAAGTGAGGTATGTATAATGATATGTTTTAATTTTATTGAATTTATAATTAATTAAGTAATTTATTTCACATTGTTTTCCCCTTATGGTGTGTGTGTGTGTGTTCTGACTTCCCCTCCTACATCTATGGGATACTCACCCTATGGTAGAAACATCCAACAATGTATCTACTTTAGTCACATCCATACTTGTTGCTAAAATTTGCAAGATGCACATGTGTATGTTATATTTCATATTGGATCATTATTAAATCATGTATCTATAAACTAGCTCAACATGACTTGGTGATTGTATCCATTGGCTAGAGTATGTTTGTATCGTTATAATATTTGTTATATACACTAATATTACTTGATTTTTTGTAATTATAAAGGAACAACACCCTAGGGCACTGTTCATGGAGGAAGATGTGTTTGTACAAGCACCTATTTAGGACATGGAGCGGATATTGAAGATCAAGTTAATCATCCTATGGAAGAATATGTTGATGCTAATAACTCAGTTGAAGAATATGCAACAAATATATTGATCCAGGAGACATTTAATAATGTTGGAATGGATGATGATGGCGACCAACTTGATGGTGTTTTTGATATACCTGTACTGGAGAAGGAAAGTCAACCTTTTTATGAAGGCTCCAAAACAAGTATTCTCTTCACTATATTGTTGTTGGTGAACTTAAATATTATGAATGGTTTGTCAAACACTTGTGTGACACAACTGCTAAGGTATGTAATATATTTTTTCACACTTAGTGCATGATGACAAAGGTTTTCTTTTTTCCTCTATTTTTATTGTTAGTTGATCATGTGTAAAATTTGGATGCAATATGTATGATTAATATTATTTACATTAACCAGTATTGATTTTTTATGTTGTAGATTGTTAGGTGAATTTTTGTTACCACTGTCAAATGTTTTATGCCACACATATCAATATTTACACGCCATTATGAAATATATTGGAATGGAGTATCAAGCTATTCATGCATGTCCTGATGATCATATTCTATATTATGGAGAACATGCGTCAAAATAATAATGCCCTAAATGTCAAATTAGTAGATATCGAACCGATCAAGTAACAAAAAGAGTGTCTCACAAGGTTCTTTGTTATATCCCCATAATTCTGTGTTTGCGGCGATTTTTCAGGTGCAAAAGCATAGCACAATTTATGGATTGCCATGAAATGAAAAAAAGTAAATATGGTGTTCTTCGAATGCCTGTCGATGGATATGCATTTAAGAATATAGAGGAAATAATGCCAAATTTTAAAGATGAACCTCGTAATCTTAGGCTTTCATTGGAAGCTAATGGTGTCAATCCATTTGGAGAGCTTAGATCTACTTACTCGGTATGGCATGTTTTTATTATCAACAATAATATTCCTCCATGCATGTCAATAAAGAGGGAGCACATAATGTTGGAAATGATTGTTCCAAGTATTTGCTTAGAATTATTTTTTTTAATGGGGTAACATCTCATTTTTCTTGTTTGTTTCATAATTTTGTCTTATACTTTATTGTTTACTCATATATGTTCAATTATAATTATGTTTGATATTTTTTTATTTAATCATATATGTAGTAATTATGTATTTTATGTTAAATCAATTAGGTAAGTACCAAGTCAAAGATATGAATGTATATATCGATCCTCTTATTGATGATTTACTAGAGTTATGGAAGGGCATCACTATGTATGATATCTATAGAATAGTAGGTGCGCAAAGGGAATTTAAATTCCATGCAATGATTGTATGGAAAATTCACCATGCCCCAGGGATAACACATTTCTATGGTATGTTATAACGTTACACTGTAGTTTAATAGTGTTTAATTTTATGAAGTTCATATCATGCATGTTTTTTATATAATCCCTTCATTAAACATACTTCGAATTATTCATGATATAAAATTTAATTCATTTCTTGCAGGTCTTCAAACAAAGGGTAAATTTCCATGTCCAGCTTTTGGTCCTAAGATGAAATCTCATCATTCAAGAAGTTTAGGAAATGAGGTGTTTGATGAGTATAGACACTTCCTCTCTAAGAACCATAGGTATCGAAGTACCGAGAAACATATTTTCAATGGTAAATAAGATAATGGATTAAAACCACAGAGAATACACCTCGTCTATGGTAGTTGCAATATAATAGAAATCATCAAGGTATATTAATGGATCAAATCGTCTATCATGTATCATACATGAAATGTTTGTAATATTTTAATTTTTTATTGCATTTTTTCATTGTACTAATTGACAAGTATTTTTGCAATATCTTTAATTTATATGCTTCACCTTGAAGGTCGTCATGAAGGAATTAATAATGGGGCACTTCCACGAGAAATGAAAGTTATCTCGTACAATTTAGTAGGCTCCCTTACTATGAGCACCTAGAAATTGCTCATTTGTTTGATACAATTCACATAGGGAAGAATGTAACAAAAAATTTATGGCAAATCTTAGATGGAAGGAGTTACAAAGAAAGAAATTTCAATATTTGTAATGACATTAAGGAGGCCAATCATGCAATGAAAAGTGTTATTCATTCAAATAGCGATGCAGACGCCCAAAATATAAGTGTCCTTCCATGGTTATTGACAAAGAAACAAAGAAAGAATGTAAACGAGGTTATTGAAAAAATTGAATTTCCCACTGGATTTTCTTCAAACATAAAGAATATCCTTACAAAGAAAGGTGAATTAGGTCGGGTAAAAACTCATGATTGAAATACTTTGATTAAGGTAATTATTTTGGTGTATATATTTCTATATTGGTGAAACATCTTGTTCGTGTTTTTTTAATCTTCTAATTTGTGACTAAATAATGATTCATTTTTTATGTTACATTATGTTCTAACTCTATCTCTCCCAGACAAATTTGACAACAATGTCAAACAAGTTATATATGATCTCGATAAATACAAAAGGTAAGTGACGATTTATATGCAAAGTGTAATTTTTTCAATTTGTTGTACAACTTATATTTCACTGCATGTGTTTTACTTGAAATGTAGTTGATCTAGGTGGATATCAGTGGCCACCCACCTATTCCATTGCCTAGAAAAACAGTTTTCCACCTTGGTAATTTTTCGACAGTTTTTCGGGTTCCAAACTTTTAGGGTTGTTTTGAGGTCCTAAACGACGTTTTTTGGGGATTTGGGGCCTAAGTGGTTTCTGGAGGCACTAACCTAGGCTAGTCATTTTTTTTTCTTTTGCTAGACCTTTCCAACGGGCTATCATGCGCCTAAAACAAAGATCATATGCAAAAGTTACGACCCCGGGAAGTTGATGTAATAACTTACCCCAACGAGGCCCACATGACTTTTGGCACTTCATCTCCTAGGGTTAGGTTTTTGGAATTCATATTTATTGTAAAAAGGCCTTCAAATCCTTATTGTAGTCATATTCTTGCGAATGAGCGCAACCATCACATATCTTCTCAGAGATAAGCCGCGACAATTATAGCAAGCTTGTTTTCGGCTGCATTTTATAGTTTCATTTTATTTCCTTATTGAATAGAAACCAATTTTACTGTATATCTGTTATTATGTGTTAATCATATTTTGATAATAATATGTATTCATTTCGTTCTGCACTTAAAATCTGGATCAGTGGTATCAGAGTGGTATGTTCCTTGTCGTTCTTAATGCATGTCCCCAACGAGGTCAGGGTACAAAGAATTGGGTTTTGAGCTTGTTTCTCTTGAGGACAAAAGCTCTCGCATGCCTAAGTGACCTATCATGGCGAGAGAAAATAAATATGATGGGACAAGAGATCCCTTCAAAATGTTGCTCGAGGAATCCCTCACACAACAGAAGAATGAGATGATGGATAATTTTGTGCAAATCCTTTGGTGACTACCAACATGCGACATATCTTCCTCAAACGGAGGCGCCGCCCCATTCAAGTTACAAATCAACTTTGATATTCCTATATTTGAAGGTCAGATAGATGCAGATGTTGTAGACAAATGGTTGAATTTGTTAGAAGGGTATTTCTTTGTCCATAACTTCTTGAATAGAGAACAAATTACTTTTGCGCTTCATAAATCTGTTCCCCATGTCAAAGATTGGTGGGAAAATTTCTACGAGCAAAAGGAAATAGAGGAACCCTAATTATTTACAACTACGGTCACCTAGGACTCCTTCAGGGATGCTGTTAAGGAAAAATACTACCCTGTTGGAAGTTATGATGACCTGTACACAAAATGGACCACATTGCGGCAAGAAAGAGACCAAGCAGTGTCTGAGTTCACAAATATCTTCCATACCTTGTGAACCAAGCTAGGTATCAAAGATTCTGAGCGACATCTGGTGCTCAAGTATCGCGATGGTCTGCATAGACACATCCAGGCTGAAATGGATTTTCTGTACATCTCATCCTTGGGTGCGGGCTAGCGATATGTTCTCAAAATCTAGCAAAAGCTCAAACAAAAGATGTGGAAATTTGGGCCCGGGAACTCCTCACAACAAAATCCAAGAAAAGTCAGCCCCAACTCATAGAAAAAAGGATAAAGAAAAGACAGAGCACCTCAAGACAACCAGTCTAGGCCGCAAGCAAAGAAGGACACTGGAAAGACAAAGAAAGATATCGGAAAGTGGTGCGACTTCCATAAGAGCCCCTAGCATAATAGTGCTGATTGTCGCTCAAAGCAGTCGCTGGTGGCTGAGGTGAAAGAATTTGAATCAGATGCGGGTTCTGACTCTGAGTTAGAACTAGAAAGGGGGAGACGGTTCATTGATGCAGAACCCATTGCTACCGTTGCTATCACCAATCTACAGCCTGATGAACCAGATGAGACAGAGGAAGGTGAGTGCCTTTTTCATTCACAGATGTGGGTGAAGGGTACCGCGCTACACTTCATTGTTGATAGTGGTAGCGAGGAGAAACTCATCTCAGCAGAGGTTGTCAAGAGATTCGCCCTGCCAACAACACCACACCCACAACCCTACAAAATCGGATGGCTCCGCCAAGGAAGTGACATCTGCGTCAACCAATAATATTGCCTGTCATACAACATCAAGCCCTTCAAAGACAAGGTATTGTGTGATGTTTCCCCTCTCAAAGTTTGTAATGTTATTTTAGGCCAACCATATTTATGGAAATGCCATGTTGTATATGAGTCTAGGCCTAAGAGCGTTATTATTACTTTGAACAAGAAATTGTACAAGATACCTGAGGTGGTCCCACCTAGTGATATTTCCTTGATCTCTGCCAAGATATTCAAAGTCATCTCTCAGAAGGGGAAGTTTGTCTTCTTCGTGATTCTCTCTCAGAATGAGAGAAATATCGCAACCACATCCAGGGTCTCCATGACTGACCTCTCCACACAACAAAAGCAAGTAGATAAGGTCATGGAAGAATACTCAGATATCTTCTCCTCACCTATCGGGGTACCTTTGCACTGTTAAGTCAAGGAACCCATTGATCTAACCCTCAAAACACCACTTCCCAATGGGCCAGTCTACTACCTCTCTCTGTTAGAGAATGAGAAGATCAAGCGACAGATCCAAGACATGTTCCACAAGGGGCACATCTCTCCCATATCATCACCTTGCAGGAGCCCAATCATGCTGGTACAAAAGAAATATGGAACCTGGTGACTTTGCATTGATTACCGGGCCCTGAATAAAATCACAATAAAAAATCCATACCCGATTCCCTGAATCGACAACCTCCTTGATAAGCTCACAAGGGTCTCGATAGAACATACAAATGTATGTAAGACTACCTTCAAGTCAAAGGAAGGTATTTTTGAATGGTTGGTCATGCCTTTTGGTTTAAAAAATTCTCCAACCCTTTTCATGAGGATGATGGACGATATCCTACGACCATTCACCAATACTTTTGTAGTGGTGTATCTGGATGACATTCTCATTTACAACAAGACTTGGGCAGAACACTTGCAACATATTCAACAGGTTCTGCACACCCTGCGACAACACAATCTATACGCCAACTTGGAAAAATTCTCCTTTGGCATGGACATGGTCCATTACCTGGGTTACCTCATCGATCGACATGGAGTACATGTGGATCCAACCAAGATCCAAGTCATCCATGACTAGTCAGCCCCAACCACACTCACTGAGGTTCAAAGCTTCTTAGGCCTTGCCAATTTCTACTACAGGTTCATGTTGGGATTCTCACATATTGCATGGGACCTAAGACAAATAACAAGGGGTGGTGGTAAGGTGAAATTTGTGTGGGGCTGGTCCCAACAACAAGCGTTCGATGAATTGAAGCAACACTTGTGCTCAGCCCTAGTAGTTTCATTATCAGACCTGAAAAAACCCTTTGAGATCGAGACAGATGCTTCAGACTATGCTGTGGGCGCCATTCTCACTCAGCATGGCCACCCCGTGGCCTATCATAGTGAGACACTATCAGATGCTATCCATAAGTACCATACTTATGACAAATAAATCTACTCCATTGTGCAAGCCTGCCGCCAGTGGAGACATTACATTCTTGGAAAAGAGATAATCATCCACATTGATCATAATCCACTGTAGTTCATCTAGACACAAGGAAAATTGCAGAATGACCTCCATCAGAAGTGGCCCACATAATTGCAACAATTCCACCTCAACATCAAGTATAAAACAAGAAGAACCAACCGTGTTGCTAATTTCCTCAGCAGATCGCCAGTCGCGGCACTCACCACGGTGCTAGAATCTTGCGGCCATGAGACCTTTGGATGGCCCCAAGTCTATGAGACAGACCTGAACTTCGCCACCACCTACCAAATGTTGTGCAAAAACACAATTATCGATAATTTCCATCTTCAAGATGGGCTGCTGTGCCGTCCAGGCCATATATGCGTTCCATCAAGCGAGTGAGTGAAGATGATCTAGGAATCCCACTACAGTCGGGTGAAAGGACACTTCGGCATTGAAAAGACAGTGGCAATGTTGCAAAAACATTTCTACTGGCCGAAACTTTGACAAGAAGCTAGAAAGTATATCAAGTCCTGCACTGCCTGCACCATTTCCAAACCAACCACTAAGAAATAGGGACTGTACACCCCTCTGCCTACTCCTATCAGGCCATGGGAATCCATGTCAATGGACTACATGTCGGGCCTCTCGTCCACCAAGCAGGGAAATGATTGTGTTTTTGTGGTTGTTGATCGATTTTCTAAGATGATGATTCTAGACGCCTGCAAGAAGAATCTCACAAGAGAGGCCATCGCCAAGATCTTCTTTGAATGAGTCTGGGTACATTTTGGAATCCCACAAACCATTGTCTTAGATCGGGACAGTCGATTTCTCAACACATTCTGGTCGATCCTTTGGTCATTGCTGGACACCAAGCTCACCAAATCCACGACCTTCCACCCCCAGACAAATGGCCAAATCGAGGTCATAAATAAAATGATCATGCATATCCTACGCATGTATAATTCCAAGAACCCTCACACATGGGATGAGAGTCTTCCCTATGTCCAACATAGCTACAACCGAGCCCTTCATAGCTCAATTGACCACAACTGCTTTCATGTGGGGTTGGGATTCCAACCATTGGGTCCCATAGATGTTGCACTACCCCTTGCGGTCACCTCAAACGACTCATATCCTACTCCAACTGAATATGACAAAGCCACTTGGTTCATTGAGTGGATCCAACAAATCCACCAACAGGTTCAAGATATCCTACATAAGTCCAATGAAAAGTACAAGCAATGCCATGATCAACATCGGGTGCCACATAAGTTTCAGGTGGGTGACAAAGTTTGGTTGCACTTGCAGAAAGAACGCCTTAGAGGATCCCATATGAAGCTTCACCTACTCTGTTATGGGCCATACACCATCAAAAAGGATGTGGGTGATAATGCTTTTGAGCTCAACATTCCTTCTTTCCCTGGCCTGCACCCAATATTCAACGTGGATCTCCTTTGGCCTTATTTCCCATGATTATTGGACACCTTAGAGGTAGAATAACAACTAACACCAACATAGATCAACCCTAACTGCATATAATAGGCATCCGATGATCATATTGTGGACAAATAGGTCAAGGGAACTCGCTAGTAGAGGATCCAACTTTATTGAGTTGTCAAAGTTGGGCAGCTCCTACACCAAGGCAAGTGGCTCACTCAGGGCCAAATTCAGCTGAAATTTCCTCATTTGATGGGGGAACTCAAAAAAATGGAGACCATTGCTTCCCAAGGAGGGAGGATTGATCTAGTTGGATATCACTGGACACCCACCTATTCCACTAGCTCGAAAAACAATTTTCCACCTTGGAATTTTTTCGATAGTTTTTCAGGTTCCAAACTTCTGAGGTCGTTTTGAGGCCCTAAACGATGTTTTTTGGGGATTTGGGGCCCAAGTGGCTGTTAGAGGCATTAACCTGGGATGGTCAAAAATATTTCTTCTTGGTTAGACCTTTCTAATGGGCTATCGTGTGCCTAAAACAAAGATCGTATGCAAAAGTTACAACCCGAGGAAGTTGATGTACTAACTTACCCCAACGGGGCCCACATGGATTTTGGCGCTTCATCTCCTAGGGTTAGGTTTTTGGATGTCTAGGGTTTTGGAATTCATATTTATTGTAAAAATGCCTTCAGAGCCTCATTGTAGTCATCTTCTTGTGAATGAGTGCAACCGTCACATCTCTTCTTAGAGATAAGCCGCCACCATTCTAGCAAGCTTGTTTTCCGCTGCATTTTACAGTTTCAACTTATTTCCTTATTGAATAGAAACCAATTTTACTGTATACATGTTATTCTTTGTTAAGAATATTTTGATAATAATCTGTATTCATTTCGTTATGCTCATAAAATATGGATCAATAGTACTATATACTTTTTTTTTGAAACATGTGATTTTCTTGCATCATTTGTAGATGGTTATCGTCTAAAAAAAACTATAAAGAATATATAAAATATTGGTGGTTACAAATTCCTTGTCTAATGTGTGAAATGAAAAAATATATACCTCCGACATTTTTCAATGCACAAGAACACTACCTCATACACCAAGTTGAGGAGATTGAAAAGTGTGGACCTATACACACAAGGTCAATGTGGATGGTTGAGAGGCACTTAAAATCATTGAAGGCTTTGGTTAGAAAAAGAGCACATCCTGAGGGTTCTATGGTAGAGGGATATATGGTATATCAAACCATGGTTTATATTACTCAATATATTCCTAAAATATTTGCAAGTATTAATGTGGATCACATTTGGGATGTTAGCTCCATCAACAAATTTGAAGGGGAGCACCTATTGGGGAAAGGTAGAATGAGGAAAGTGACATGTAAGTAGATGGTGGAACTTAATAATACATTTGA
>ML786550.1:432223-462557 GCA_009831015.1 Picea engelmannii | reverse complement strand
GTATATCGTACTTGTTATCACACAAACTTGTCAGAGTCTTGTGGGTTTGTGGTTTCTACTTAAGCCTGTAGTTTTTCCATGTCTTCCTCCTTCTTGTCGACAAAGCCTTAAGTTTTTCCCCTTTAGGCTTGTAGTTTTCTCTGTGTCTGTCCTCGATTGTTTGAGAAACCTTTTGTTTTATGTAGTCCTACCTGAGAGGCCTCAACCCCAAGCTTTATTTTCTCTGAGATTAATCACTTCCCTCTCTACCTCTGTCACTGATCCTTTTAATTTCCTGAGACCTCAGCCAGGCATCCAAGTATTTATTTACATAGGCTGCAACCATGAGCAAAAAGTGAAACACTTAGAGCGATCTGATATGGACTCAGATCAAGTGAGCGAGGAAGTTTGATTTTTAGCGGAGGATATTTCATTCGAAGTCCAGATTTGCGGTCTGCAGACGATCGGGATTATAAAGTTTCTCGAAGATTAGTGCCGGGGGTAAAGCTACGAACTCCTGAAACCCAAAATCAGCATGGGCCATCTGATCCAGCAGGACACGTGGCATCATATATGGAAAATCATGATTTCATGACTTAGAGGTGTTAGCATGGAGCACGACGCAAGTTCACGAAACGCAAAATCGTGAAGCGCCTAGGAGTTGGGCCCATGGTCACAGCCTGAGGTCACATAAGAAGTGGGCTCAAGAAGAAGGATAAGCACCTATTGAGTGGTGGACGACCGAGTTTTCTAGTAAACAACCATGGCCGTCATTTTAAAGCGAATCTGATCGTTGATCTGGGTAGGCCATTTTGCAGGTTTGAGCATCGGGATATTGGGAGTCAAGTGGAGTGAAGACTCTTGAAACTTGAAATCCCAAAATATCATATGGGATAAGCATGAGGTCTTGGGCCCAAGTCACATAAAAAGGGTGCCAAAGGTAAAGGAGCTAGCACTTATAAAGCGACTGGTGACTGGGTGTTTCGAGGAGATGATCGTGACCGCCAAATTCAAATCAGGACCAGCCATTAATCTGACCAGGCCTGTTTCAAAATATTGGGTATCGGGAGGTTGTAGCCCTGTGATGTGAAACCCCCAAAGTGTGAAATCACGATTTGCTTAAGAGTTGGGCCCATGGTCGTAGCTTGATGGTTGCATGGAGTGATGGAAATGAGTTGTGCCAAAGGCTGAAAGCACCCATGTTGGTCACATAAAGGGAGCTGTGTGGCCTCGAGGCATCAGGATTGACTCGAAGGAGTCATGAGATCACTTGGAACATTCATGGGTGTCAGGTCTCTTCCTGATCCCGATGAAAGTAGTTAATGGAAATGGGGGAGGTGGTTGAAACCTCGTTTCACCCTATAAATGGAAAGCATGGAAAAGCTGGTCGTGGAGGAAAATTTTCAGCATAAAGTTCCCCTATCAATGGATTTTCCTGCAAAGCCCATACCAATCTGATCTTGCGTCTGCCAGAAGAATGCAAGTGAAAACTGACAAAAGAAGATGTAGACACTGAGCCTTGAATGCAGTGACCAGAGCACACTCCTGGTGGGAGCGAGTTGTTCTGAGTATAAATAGTTAGTTTTGATATTTTGTTAAGGTCGATGGTTGAGCTACACTCCTGTATTGTAAAGTTTTAATGAAGCCTCTGGTTCTCTGGTTATGTATTGTTACTTGAGACTTCTTATTTAATGATAGTCAACTTTCTCCTTCGTCTCTTTTGCCTCTGATACTGAAAGACTCGGGCATGGATGATCTAGTCGAGCTGTTATAACTATATTGTGATGTATGTTTGATCTCAGTCTGGTTATAATTTCATTCAGTTTTCTAAAACTCAGAATCAAAGAGGATCTTGTTTCCTGAGTTTTTCCTCCTCAGGACACTGGAAGACTAGATGTCCATAACATACCTCTACATTTTCTCCTCAAGTTCTTCATCCTACTCACCCTTACTACAACTTACTGAATGATGTTAGATCAAGACCTCATTTACCTCTGCATACCAGCCCAGTTCTCTGAGTTAAAGTGATATCATCCTGAGTCTGTGTCCATTAGACCCCCTTAAATTTATTTACTGTGATATAAAAACTGATGGGTACTGGGCTTACCTCCCCTGCAATCATGAGGTGATTTCTAGTGCTAACATTTATGGTGTCATTTCTGGGGACGAATTGAATATTTTCCCTAGGATAGAACGACAACGAGATTCTGATTCTAAAGGTGCATCATATATCAGAACCATTGAAGATTGCAACCTGCACTTGGCGACTCCATTGATGTGAATCCACTGTTTTAGCTGTGGCTTCCAGAGGCAGACACACAAGGTCTACTCCACAAATTCCTTTAGCAACACCTGAAGCTGACCCAAAGAAAGTCATCAGAAGATGAAAGATCCCCCAGGAAGGTATCTCAACTACTGAAACAAGTATTTCTGATGATTTTCACCATCCTCCTTTAGCAACTCTAGTAGCTGTTTCTCATTTTCCTATTACACCATCTGTTGGAGCTTCTAGAAGTTTAAATTTTGGGAGTTTTCTTGCCGATTTCCCCTTTCCTAGTTTCACTACTCCTCCTCTTGTTAAAGTTGCTTCTTTTACAGAGAGGGAAACCTTTGTTCCCTCAAGCTCTGTAGCCTTTTCCTCAAATCCTCTACTGCTTCCTTTTCCTCCCGGAGGCTCAGTTCCAGCCTCCCTTGTTCATGCTACATATCTTCCTGGTTCTCCTCCAGCTATCATACCTATGGTAGGTGCTAATCCCCCTTAGGAACAAAATGGATTCCATAGTGGCTGTTAGATATTCCCCTCTGGTCTTACCTAAGACAATGAATGCTGTCCTTGCTGGTGATTACCTGAAGTACATGCCCAATTTCACTGGAGAAGAAGACATGACTGCTAAAGAGCACCTTACTGCCTTCTACAATTATGCAGACAATCTAAATTTTGAAAACGAGGATGTGTGGATGAGAGTCTTTGTCGAGAGTCTTGATGGTGAGGCTAGGAAATGGTTTAGAGGGTTGGCCCATGGATCCATTACTGGGATTGAGGCTTTAGATGATGTTTTCTTAAGACAATGGGGGGATAAAAAAGACTTTATGTATTATATCACATAGTTCAGGTTCTTAAAGAGAAAAGAGGGAGAATCTGTCTCTGATTTTTCCAAAAGATTCAACAAAATGTACAATAAGATCCCTTCTAAGATAAATCCTACTGAATCCTCTGCTAAAATTACTTATGATAGTGCTTTTCACCCTGATTTCTGCCTCCCATTGAGAGAGAGAAGAACTACTTCCCTAGCTCATATGCAAGATGCATCCTTGGAAGTAGAGTCCGACATATTGGCAGTTGATAGACTTAGAAATAAAGATGATAGAGATAGAAGAAGGGGGAGATATGAAGCCTCAACCTCCGATTCCTCTGCGTCCCATCCTCAAGTAGATGAATTGACCAGGCTGGTAAAGTCTCTTTATGCAGATATGGAGAAGATGAAATTTGAAGGGAAGCAAAGTTATAAGAGTGCCCAAAATACTGATAATAGGGGTAACTTCAGAATACCAAACACTACCCCTCAGATACTCCCAAGAGAGCCTATAAACAAAGATAGGGATGATCAGAAAGTCTAAAGCCCTCTCCAAAATAACCTCATTGATGATGAGGAAGGACAAGAAGGAGAGCTTGATACTGAAATCCATTGTATTGGAGACACATCCCCTTTCCCCCATTTAACTCAATCTGCATACAAGGAGTCTCTCATGGACAACCAAATAAATGAGTTGAGTAAAGGGAAGAAAACTAATAGTATTCTAAATAAATATAACCTTAGGTATACGAAGAAAGAAGGGAAGTCTGACATCCTTGATCAGCTTTCCAGAGCAGAGAATCATGCTAAAGACGCGAAAAAAAAAACAAAGAGAAGAAAACACAGAACCCCCCACCAACAATCAAAGGTCTTGTCCCAGAAGTGAGAGAAATGATGAAGCCCCCATCCTCTTTTAACTTTGAGCATGAAATTCAAAAGATTGGAATCCCTGTACCCCTTTTAGAACTGGTCAAGCACAAAGATTCTAAAAGGTCCCTCTCTAAACTATTGCAGCCCGAGCCTTCATCTTATTCCACTGACTCAGTAAACCTTCAAGATGAAAAGCCAACAGTCATTCTAGGTCCCTTGATAGAATACAAAGATGATTTATCCCCTCCCTTCTACACCTCACTGAACATACATGACAAGGTGTTGCATAATTGTTTGATGGACTCAGGGGCATCTCATAACCTCATGCCCAAAACTCTCATGGAAGAACTTGGATTAGAAATCACAAAGGATTATCATGATTTGTATTGTTTTGATTCAAGGAAGGTACAATGTCTTGGTGTCATCAAGGATCTGGTTGTGACCTTGTTTCAGTTGCCCATGAAAAGTGTGGTCATGGATATTGTGGTAGCTGATATTCCCCCCAAGTTCGACATGCTATTGTCGAGAACTTGGATAAAGAGACTTGGGGGAACCTTGCAAATGAATCTCACATATGATACCATTCCTATGTTTGGGGGGGAGCATAAAATACTGTATAGAGAAGCTCAGTTGGCCTATATTATTAGTGATGAAGAAGACCCCACCAACCATCCTATTTTTGTACTTGATTATGATTTGGGATCCAACTTATTGCAGCTCACTGATGCCCCTGAAACCCCTCTTGAAATCAGAAAGCAGTCCCTTACTCTCTGTGAAGATCCTCCTCCGATTACCTCTATTTGGAAAATGTTCTTTGATGGAGCCTCTTCTAGGGAAGGTGATGGTGCTGGAGTGGTATTCGTTTCACCTGTTCAAGAAATTATATCTTTGTCCTACAAGTTAGAATTTGAAACTACCAATAATGTGGAAGAATATGAAGCTCTTGTTTTGGGTTTGAAGACTGCAAAAGACACGAGAATCGAAGAGATATCAGTGTTCGGAGACACTGAGCTAGTTGTCCATCAGATTATAAATATTTATTAGGCCAAGCACCCGAGGCTGAGATCATACATAAATGAAGTTTGGGATCTAGTTGACAGTTTTTTCTTAGCTTTCAACATTTCATTTGTTCCAATACAAGAAAATGCCATGGCCGATTCTCTGGCTGTTTCTCCAAGTAATTTCAGAGTCCCTCTGCCACCCAAGCTCAGGTATGATGTAGAAGTGAAATATAGACCCTCTATACCTGAAAATGTTAAGAATTGGAAAGTGTTTGAGGATTATCTTGAAATCAAAAGATTCTTGGAGACGGTTGATGAGTTTTCTGCATTACTCAATGATCAAGATCCTGATTCTGAAATAGATCTCCATGTTGATGTTTTTCTGAACATAATTGCTAATCATCATATTGTCTAGCTGCCTAGTAATCATATCCCAAAGGTACTTGTTCCTTTGGAAAGACTATTTGATAGAAACGATGTGGAAGTAAAGGGTAAAGTTTCAAATGACAACACTGATGTAGATGAGTGTAATATTGGCACATAAAAGGATCTGAAATTTGTCAAGTTGTCAAGTAGGTTGTTGAGGGAGCAAAAGGCCGAGTATGCTGAGCTGTTAAGAGAATTCACTGATGTGTTTTCCTGGACATGCGAAGATCTCAGAAAATATGACACAAGTGTCATTGAGCATAAGATCCCATTGAAAGAGAAGGCTAAACCATTTAGGCATAAATTAAGACAAATAAATCCTATGCTGCTTCCTATCATGGAAAGGGAGGTAAAGAAGCTGCTGAATGCCCAAATAATTATCCCTTTGAGATATTCTGAATGGGTGGCCAACCTGGTCCCAGTAAGAAAGAAGAATGGATAAATCAAACTTTGTGTCGATTTCAGGAACTTGAACAGAATCTCTAAGAAGGAAAATTACCCTTTGATGAAGATGGAACACATATTGCAGAGTGTTACAGGTGCATCCAACATTTCCATGATTGATGGCTTTTCAGGCTACAATAAGATCTCTGTCTTTTCTGAAGACATAGAGAATAAAACCTTCACCACTCCTTGGAAAACATTCATGTATGCTAAGATGCCCTTTGGATTAATGAACGCAGGGGCAACCTTCCAATGAGCCATGGACATCACTTTCATTGGGGAAAAAGATAAATTTGTAGTCATCTATCTATATGACATTACAATTTTTTCCAGGTGTAATAAAGAGCATTGTTATCATCTAAGAAGAGTCTTCTTGAAATGTAGAAGATTTGGTCTCTCCCTAAATCCCCAAAATTATCTATTTTCCATGCAGGAGGGAAAATTGTTGGGGCACATAGTATCAGCCGAGGGGTTCAAAATTGATTCAAGCAGAGTAGAAGCTATTCAAATCTTGTCACTTCCCATATCCAAAAAGGAAGTCCAGTCTTTCCTGGGAAAAATTGATTTTCTGAGAAGGTTTGTTTCAAATTTTTCTGAATTGGTGAAGCATATCACAACGATGCTCAAAAAGGGGAATGAAGTAAAATGGACTACTGATTCCAGGGATTCCTTCAATCAAATCAAGAAGGCCTTGACTAAGGTGCTCGTGCTTATCAATCCTGTTTACTCCAAATATTTTCTGATTTTTTCCTTTGCTTCTTTTGACACAGTAGCAACAGTTCTATTGTAGAAGAACACTGAAGGGATGGAGCAACCTATTTCATTTTTTAGTAGAGCATTGAGAGATGCGGAGATAAAATATGACATCATGGAAAAGTAGGCCTATGCTTTGGTGAAATCCCTCAAGGATTTCAGAGTATATGTTATGCATTCAAAGGTTATCACATATGTTCCTTCAGCCTCTATGAAGGATATTCTCATTCAGCCTGACATAGACAGGAGAAGGAGCAAGTGGATTTCCAAAATCCTCGAATTTGATCTAGAAATAAATCCCACCAAACAAGTTAAAGGTCAATGTTTAGCGAAACTATTGGTTGAACCTAATTGAAGAGTTTTGGGAGTTAAATTCATCAAAATCCACTCAGGAAATCAACAAGCTGAGTTGTCTCATACAGGTCCAAAAATCAGCCCTCCATTGGCAAAATGCACCGTGTACAAAGATATTATATTTTTTCTGCAAGAGTTGCGACCTCCAGATGGCATGGGAAAAGGAAAGGCAAGAGATATTAAGCTCAAATAAATTAAATATTGCCTTATTGATCAGGTTTTGCATTGGAAAGATCCCTTAGGAGTGATTTTGAGATGTTTAGACCCACAAGAGGCACAAAAGGTTATGTTTCATTTTCATGATAGCCTATGTGGAGGACATCACTTATGGAGGACCACAGCCTATAAAACCCTCAGGGATGGATATTTCTGGTCTAGTATATTCACTGATGTTTGTGTGAAAATCAGGGCTTGTGTTAAGTGTCAAAAATTTGTTGGGAAGCAGTAGCTCAAGTCTTTGCCATTGAAGCCTGTGGTAACTTCAGGACCCTTTCAACAGCGGGGCCTAGATTTTATTGGGGAAATCCATCCTGCTTCGAGTGGTCAACAAAGGTGGATCTTGACTACCACAGATTACTTTACCAAGTGTATAGAAGATATTCCCACAAGGAGCGCTTCACACAAGGTAGTCATTGGTTTTCTTGAGGACATTATAGCAAGGTTTGGCTGTCCAAAAAGGGTTGTCACTGATAAAACTGCATCCTTCAAGGCCGATCCATTGACCCAATTTTGTGAATGATTTGGAATTTCACTGATTCACTCAACTCCTTATTACCTCCAAGGGAATGGAATGGCAGAGTCCTCAAACAAGAGCCTTATAAATATCATTAAATGAGTTTTAGAGGAAAACAAGAAAGCATGGGATTCAAAGCTCAAGTTTTCTTTGTGGGCTGACAGAGTGACAACAAAGAGGTCCCTAGGTGTCTCTCCTTTTCAACTTGTGTATGGAGTTGAGGCCATATTTCCTTCTGATCTCGCCTTGCCAGTGGAAAAATTCTTCCAAGACTACCAAGGGGAGCTTGATGATATGATCATAAGAATTCAACAGCTAGTATAAATGCAACAAACTAGGGAGCAACTACTAGACAAAGCACATGAGCATCGACAAAAAATCAAGCAAGCTTTTGACAGAAAGGTGAGAAAAGAGGATTTCTAGCTGGGAGATCTAGTACTCAAATGGGATGCACCCAAACAGGAAAAGGGAAAGCATGGTAAGTTTTGTTGTGAGGGAAATCCTGTTATGGACTAGCAAATAGGGTTAGACTTTGCATGCAGATATGACCGAGAGAAAAAATTCTTTCTACCTTTGTTCCTAGACTTAAATCCCCTTTTATTTATTGTAAATGCATGGTAAGATCAACCTACCTTGTTCCAGGTATTTGATGTAGATCCTCCGTTGTACTTGATTACTTGTTCGCAATACTCCTTCCAAAGCTGACCTACATACAAGACAAACAACAACTACACATGCATCCTACTTATATACTAACGGGTTAGAAATCCAAACATATACTAATAAAACTATGAAAAGTTCATGAATTGGGATGGGAAAAGCATTTTCTTTATTTCTTTGAATGAATCAACTTACAAAAAATTGAGACCGGCCACCGCTCCGCGAACCTGATCCTGGGATCCTCTTTCTACTATCCTCCAACTTCTTTTCTTTGTATCTCTTCTGTCACAAGGATGGCTAAAGGGTTGGGACAATGCGAATATGAAAATGGGCATATTTTCTTTGCTATATTTTTCTTCCTTCCAAATGGTACATCTACCTCTTCTTTTATAGGCTAGAAGGATCTAGGTATTTGGACGAACCCTCGGCCATGCATGGCCGAGAGTTTCAGTTAAATCATCCATAGATTTTGTGTTTCGTCGGAAACTTTCCTTTTTTTGTGATTTTTTCAGTCCACGCGGGCTGTTTTAGGTCAGCCAGCGTGTACACGCTTGCAGTAATGAAGTAGGGCGCATGGGCCCTTATAAAAGAGGTTTTTCAAAGATTTTGTTCAACAGTGGCTTGGCAAAGAAGAGATATGATATGGCCAGATGCTAGGTAAGCATGTATGGTGAAATTTAGGGTTATAACAGATGCCCCCTAATGTATGAGGTCAGAAGAGCATCTGATGGCCAAAATACATTATCAATCTTTTACTGATGTGTTGAACAAGTGAGCCCAGGAACCGGGAATCGGGAGGCGCCGTCTGAAAAATAACAAATGTCTCACCGAGGCGGGCATATCCATGCTCCAGATAAAATAAACGCATGGCTACCAATCAAATACATTGTAGATCCATGTCATATAACTATATAAAGTGTAGCCGCAAGTAGTACACAACGGAGCTACATCTCGGAATAAAAAAGATATACATGAAAAGTATCCATATTCGTAGAAGATGATAAGGTTTGATGGTTGGAGATAAGGGATTAAGAGCTTGAGAAACAACTTCAAAATCTTCAAAACTTGGGTAAGAGTGTAATATGAGTGTACGACTTCACTACCCATAGGTCTTCGACGGCTCGTCGGTCATGGACTAGAGAATCTTGATGATCAGATTGAAAGCTTCATTGATTTCAAACAAGGACTTGATTGGACGTTCAGGATGGCCAGGTATGAGGGCAAGAGACAAAATGAAGAGGGGCCGAATCAGGCTTGGTGAAAAACTTCCCTTGGACAACAACACGACAAATGATGAGACTCAGGCAGCATGGCATTAACATAAGTTTACGAGGCATGAGGCAACACAAACTCTCCATATGTTTGGAAGAATAACCAAACGGAGGAGGACACAACTCTATGTGGTGAGAACAACTTCCTAAGGTCATATTAAATCCCAGGGTTTGATGAACAAACGAACATATGTGCTTTATCCAAGGGCGACTAATTATGCTGCCAATAAAGAAAATACTTTTCCCTTCCTCCTTTCGGGGTATATTTGACTTGTTTGTCTTTTTTCAATAATTTTGGATGAAATAATAAAGGAATGATACGTTACAATGGAGGAATGAGTTTTACAACATACACGTTCAAGGCGCAAGGACAACACTGATGTTCAGAATGATACTCGAGAAAAATCCTCCAGGGGCCAAAGGTGTGAAGATGCAGAGGCAAAGTGCTACAGAGCTTGCATATAAGGCATGCTTCAGATGGTTCAGTTGAGAGCAACATGGAGCCGACATTAGGCCAAAGACGCAGGTATGAAAATGCGATTTAATAAAACACACAATGGTAACATCCTTCGATGTAAGTTTAACGAGCCCATAGAAGGTAAGCTCGATGGTTTTTCATATTTAGAGAGTCTGAAAAAGCATAAAAGGAGACTTCGTTGGGGTACCTTTTTTGAAGATAGTCTAGCCGGTTCGAAAAAGGGGTAAACTAGCACCGACAAGACGTCTTTTCAAAACCATTTTAATGAGTGTGGTACAGAAAAGATCACTCGACCATTTTTTCATTTTTAAGGAGTCTGAAAAAAACTTAACTATGGACTCCGTCAGGAATGTTCTTCTGGGCCATTTTAACGAGTGTGAAAGAATAAGGTCACTTGACGATCTTTTCAATTTTAGGGAGTCTTAAAAGAGATTAAATATGGACTCCGTGGGGGTTCCTTTTTCGTAAGTTTAGTCCCTCAGGTCCAAAAAAGGGGTAAAATCATACCTGAGGGTACTCTTCTAGAGAAATGAAGTTCCATAGAGTATACCTTTGTTCATACAGTTGACCGTTCAGACCGAAAAAGGTTTAAAATACTGCCAGACAAACGTGACTTCAAATTTCAGTTTAACGAGTGTGAAATGCCATAAGATTGCTCGACAATCTTTTCATGTTTAGAGGGTCTGAAAAGGGCTTAAAATAAGACTCGTTGTGTTTTTTGGGAGTCCCAAGGGTGAGGTCAAGAGTGAAGAAGAATCATGCAAATGAGGCTCAAACTCGTTAATCAAGGAAAATACAAAGGACTCCCTAGCCGACATTGATGAAAGACTGCATGGAAACCTTAATGCAACCAGGATCTACCTAGGGCATCCATGTTTAGGTAAGTTCTACCACCAAATTGTGACACTTCTAAAACGGTAGTGATGGTTCCATGTCGCAACTCAATGGGATCGATCCTATGGCAGAGGGATAAAGACAAAGAGATACAAAAGTCGTGGTAGAAACCTAACCTATGTGCTCAAGTTGGTCATCTGAGATTTTTCCATGAATCATAAAAAATGTCCCAAAAATCCTAAAAAGGTCCCCATACCTTATCAAAACCCTCCCTTGCAACTCCTGAAACACTCTAAATGGTTTTTGCTTTAAAGAAACTGATAAGGGAGGCCAAAAAAGTGACAAAAAGAGGCCAAAAAGTCTATAAATAGAAGCTGGCAACTCATTATCACCATTGCTGATTTGGAAATTGACTCTGGAGCCAAAAGATCCCCTTTGACAAAAGTAGTGATTCCGGAAGCTACAGTGGACGAAATGAACTTCCGTCTGGACCATGTAAGTACAAACTCCCTTGTCTAGTTATTCAATACTTTACTTTTGTTTTTCATTTGATTTTTTGGGTGGGCGCTGACCTTTACAAGGTCGGCCCTAGGTCCATGCAGGCTGTCTCTAGATAGGCTGCATGTACACTCAGGTAGGGTAAAACCTGGCTGCGTGTACACATGACTATCACCTAGACAACACGCATGGACCCCCCCCTTTATAGATAAAAAATCAATCAACACTTACTCACCCTCCTGAACCTTGTTGTTTTGGCAGGATGTATGTCCATTAGAGGGAGAGGGAGCATGAAGAAGTTGGTGAGTTGGTCGCAGAAGACCCGAATGCTGTGGTCGCGTTAATGCAATGTGGTTTACTAAAGTTTTTCCTATGTCCTTTTATGCGAGCGCAACCGAGGCTACTGAATGCCTTGGTTGACTATTGGCATCCTGATGCAGAGGCGTTCATGCTAGAGGGGAAATCACTGGTGCCCACCACCGAGGATATCTATTTTTTTATTGGCCTCTCAAGGAGAGGGGAACCAGTCAACTTCAGGACATTTCCATCGGGGACACATAACATAGCGGAACTGATGGCCCTGTACTGTGAGGTTGGGATAGATCGTTCAAGCTCCCAGGTGCCTATAAGCAAGATCACTGACCTATCGTTGCAAGAAATAATATTTCTTATTGGGCGGATTATAGGTTCAGCGGCCTTGCATTAAGCATCCTACGCATAGATGAACTGTTCTATCCAGTGCTTGAATGCACAAATTTTCGACTGGAGTACTACACTGCTGGAGTGCATGAAGAGGCAATTGACAGATTTCCGTCAGCGGACACAAAGGAACTTCGAGTTTGAGACTATTCTGTGTTTGTTCTTTTTCGAGAGAGTTCTGAGTTTTAGTCCTCGGGTAGTGGTATGAGGACATCATGCCTCGTTTTCTGCATTGTGTAGATGGGCAATACTATTGCCACAACAGGGTGGTGGAAGGACAAATGAGTCCTTCGACGATGAATTTTTTTCCTGGTTGTCGCGACATATCCCTGTGATTAAGGATTAACCCTATGCAGGGATAGACTTTTCAAGGGATCCTGAGATACCCGTGCCTTTTGGTGAGGAGCGAGGAGAAATGGGTAAGTCTTCATCTTTGTAACTGTCTTTATTTTTTATGGGTTATATGTAATTTTTATGTCATTTTGTTATATATCATTTTTGTTGTATACCAGAGTATTTGACGGATATATGTTTGTTGCATGCAGATGTAGGACCAATACGACTTGCCGATTATGCAAGGAACAGGCGTCATCCTCGGCTAGGGGCTGTAGCCGCCACTACCGGGGGACTAGCAGTTGTGGGAGATCTCCCAACCAGGGAGGCTGAGAGGGTACTTAGACGAGTTGAGCGAAACTTTATTTCACTCACTCGTACAATCCCGATGGCAGATATTGAGGACTTGCCACCATCCATGCAGCCTCATGTAGTGGGGGCACCTCAGACATGGGTCCGATTGTTTAGGCGTTTAGCCCATGCCGTGGACCAGTATAACAGGGCCCACAAGCCCTGACTTCTCTTCAGACACTTTACGTTCTATGAGCACTACTTGTACATATGTTTTGAGGGCATAAGCCCCGTGACTTGTATATTTTTGAGGCGCTTGGAACCATCTGTATACTCTGGTTACTTTTATAATTATATATGGATTTTTATGTCTTTTTGTGTATTATGGATCATGTGTGTAAAAATGTATTTACATGTTTATGTGAATTTCATTTTATGTGTGTGCAAGATGCCAATCTAAAATGTGATTAGCTAGAGTATCTGTAACTTGGTTTAATCTCCTAGGAACATGAAAATATGTAATATAATCAAAGTTTCGTTCTAAGAGACGTACCCTAAGGAATTGTCGGTGTAAGGTCGGGTCATGTACTCAGTAGACTCTATGTAACTAAGACACAACCAGCTGAGCGTCGAGATAGACCCAGAGATGAGAGATACCAAATGACAAAGCGTCACGAAGTAACTCAATAATTGCATTATACTCGACGACATTATTTGTGGTATCACCTAAGCATACCCCTCTGGAAGATAACAACTGGCCTTGAGGTGTAAATATTACCCAAGCTGTGGAGGAAAGCCTCCATGTGTGCCAGCTATCACCGTTTGCATACCCAATGAACACCTCGGATTCACTTGACATCTGCCACAGTGACAAAAGAATGTATCAATGACATGTCCATAACACTAAAAGAAACTAGAAAGTAATAGTACAAAAGACTATACATATGTTACAAAGTTACCCACAATGACCTGCCTATGAGTGATACTTCTTGAGGTAGAGCCCATTTCGAGGCTCCGCCAAAGCATTCCCTTCAAAGTCAACCAGACGATAAGCACCCTTTTTTAACACCTCTTTTATGATGAAAGGTCCTAACCACATGGGTTTGAATTTTCCTGCCCCCAGGGGGTCCTTATCTTGGTCATAGACCAGGACAAGGTCGCCTTTAGAAAAAATATGAGGATGAACAGACCTATCATACTGACACTTAACCTTATGTTTGTGAGCCTCGTTGGATAGGGCCACATCACGACGCTGCTCATTGAGTTTCTCAAGGTATACTAACCGTTCTTCAAGTGGATAAGTGTCTGGAAATAATTGCACTGCCAACTTTAGAGACGAGATCTGGCATTCGATGGGCAAGACTACCTCCAACCCGTAAACGAGTTGAAAAGGTGAGAAACCGGTTGCAGTCTTAACAGATGTTCGGTAAGCCCATAATGCCAAGTATAACATCAAATGCCAATTTGACTTGGCTGAGTTGTTAGTTCACTGTAGGATGGTCTTAAGAGTTTTGTTTACAGCTTCCACCTGCCCATTAGCTTGGGAGTAGTAGGGTGATGAATTTTCTTGCTGTAACCCAAGCTTTGATGTTAATTCGGTCATCATTTGGTTCTGAAAGTGACTGCCATGGTCAGTGAAAATCTCTCTCGGGATGCCGAACCTTGCTATTATCTGGTTGAAGAGAAAAAGAGGTGTAGTCTCTCCATCATCCTTAAACAATGGCATATCTTCAACCCACTTTGTGAAGTAGTTGACAACTACGATGATGTAGCGATGCCCCCTTTCTGAAGGAGGGTTGCATATAGTGTAATCAATCCCCCACTTGGTGAAGGGACCAATTGTGATGACAAGAAACATAGGAGTGGGGTGTGCCCTCATCTTCTATGAGAAGATTTGGCACGGGTGGCACTTCTTGACTGATTCGATACAATCTTTGATGAGCGTCGGCCAGAAGTAACCTGCTCATAGAATCTTTTGGGCTGTTGCCAACCTAGAAAAATGACTGCCACATGCTTTGGTGTGGAAATCGTTAAGCATGATAACTGCCTCCTCATGAGTGAGACATCGATGCAAGATGAAATCTGCACCTCTCTGATACAAAGTATCATTGAGTATGAAATAATTTTTAGCCTGATGGCATATGCGTCGACGCTCATCATGAGAAGCAGAGGTGGCGTACTTCAAAGTCTGGAGATAGATAAGTATATCTCCATAATAGGGATCCGAAGATGTGATTAAAAACATGTCTCCTCGGATAGGCAATTATTTAGGCACAATGTCACCTGACTCAACCGAAAGTTCCGAAATAAATTTTGCAAAGACTAGTGACTTTTTGGACTTTGCTGAAATGAAGTCTAAGTCAAACTCCTGGAGGATGACTATCCATCTACTGATTTTTCCTCCTATTACCCGTCATGTCAACATGTACTGGAATGGATTCACGACGGCAATGACGGTGGTCTTGCGAAACAGAACATAATGACGGAACCGTTGAACAGCATGAACTGCTGCCAACGCAAGTTTTTCTATATGAGAATAATTGAGTTCCGGTCCTATGAGGACTCGGCTTAGGTAATAGATCACGTATTCTGAGAACAAGTCATCTTCCTGAACTAAAACCATGCCAATGGTTGACTCTGCTGCAGCCAGATATAATAAGAAATCCTTGTTATAGTTAGGTGGCCTAGCAGAGGGGCAGTGGTGAGGGCATGTTTCAATGCGTCGAAAGAACGTTGAGCAGCCTCGTCCCAGTAAAAGGGAACGTCTTTCTTCAGTAAGCACATAAATCCCTTGGTGATTTCAGCATAGTTGGCGATGAAGCGTCGTAAAAAGTTTGCCTTACCTTGTATACTCTGAAGTTGAAGTATCGTGTGTGGGGGGGAAACCGAATTATTGCCTCCACTTTGATAGGATCGACCATGATCCCTATTGTTGATACGATGAAACCTAACAAACATCCCGACGTTACGCAAAAGCTTCACTTGTTTGGATTTAAGTGAATCCGAAAGTAGCGACAACATTCGAAGATAAGACGGAGGTGCTTGGGATGATCCGTTCTCTTGTGAGGTCGTGATGATAAATCATCTAAATAGGCCTCGACTATATGCTTAAGGTCATGGAAATCAAAAGACATGGCCTGCTGAAAGGTTTCTCCAACATTTTTAAGACCAAAAGGCATATTACGATATGCGAATGTACCCCAAGGACAAATAAATGCCGTCTTATGTTGGTCCTCAGGTTTGATTTGGATTTTATTATATCCCGAAAAAACATCCATGAAATAAAAGGCCTCGCAACGGACACATTCATCAATGATCTGGTCGATGAATGGTGTTGAAAAATTATCTTTGGGACATGCCTTGTTCAAATCATGGAAATCGGTACATACACGAATCATGCCTTGTTTTTTATTGACCGACAAAGGATTTGACACCCATTGGGTCAAATGGATAGGATAGATAAAACCTACCTTTAACAATTTCTCAACCTCAACCTTAATGGCTGCTGCTTTCTTCAGATTAAATGGATGAAGCTTCTGCCAAACCGGCTTGGTATCAGGATAAGTTGTGATTTCATGTTCGACTATTTTTGGATCGATGCCTGGCATTTCCTCATAAGACCAGACAAAAATGTCGCAAAAATATTTGAAAAGATTTGTGTAGATTTGAATCTCTTCGGGGGAGAAATTCACTACAACGAAGACATTCTCCACGATGCCAGGGTTTAAGGAGATATTGATCGGTAAGGTTTCAACGATAGTTTCCATATTACCCTCAGCATAAACCTCATGTGTAGCCAAGGGGCTAATAGGACAAGACCAATCTCCCGTCATAGTCATGGTGAATTCTCCTTCTTTGATTCGGCTTAACTCTGGGAGGAAGTATGATCTGTGATGGAGATCTTCCCAGGGTTTGTTCGGACTAGTCATTGCTTCGATTACTTCTTCGTCAGAGGGAAAGACTAAGTCTCACGAATCGGTGCTAGTGAGAGAACCTTGAGCCCAAATAGGCTCTAGTAGAGGATCTAACTCTTGTGCAGGAGTCAAATCAGGGTTAGCTGAAGCTTGCTGGACTAAAGAGTATGCTTCTTTAGCGACGGACAAGGGCAAGGACATACCCGAGTGCCCTGTATCATCCATCATGGCTGATGGGGAAGGAAGTATCCACGGGTCATCGAGGTAAGTCATGCGGAACGATGAAACCTGAAAAATCTCAACCTTATGATGATTGGATATAAATTTGATATCGCCTTGAGGGGGCAGGTAATTGAAGGTACCCATCAAGGATGGGCACAAACAAACCCCGACATTAACAACACCTGGTTGAGGATTATCAATCATCGGGACCGTGGATTCCCCCAGTGAAGGGTCAGGTCTGGAGAAAGACAATTGATCTATGGTCACAATCCGGCCCTCATGTGGAAACAACAAGACCCAGAAAACTGTAGTGACCACGGCTTGCATAGCATAAGTCCAATTCCTTCCTAACAAAAGATTATAGTCAAGGGGAGAATCGACTACTTCTACCTCGACGCACACAGTCTTCCCTCCTAACTGCATGGGCAAAGAGGGAATGATACCATGTGGTCGAAAAGAATGACCGTCGAAAGTAGTGAGGAGAGTAGGTGACAGAGACAAAACGGGCTGGCCGATGGCCTTCCAGCATGCTAACGACATAATGCATGTCGAGGCACCCTCATCCACCACCGTGCAGAAGATATTCCTTGTAAAAGTTTTCGTGGGATGCGCCACTACTATCTGAAACGCTACCTGGTAAGGCAAACAAGGTTTTAAGTTGGTTGTATCTAGCATGATTTTACCTGAATTACAAGTCTCGGTAGATCCTAAATCTATTAACAAAGCTTTCCTCTGGGAAGGGCAACTTTGGAGGACCTCCAAAGCAGACATCGCACACGGGGTTTGTGATAAATCTTCCACCACAGAGTAGTTCTAGGCGGCCCTTGTGTTAGGGTTGTGAGAATCTCTCTTGAACATGCCTTTGGGGATACGTGTCATTGTTTCTCCCAACGTCTTCTCAATATGTAGAGGAAGAGATGGGAGTTCAACTTCTTTGCCCTTCTCAGAAGTGCTTGGTTGACTATAGTCATGAGCTCTAGTTGATAGAAAAGCATCACCTTTCACGATATATACATTCGTGGATGTGGGGTTGTTCGAAGACAGAGGGGTTCCTTGACTGCCCCCTTCCGTGCTTGTAGAGGCTTGAGTTAGATTTTGTCCATGTTGAAATGGATTAATTAACACGACAGGCTGTTGCAGTGTCAAACTTTTGGGCCTCCGCAAGCCGAGGACATAGGTGGGTTGGGTGGTATTTCGCGCATAGGTTGCATGGATACCTCGCCTTCCATTTTTCAGTATTGCCCTTGCCAACATTATCGATGGGTTTCTTATCCCCCTTGCCCTTCTTTCATTGTTTTTTCTTTCCTTCAGGTTGTTGGGTGGCCTTTGGGTTAGTCGATTGCACTGTGTGTACATCCAACGTTTTGGTAGGGGGGGTAGCCAAAGTAGTAGTTTGGCTGGCCACTGTGTGTTGTATAGACAACTGTTGCAACTGATTCATTAGTTGTTCAACGAGATTTGTTTGTGCGGATCCAACAATACCATCGACATGTGGTCCAACTCTCTGTCTAGTTTTATCAGGTATTGAGCGTGGTGCATCTGGTAAGATGTTGTATAATAAACCAGACTGAGAATAGATGAGCTCAAATTGTTGAGCTCTCATGATGGCGTCTTTTTCAGAGAATATTCCCGATGTTGTGATGTCTTTGGATAATTGTGGGACCAAAGACTTAAGGAACCACTCCAGCAGGAATGCTGGTGGGACTGGCACTTTAATTAAACTCTTCCTGTGTCTCCATTCTTGGATATGATCAGAGATATGGTCTACTGTTTTCTGTTCAAAATTAGCAAACAACTCTGTGCCAGCGTCATATCTTACAGGTAACTGGAAATGGTTGAGGAAATCCATTGCCAGTTCGCTGAAGGAAGAGTATCTTGAGCGATCGAGCTCAATGTACCATTTCATGACACTCCCAATGAGAGTACGTTGAAATAATCACAATTGTACGGAATCGTCTTTCAATGAGTTAGAAGAGCACCAAAGATGGAAGGTAGTCACATGATCTCCTGGATCTTTGTTAGGCTTGGCTTCGAACTTTGGGATGTCTGAAGGCAAATTCGTTGGCATAGGAGGCTAATGTGGATCGTGACAGATAGGGTCATTCAACAACCTTATCAAATCTGGCAAGTGCAAAGTTGTCAGAAAAGGGAGTTTGGGTTGTTGGTGATAACTTGGGAAAACGGGGCCTGGAGTTTGAGTGGCACCAAGTTGCCAGGAAAAGTTTGGCTGCTGGCCCGAATTTTGGTAGAAACCATGGCCTTGGCCAGCGTATGGATTTTGCATATGTGGAGACCTCATCAACTGATTTCCAAAATAGGACATAGACGGTTGGGCATGCATTACATTCGAAGGACTTTGGGAAGGGTTGCCCCATGTCGGTCCTGTGGAGATAGGCATGGTAGTTTGTACGGGGTTCCATTAATTGTGGAAAGAATTACCCCTGATTGACATTCCGGATGAGGGAACAGATCCCTACCAAGAATTCCAAATCCCTAATGTGGAAGAAGTTCCTAGGTTTTCCCCCTGTGCAGGAATAGTACCCTTCATAGGAATAGGTTTTCCAAAACTGGGTTTGCCCCCAGTCGGGAAAGCGGTTGATGAGAAGGCATTATTACCAAATGCTCCAATCAAAGAAAATGGTGTCGAACCTACCGACATACTATGAGAAGGTGGTCCTTGAATCCCCGCTCCAAATAAACTATGGGGTGTAGGTTGCCCGATGGATTGCTGATGCGAGCCACCGAGCGAAGGGGACGAAGGAGGTATGTGACCTCCTCCGTAAGGGAAAGCATTAAAAGGAGCAGGATTTCCCCCCATGTGACCTTGCAGAGGAGCACTAGATCTCCCTGCCCATAGACTTGAAGTCTGTAAATTTGATCCAGGTGGATATCGGTGGCCACCCACCTTTTCCAAATGGCTCAAAATAGTTTTCTAGTGATTTTGGCAATTTACTATTTTTAGCAGGTTTTAACTTCCGGGGCCATTTTGAGGGTCCAAATGAAGGTTTTTCGAGATCGAGGTTCTCAATGATATTTGAAGAAATAATTGATCCCCCAAAATTAATCTCCTCAACGATACCTTTCCAACGAGCTATCACACGCCTAAAATAGAGATCGTATGCAAAAGTTACGACCCCGGGAAGTTGATGTACTCGCTTATCCAAACGGGGCTCACATGACTTTTGGCGCTTCATCTCCTAGGGTTAGGTTTTTGGATGCCTAGGAATTTTGGCATTCCTGTCTATTGTAAAAAGGCCTTCAGATCCTCATTGTAATCATCTTCTTGTGAATGCGAGTATCCGTCACATCTCTTCTCAGAGATAAGCTGCCACCATTCTAGCAAGTCTTTCACTCTGTATTTTTATAGTCTCTGTACATTTCTTTCATTAATAGAAATCATGTATTACTGTATATCTGTGTTTATGGTTGCATACCTGATACATTTCTGTTATATTATTGAATATCTACGATATCTCTGTGCATTTCTTTATTATATCTCCAATCTCATTTCGTGTCGAAAATAATCTAGATCAGTGGTATCAGAGCAGACTGCTCTTAATCATTTTTTTTTCAGTGCATGTCCCCGACGAGGTCTGAGTATAGCAAGTTGGGTCTCGAGCTTGTCTCTCTTGAAGACAATCGGTCTCGCACACCCAAGAAACCCTTAATGATGGAAGAAAATAAAAACAATGGAGCAGACGATCCTATCAATCTGTTGCTTGAGAAAGATCTCATGCGACAGAGGGACGAAATGATGGAGAATTTTGCCCACATCCTTAAACGCCTGCCGATAGCATCAGGTGCATATTCATAAAGCAACCACTTTGGATGCACCTCACCTTTCAAGGTACAAGTTAATTTTGATATTCCTCTATTTGAAGGACAGATAGATGCAGAAGCCCTAGAAAAATGGTTAACTCTGCTAGAAGGTTATTTCTCTGTTNAAGCTCTCCCTCATGTCAAACATTGGTGGGAAACTTACTAGGAGCAAAGTTCCACAGAGGAGTTTTGAATTTATGGGGCCGATCCCACTTGGGATGTTTTTGTTGATGCGGTAAAAGAACAATATTACCCTGTTGGCAACTATGAGGACCAGTACATGAGATGGACCACACTACGGCAAGAGAGGGGCCAAGTAGTTCCAGAGTTCACCAATACCTTCCATACCTTGTGCACCAATCTAGGTATCAAAGACTCCGAGTGACATTTGGTTCTGAAATACTGTGGGGATCTACACAGATACATCTAAACTGAAATGGATTTTCTGGACATCTCATCACTCGGTGATGCTTATCGATATGCTGTTAAAATTGAGTAGAAATTTAAGCACTAGAACAAATGGGAATTCGGGTATTCAAATCTGCAACAACCAAAGTATGACAAAGACGACCCTAACAAAAAGTCTCCTGAAAACCAGTCCAAGACTCAGGAAAATAAGGGTCATGGGAAGACAAAGAAGGACACCGGAAAATGGTGTGATTTCCACAAAATCGCCTGGCACAACACCGATGAATGTTGCTCAAAATAGTCATTGGTGGCCGAGATCAAAGACAAGGAGCCGAACCCTGGTTCAGAATCTGATTTTGAAAATACTGGTAAAGGATGGATCATTGACACAGACCCCACTACTATTATCGCGACCGCAACAATTCAACCAGAAGAGCCAACAGATCCTGAAGAGGGGGAGCACCTTTTTCATTCACAGATGTGGGTGAAGGGGATCCCGTTGCATTTTATTGTTGATAGCAGAAGCCAGAAAAACCTCATCTCAGCAGAGGTCGTCAAACAATTGGGATTTTCGATAACACCACACCCGCAACCATACAACATCGTGTGGCTTCGGCAAGGACGAGATCTCCGTGTCAGCCAATAGTGCCGATTGTCATATGACATCCAACCCTTCAAGGATGAGGTATTATGTGATGTTTCCCCACTGGATGTCTGTGATGTTCTCTTGGGACAACCATATACGTGGAGACGCCATGCTGTTTATGAGTCTCGACCCTGTAGTGTCATTATTACTTTGGGGGGTCATGTCTACAGAATACCAGAGGTAGTTCTGACTACTGTTCCACCTAAAAAGTGCCGCAAGGTAGTATCTCATATTGCAAAATTCAGCTTCTTCACAATCTGTTCAAAAGGAGAACAAAAGGACACTGCAACCACTACAAGCTTGCCCAAAGCACCTTCTATCCAACAGAAGCAGGTCGACAGGGATTCAACAAAGTGTGAATATTCCTTATTCACATCATCCTCTCATGTATCTCAACTTATTGAACAGCCTCAACCTCAATAGGTTCGTGACATATTTCCACAAATTGAGCAACATGACGTCTCCAACAAGACAAGCAACTCACCAAGATGCAGATTCAAAAAACGCTTTTCCCTCTCTCCCGTGAACTCAACGCAATGGAGAACATTGTTTCCTAAGGAGAGAGGATTGATCCAGGTGGATATCGGTGGCCACCCACCTTTTCCAAATGGCTCAAAACGATTTTCTGGCGATTTTGGCAATTTACTATTTTTAGCAGGTTTTAACTTCCAGGGCCATTTTGAGGGTCCAAATGAAGGTTTTTTGAGATAGAGGTTCTCAATGATATCCTGAGGCATTATTTGGCCCCCAAAATGAATCTCCTCGACAATACCTTTCCAATGAGCTATCACACGCCTAAAACGGAGATCGCATGCAAAAGTTACGACCCCGGGAAGTTGATATACTCACTTACCCAAACAGGGCCCACATGACTTTTGGCACTTCATATCCTAGGGTTAGGTTTTTGGATGCCTAGGAATTTTGGCATTCCTGTCTATTGTAAAAAGGCCTTCATAACCTCATTGTAATCATCTTCTTGCGAATGCGAGTAGCCGTCACATATTTTCTTAGAGATAAGATGCCACCATTCTAGCGAGTCTTTCACTCTGCATTTTTACAGTCTCTGTACATTTATTTCATTAATAGAAATCGTGTATTACTGTATATCTATGTTTATGGTTGCATCCCTGATACATTTCTGTTATATTATTGAATATCTGCGATATCTCTTTGCATTTCTTTATTATATCTCCGATCTCATTTCGTGCCAAAAATAATACATTTCTTTCATTAATAGAAATCGTGTATTACTATATATCTGTGTTTATGGTTGCATCCCTGATACATTTCTGTTATATTATTGAATATATGAGATATCTCTGTGCATTTCTTTATTATATCTCCGATCTCATTTTGTGCTAAAAATAATCCGTATCAAAAGTGGAGTAGAAAAGTACAAGACTTGTACCCGAACTAGGCATCCCGTATGAGAACGGAGGACCTGTCGCACTTGGTGTGAAAGGGGTTGTGGCCACCGCCAAAGACGGGATTGGACCACTATGTGACGTAGAGGTGGTCAAGAACATGGTGGCTCGATCTGGTGACGATGGGTTAGGAGGTGGAAACACTCCTATGGTGACAACCGTAATGGGAATTGTTGAATTCCCAGAAGTGGTAACAACATTTGTTTCCATTGCTGCATGCGAAACTATCTGGCACTCGTAAGGATAAATCGGTACGATGAGGGGTGCCGAGAGATCAATGGTTGGGGTTTCAAATGGGCTGAGGGAATTTGCTCCAAGGTCCAAAATGGTTGATTCCTTCGGATGTTGGCTAGGCACAATTTCTTGCGACCCGGTCGCTTCAAAAGACCCTTGCTGGTCTAGCTTTCGCCTTAGTGGTGGCGAGGGTGGCTCCAGTGTAACTGGCGGTAGGCCAAGAAGCCTTCGTGATCGATGGAGCTCGTGATCCTCCACTGTGTGAGAATATCAAAGACACTCTAGGGTAGTCTATACGTTCAAAAGTAACACACACTAAAAAAATTCCTATGAGATAAGACAGGAAAACACTAACTAATTGGAAGAACAGTTACAACAACCAACACTAGAGCAACTTACCGGTGCAAGTGAAACTCGAACATTGAATCACCCTCTAGGTATACTCTGCAAAGTGTGGCCCGATGTCTTTCCTAGGTACTGCGGTATACCCTCGCAGTCACCTATGTAAGTCCCTAAAAATATGGGCAACTAGGTTGCCACCACGCGAACAGTCACCAGGCGGTTACAGTTGAAAGTCGGGTAGACCACAATGAGTAGGGTATCAAGCCCAAAACCTGTCAAGGGTATCGAAAGCAAGTGGTCCAGAAGACAACTGAGGACCTCGAACGGATTCAAGACCCATGAAGCCCCGTGGCAAATGCAATCGATGGAATCTCAAAACAAGCCCTCTATATGTGTTCTCCACTACGATTGGTCCAACTTTGGAGGGGTTATCTCCACTACCTTTCCGCACGCGACCTCATGTTTATCCCCTTTGTTAGAGGGGGGTCCCAGATAAATTTCACGATACTGGACTTAGACACTCCCTAACTCAGACTCCAATGTTTGGTTTTAATGGCCTTGAAGAGTTTCCTCTCCAACCTAATCCAAGGCTCTAATCCGGAACTAGTTGGTTAACCCTACAAACATAAAAGTCTAAGAATTTTTAATTTTAGCGTTATTTTTTAAGGCTTGTATTAAGTCAAGGGGTATGAAAGTGAAACTGATGACGTGTAAAAGATGAAAGTAAAATGAAAAAAGATGGAAACAAAAACTTTCATTTAGTGCAAAATTTCAACAACTTTTCAAGATTTGTAATTTTCGAAGATTTTTGGACAGAAAACTCAAAGAATTTCACTCGACTACGAGCTACTTATGATCTAAGTGAACTGTAAAAAACTTATGAAATAAAAAACTCTTCTCTGGTTACTAATGCAATATCACACTTTTCAACCAAACAAGAAAATGAAAGAAAATTTTGTTTTTTATCTGAATGCTTATAAAGCAAAAAAGAAAAAATGTCAAACAAGTAAAAAACCAAGAAAACAAATTCTGGCCTAAACGTAGATCGCAAAGAATCACCTCAAAAACTTACAAACGAGCAATTTAAAAAATGACTCTCACACTTGTCTAAAAAACCCTAAAAACAAATTTTTAATGACAACTCTTAAATTAAAAAAGAAAGCTAAGGCTAAGATCAACCCTAAGCTACTGACTGCTAAGACAGAGATTCAAAATATTGAGAGGTATAACTCTTATTAAGGGAAAGGATGACTGCCTTACCCTCAACAAAACTTATCCTGCACAAGCATGCTACTGACAATTTAATAGCAAGTGTGTGCACGCTAGCTGTGTAGAGCCAGAGGGCGTGTACATGCGTTCTGGCCTTATGCAGGTTGCGTGAACTTTTAAAAACCCTGGAAAAACTAAAACAGACAATCCAAACTAGGAAGAGACCACTGGTATTGATAACCAGGATCTCCTCAAGGCTTAGACACTCCTTTTAACAGAAAAAATCAAACAAGGAAAGGAAATTTTTTTGTAAAGCAAATCAATCTGAGATAAGACTGCAATCAAACAAGACTCAGACAGAGTTCCAAAAATCCGTGAAATTAACTGATTATAACAGGAAAGAGGATGACTGCCTCTAACACTTTCTGGAATCTACACGCTACTGCTAATTCTTCAGCTAGCGTGTACATGCGTGCTGTAAGAGAGTAGGGCGCAGGTACACACGTGCATACCTTATGCAGGCCGTGTGTACCTCTGTGGGTCTAAAAAAAAAACACAGTCAAGCAAACAACAAAGACAGCCGATATGGAAAACCAGATTCTCTGCTAGCTCAGACCTTACAGAAACTAAAAAAAAAAAAACCAGGCAAGAAAACCAGTCTTTTAAAACTACCCAAAAGATGTACTAAAATTCCAGGAACCCTAAGAGACTCCCCAGTACGGTCGCTAATTCTGTTGTGAGGGAAATCCCCTTATAGACTAGAAAATAGGGTTAGACTTTGCATGTAGATATGATCGAGAGAAAAACTTCTTCTTACCTTTGTCCCTAGATTTAAATCCCCTTTTCTTTATTGTAAATGCATGGTAAGATCAAACTACCTTGTTCCAGGCGTTTGATGTAGATCCTCCATTGTACTTGATTACTTATTCACAATACTCCTTCCAAATACGACCTGCATACAAGACAAGCAACAACTACACATGCATCCTACTTATATACTAATGGGTTAGAAATCCAAACATATACTAATAAAACTATGAAAAGTTCATGAATTGGGACGGGAAAAGCATTTTCTTTATTTCTTTGAATGAATCAACTTACAAAAAATTGAGACCGGCCATCGCTCCGCGAACCTGATCCTGGGCTCCTCTTTCTACTATCCTCCAACTTCTTTGCTTTGTATCTCTTTTGTCACAAGGATGGCTAAAGGGTTGGGACAATGGGAATGTGCAAATGGGTAGAGTTTCTTTGCTATATTTTTCCTCCTTCCAAATGGGACATCTACCCCTTCTTTTATAGGCTAGAAGGAGCTAGGTATTTGGATGAACCCTCGACCATGCATGACTGGGAGTTTTAGTTAACTCACCCATAGCTTTTGTGTTTCGTTGACAACTTTCATTTTTTTGTTCTTTTGTCGGTCCACACGGGCTGTTTTAGGTAAGCCAGCATGTACATGCTTGCAGTAATGAAGTAGGGCATGTGGGACCTTATAAAAGAGGTTTTTCAAAGAGTTTGTTCAACAGTGGCTTGTTAAAGAAGAGCTATGATATGGCCATATGCCAGGTAAGCATGTATGGTGCAATTTAGGGTTATAACAAGTTTGAATCCCTCTGGATTGGTCCCTTCAAAATCTCTAAGGTGTTTCCAAATAATACTTAAAGGTTGCATAATTTGGAGGGTGGTGAAGTTTTTGGTGGACTTGTAAATGGGCATTTTTTGAAGAAATATTTTGTTTAGGCCGTAACCTGCGTTCCATTCCACCTCTGTAAATACCACTCTTGTTTTTTTTGATTTTAGTTTTTTATTTTCAATAAGAGACCCCATAATCCAAAGCTAAGGCACTAAGACTACACGTTCTTAGCATCTCACAGAGAGCATGCCATCCCCTGTGGAGCAAAATGTTATCACACAAAGTTGTCAGAGTCTTGTAGGTTTGTGGTTTCTACCTAAGCCTATAGTTTTTCCCCATCTTCCTCCTTCTCGCCGACCAAGCCTTAAGTTTTTCCCCTTTCAGCTTGTAGTTTTCTTTGTGTTTGTCCTCGATAATTTGAGTGACCTTTTGTTTGTGTAGTCCTATCTGAGAGGCCTAGGCCCCACACTTTATTTTATATGAGATTAATCACTTCCCTCTCTACCTCTATCGATGATCCTTTTACTTTCCCGAGCCCTCAACCAGGCTTCCAAGTATTTATTTACATAGGCCACAACCATGAGCACAAAGCACAACACTTAGAGTGGTTTGATATGGACTCGGATCAAGTGAGTGATCAAGTTAAGTTTTCAGCAGAGGAGATTTCATTCAAAGTCTAGATTTGCGGTCCGCAGGTGATCGGGTTTATAAAGTTGCCTGAAGATTAGTGCCAGGGGAAAAGTTCTGGACTCCCGAAACCTGAAATCAACATGGGCCGTCTGATCTAGCAGGACGTGTGGCATCAGATCTGGAAAATCACGATTTCACGACTCGAAGGTGTTAGCATGGAGCACAACGCAAGTTCATGAAACACGAAATCGTGAAGCACCCAAGAGTTGGGCCCATGGTCACAGCCTGAGGTCACATAGGAAGTAGGCCCAAGAAGAAGGATAAGTGCCTATCGAGTGGTGGACAACCAGGGTTTCCGAGAAATAATCATGGATGTCATTTCAAAGAGAATCCGATCATTGATCTGGGTAGGCCATTTCGCAGGTTTGAGCATCAGGATATTGGGAGTCAAGTGGAGTGAAGACTCCCAAAATGATAAATCCTAAAATATCATATGGGATAAGCATGAGGTCTTGGGCCGAGGTCACATAAAAAGGGTGCCAAAGGTAAAGGAGCTAGCGCTTATAAAGCGGTTGTTGACTGGGTGTTTCGAGGAGATGATCGCGATCGTCAAATTCAAATCAGGACTGATCGTCGATCTGAGCAGGGGCATTTCAAAATATTGGGTATTGGGAGGTTGTAGCCCTGCGATGTGAAAACCCCTGAAGCAAAAAATCACGAGGTTCTCAGGAGTTGGGCTCATGGTCGCAGCCCGATGGTTGTATGGAGAAATGGAAAGGACCTGGACTAAAGGCTGAAAGCGTTCGCGTTGGTCACAAAAAGGGAGCTGCATGGACTCGAGGCACCAGGATTGACTTGAAGGAGTCATGAGCTCACCTGGAACATTCATGGGTATCAGGTCTCTTCTAGATCTCGATGAAAGTAGTTAATGAAAATGGGGGAGGTGGTTGAAACCTTGTTTCACCCAATAAATGGAAAGGATGGAAAAGTTGGCCATGGAGGCATATTGTCAGCAAAAAGTTCCCCTGTTAATGGATTTTCCTACAAAGCCCATACCAATCTGATCTTGCATCTAACAAAAGAATGCAAGTGCAGCTTGACAGAAGAAAATGTAGATGCCGAGCCTTGAATGCAGTGACCAGAGTGCGCTCCTGGTGGGAGTGAGTTGTTCTGAGGATAAATAGTTAGTTTTGATATTTTTTTAAGGTTGATGGTTGAGCTACGCTCCCGTATTGTAAACTTTTAATGAAGCCTCTGGTTCTCTGGTTATGTATTGTTACTTGAGACTTCTTGTTTAATGACAATCAACTTTATCCTTCGTCTCTTTTGCCTCTGATACTGAAAGACTCGGGCATGGATGATCCAATCGAGCTGTTATAAATATATTGTGATGTATGTTTGATCCGAGTCTGGTTATAATTTCATTCAGTTTCCTAAAACTCAGAATCAAAGAGGATCTTGTGTCCTGAGTTTTTCCTCCTTATGCTGCTGGAAGACCAGATGTCCATAGCATACCTCTACATTTTCTCCTCAAGTTCTTCATCCTACTCACCCTTACTACAACTTACTGACTGAAGTTAGATCAAGACCTCATCTACCTGTGCATACCAACCCAGTTCTCTGAGTTAAAGAGATATCATCCTGAGTCTGCGTCCATTAGACCCCCTTAAATTTATTTACTGTGACATAAAAACTGATGGGTACTGGGCTTACCTCCCCTGCAATCAGGAGGTGACTTATAGTGCTAACAATACTTGTTTAATTTTTAGTCTTCCTACATAATCCATTATTATGAAGGTATACCATGGTAACTGATTATATGTGAAATGTTGTTTTATTTCAATACAACTGGTTGAGAGGGATGCAATACATTTATACATTGCAAACAACATTGATTGGATGAAGGTATGGACTGAACGATGTATACAATATGATAATGTTAGGTTATCATGGTTTGGTGTGGATACATTGGTCAAATAATCTGAGCATAAATGAGATAACAATATTACATAGAGGGAAGTTGATTTAGCATATGGTTTAAAAGATAAACAAGTAAACATATTCACCCATACTATTTAGTATTTTTTGATATTATATTGGTGTACATGGTGTTTTTTTTCTTCTTATAAATTTGCATAATTTCCAAGTATAAGTATGTTTATCAATTGACAATGTATTTTTTACGTGTCTGGCATATTTCAGTTGAAACACCACAAGGCTATGTGGTGCAATGGCCGAAAATTTCACATCAAAAAGTTGGATGAAAAGATGAAAACTTCTGATAGTGGGATAACTGCAGTATTTCAGGTTACTATTGTTTCCTCTAGAAGTGACATAACATCCAGAAGTCTCTGAAAATCAATACTATGGGTTTTTGGATGATATACTTGAGTGTGACTTTAAATCCTTCAAATTAGTTCTGTTCGAAGTCAAATGGTATAGGCTATGAATGAATGAACGTGATCCTGATATAATTTTTAGTCAACATGCCAATGGATTTACCATGGTTAATACAAGGAATGTTGAGCCATGATCATAGCCCTATGTTCTTCCAAGCCAATGTGGACATGTATTTTACTTAGAGGTTCTAGGTAGAAGGGGTTGGTCATATGTTTTTAGATATGATTCAAGAGGAAGGCCGGTAAAGTATAATGTAGCGGAAGAAGATGATATTGAAGAAGAAGATGATGTAGAGGAGCAGTTAGTTCATGTGTCATATGAAGACATCATAGAATTTGAAGGATCTGTTCTAGACAATGTTCTGTATGAATATTATATCGACGATGTTTTAGATGAAGAGATTGAAGAAGTGGAACCAAATGTAGGAGACAATGTTCCTGATGATGATATAAATGATGATATGATTGGAACTGACGACACCAATGATGATGCTAATATGGCCAATCCTTACAACATCAATTTTGAAGCGGATGATACAGATGTTGAGTTGGATGAACTAGAAGAAGATTAATAATATCGAAATGTAGGAGGTATGTATTTATATGTGTTCAGTTGATTTGTTATCTTTCATTTACCTTAAATGTTTGCAGTTTTCTTATAATTAGTTTCTATGTTTGATTCTTACTATGTTTCTTTAAAATATTTTATAGTAGATAAATTGGGTATTGGGGAATTGAGAGTGATGTGAGAGGAGGGGG
>ML786550.1:374265-432154 GCA_009831015.1 Picea engelmannii | reverse complement strand
GGCGCATATGATCTTCCACCTTCACGTGGTTGTCCTTGTTCAATAGATAATATATTATTATTGAAACCAAGAGAAGCTCATTCAGGTTTATACCATCATCTCCAATTTTAAATTTGGTTCGTATAACAATTTTCAAGGTTGTCCATTAATTACCAATTACTGAAAATTATTCTTTTATTGGCCCCACGTAGAGTGACCTCTGAATGGGGCCAACGTTCAATTTTTTTTCTTCAGTTTTTTCTTTTTTGCACTAGAATTTGACATGGTTATAGTAGATGCATATGTTTATGGTATGAGAGGGTTTCGAGACTCAAATATGACTCACACAAAGCATTTGAAAATCAAACATCAAAATTAGAACCTAATTGTGAAGGAGATGAAGTTATCCATGATCATCGTATTTGTCATCATCGTTATCATCGTATTGTGACGAGGCCATTATCATTGTATTGAAAATGGGTGCCCCATGGTCACCCTCAACATCTCCATGAAAATATCTCCTTGAATTGGACCTACTCCTTCATCTACAAATTCTTTAATTCCATGCAAATCAATTTTTAAGCACCATTTCCACTTCTTTTTCAAATATCTAAACTTTGACTAAATTAGAAATTTCCATGAACAAAATGACCTGAAGCATTCCACAAACAAACTTAGAAATTGCCACGAACAAAATCACTTGAAGGAAAAAACAAAAATACATTAATGTACTAGGGCTAGACATGGGAAAAGGTGACTCATGAATGGGGCCAATGTTGAAATTTTTTCAAACTGTTTATGTATGCACTGAAACTTTACATGGATAGACTATTCACATGCCTTGATGATATGGGAGCATTTCCACACTCAAATATTACTCACACACCCACTCTATATATCCGATCTTGTCCTTGTTTCGTTTTAACTTTCTCAGATTAATGTCATGCATGGAACTCCCAAAATACCCATCGTCATGGTCGTTCTCTTTATATCCATCATGTTATTTATATTCATCATCATGGTCGTGCAATATTTTACGATGTATTTCTTCTTTTGACTAAAATTAGTGTAAAAAACATTGTTACACTTCCACCAATTATTAATATCATGTGCTAACTTAGCCTTTTGAAAGGCATCTTCAAGAGTGTAGATTTCAAGCATCTCAAAATCTTTCTAAAAGGGCACAATTAACTTGACATCGTACTATTGTTTATCAATTTGAGTTAAATAGTATAGTTGTTTAACTCTTACATACAAAAGTTTAATTTTTGTTTATATTTTTGTTATGGGTGCTACCAATATTGTTGTTCTTTCCAATAGTTGACATTATACATGCTTTGAATAATTGTGTAAAAAGTGGTGCATTGAGTATTGATTGATAAAGTGTGGTTGGATCACCCCAATAACAGAATCTATGAATAAATTCTTTATAGAGGACCAAAATGACAACCTAATGAGGACATAAGGTGTAGAGACTTATATATAGAGATAATGCATACAATCTTAGTCTACAATGCCCTCAAAAGGAAATATCATATTCTTGTGGCATTCAAGATAACTAATGCCAAAATATCTATTGTTGAAAAAATATTATTTATATAAAAACTTGATAAGCTTGAAAGCATTGATAGTTAGACTTCATTACCAACAAAAAAAGGTTTATTAGAAACTCCAAATATCTAAAGAAAAGGCTTGAACTATGTCATTCAACAAATTTTGTTTTCTATTTAACTATAATGGATAAATAACCTTTATCTTCAATCACTAGCAAGGTCAATGAATACCTACCTTGTACCAATGTTGAATAACAACATAGAAACACAATACTTGGTGGAGAGAACATGGATGGGGTGTCAACAGGGAATGCCACAATGCCCTTTCATATCTATAACATGTTACAAAGGCCTATCACATATAATACAATGATTATAGGGAATGATTTAAAGAAAAAATTAGCTGAGTGATTACATCTCCATGAATTGGACCTATTCTTTCATCTACAAATTCTTTAATTCCATGCAAATCAATTTTTAGGCACCATTTCCACTTCTTTTTAAAAAATCTAAACTTTGACTAACTTAGAAATTGCCAGGAACAATCTCACCTGAAGCATTCCATGAACAATATTAGAAATTCCCATGAACAAACTCACCTGGAGGAAACAACAAAAATACATTAATGTACTAGGGCTAGACATGGGAAAAAGTGACTTGTGAATGGGGCCAACGTTGCAATTTTTCAAACTATTTCTGTATGCACTAAAATTTGACATGGATAGACTGTTCACATGCCTTGACGATATGGGAGGGTTTCCAGATTCAAATATCACTCACACACCCACTCTATATATCCGATCTCGTTCTCATTTCGTTTAAACTTTCTTGGATTAATGTCATGCATGGAACTCCCAACATACCCATTGTCATGGTCATGCTCTTTATATTGATCATCATGGTCGTGCAATATTTTACAATGGCCTTCTTATTTTGACTAAAATTAGTGCCAAAAACATTGTTACACTTCCACCAATTATTAATATCATGTGCTAACTTAACCTTTTGAAAGGCATCTTCAAGAGTGTATATTTCAAACATCTCAAACTCTTTCTAAAATGGCACAATTAACTTGACATCAAACTATTGTTTATCACTTTGAGTTAAATAGTATAGTTGTTGAACTCTTACATACAAACATTTAATTTTTGTTTATATTTTTGTCATGGGTGCTACCAATATTGTTGTTCTTTCCAATAGTTGACATTATACATGCTTTGAATGATTGTGTAAAAGTGGTGCATTGAGTATTGATCGATAAAGTGTGGTTGGATCACCCCAATAATGGACTCTATGAATAAATTATTTATAGGGGACCAAAATGAAAACCTAATGAGGACATAAGGTGTAGAGAATTATATATAGAGATAATGCATATAATCTTAGTCTACAATGCTTTCAAAAGGAAATAGCATATTCTTGTGGCATTCAAGTTAACTAATGCCAAAATATCTATGGTTGAACAAAGATTATGTATATAAAAATTTGATAAGTTTGAAAGCATTGATAGTTAGACTTCATTACCAACAAAAAAAGGTTTATTAGAAACTCCAAATATCCAAAAAAAAGGCTTGAACTCTGTCATACAAAAAATTTCATTTTCTATTTAACTATAATGGAAAAGTAACCTTTATCTTCAATCACTAGCAAGGTCGATGAAGACCTACATTGTACTGATGTTGAATAATAACATAGAAACACAATACTTGGTGGAGGGAACATGGATGGGGTGTCGATAGGTAATGCCACAATGCCATTTCATATCAAGGAAAGCATATATCCATTGTTTTATTCAATACCATGTGAGATAGAAAATGAAGAGGAAAATATTGTTAACTTTCCTGAATCTATTATTTCACTAGTGACAACTACCTTAGTTCTAATTACAAAATAAATCCAACAAAGCATTTATAAAATAGCACCTCTAGAGGTGGGGACTATACACTCTTAGTTTTGAAACAACAATTTAATTAAGACAACCATGGAACCAAAGGGAACTATAAAATATTAGTATTGGGCTTGATTGCCTCTCTTCTAATTCTATTAATTATATATTGTTTACAAATATAAATAGAGTTAAATAAGAGAAGGAGAAGAAGAAGAGGAAGAATAATCACTTGCTTCTACAAAAATAGTAATGCTCTAGGAAAATATTCAATTTATTATCACCTCTTTTCTCTTTCACCCCCCTTTGCGGTTGATTTGAACCTTTGATCCTTTTAAATGAGAAAAATAATATCCATTATAGACTTCTAGGAGAAAACTTTGCCAAAAATTAGGTTCGTAAGGCATCTCTTGGCAACCAATGAGATCCCTGCATTTTCTAACTGCCTCTTCTCTATTTAAATTCATTGTCCACAATGTTGTTTTGATGATTTGTTCCCTTTTCCCTTTCATTGCAGCCCTCTTTATGACAAAGAGTGGGTTAGCAACAAAAACTATTCATGCCTCTTATAAAATAAAGTTTGACTTTCATTCTACTCCAAAGTCACTTTATATAAAAAATTGCTTTATATTATGGAATTTTGAATTTCAAATTGAACTTTTTGATGTTGACTAAAAAAATAGCCTAAAGGGGACCCACTAGAACTTATATGCATCCATTGGTTTAAAGTGGGAGAGGATTTTTATTCTTATCACGAGACTTTGATTATAAAGTAATACAACTTTTCCATTTATGAGCCTTCGAACCTTTGAGTTATGATGGGCCCATGGACACATCAGCTTGAATCCATTGGTCCACATTGTCACCACCATAGGCCCTCTCATCCACCATTGTATATGACATATAACATGTTCCTTGTAGGATGATTTGTGCCCACAATTATTTGTAAATGGAGGATAGACCTCACAATCAAATCTTAGTTGTTATATGGAGTTATCCACCTTTCACAACAGATGGAGTTTAGACTACTACTCAAAACCTCATCCCCTAGAAGCTTACCTAGATCATTGATTAATTTTTTTTGATTTGTTGTGGGCCATTCGTGAGGTGTGAAAACTGAGGCAACCCCCTCCCCTTCAAATGATGCAAGGTCCTATGGGTAATTAGATCATATTTGTTAGTATTTTCTTCCACCATCCATTTTTTAATCAGTTGACAAATGAATCAATCTGTGGAAATAGAGTAGAGGAAACTTACTAGGATTCGATTGTGACGTTTACTCTATTATCCCTAGGGAAATTCAGAGAAACATAGTTCTCTCAAAGAGATGTTACATCAAATGATAAGGAATTTCCAATGCGCACATACATCACGGTACCACCATATTTGGTTTGGGGAATATCCCTTCAATGCCTCCTTGTTCAACATGCCATCCTGTAGGAATATCTACAAACACAATGACAAGTATTCCACAATTTTTTCGAGTGAAAACCCAAACATTGCATCCATGACAATCTCAAAATTGTTGGCCAGTTCTATTGGTAACTCCTTGAGTGAAAATAATGGAATAACAAGTGCCCTAGATAAGTAACAAAATCAGTGATAAATAAGTTTATTCATGTGATCTAGATAGCAAACAAATGGCATATATCCAAAATGAAAAAGGTGGTGCCCAAACCCAATTCCATCCCCACTATTTTCGTTAGGACTAGAAATGATGAGCACCCGACCATATTCATTTGGCTTATAAACCTTTGCTTCAAATGTTGCAACACTAAGGATAGCAAGCTCCATCATTTGGTCCATGCATGCCACATCACTATCCAACCATCACAATCAAACCTTTTCTACTAAGTGTCACCATGCCATGTGCCCACCTACTTACCATGTGTAATGTTGTGCTTCTTTCCATGTGTCATGTTGTGATAGGTTGATTTTTCATTAGAAAGTGTGCAAGGTAAGTGGGGAAAAAATAAGGATATATAGTGGATGCAGAGATGGAATATTAGGGTAATTAAGAGGTGGGTGGATTCACATCTCTGCTTTCCATGTTGGAAAAGGATGTGGATATGTGGAGAGAGGAATGTAGAAATAAGAAGGGATGTAGAGGGAGGGGTAACGAGAGAAAGGTGGATGCAAAAGAATGTGATGTGGAGGATAAGGGATGTGGAGGAATAAAGAGGAAGCTCAAATGAAAAGAAATGAGAATGTGGAGGGATAAGGATGTGGAGAGAGGATTATGGAGGAATGTGAAAAATGATAAGTTATAAATGATGAGAGTGACCAAAATTCTAAGCATATAAAACCCCTTTTTGAACTCGGCCACAAACTCCTTTTCCATGGGTCCTTGGACAAAATTATGGATATGTTGGGAATAAGACCTCTGATTTTAATTCCATAGAATGATGGATATAGAAGACATAGAGGGATTTCCAAAGATGACATGCACAATATATTTTGATGCATTTCTCATTCACTTTATAAAGTAGAATGAGAAACTTGACATCCTAGTGGGAGTTTTTTTAATGTTGCACTTTCATACTTCTTCAACTCTGAATCAAATTATATTAGTCCCAATATGACTAGTGACCTTAAAAAACCCATCTCAACCACTTTCTACACTTGAATTAAACATTTTCCTTGGAAACACAATTTCACCTAAGGTGGGTGCTGTTAGCACTCTGTAAATCTGTCCGACTGAATAGACAAACGACATAGGTAACTATTTCAACCAACTTTAGAGTTGAGGCACTAGCCTGCTTAACTCAGAGAGGGCTCTCTCATGTCACTGGGTATTTCTTCAATAATCGGTGGCTAGATTTGGTTTGTTTTGGGGGTTTTCATAAAATTTGGTGGCAAAGAAGGGGATGAACACACAGGGCTATAGAGTCAAAATTCTGAAAGTGAACTAAAACAATGCATCTCCCAATAGAACTCTCCAAAGGATAAAGGATAAACGAGGTGATGAATCTGAGTTATTCTTAAACTTAAATAGGGTGTAGGAAGATAAAGAGAACAAATAACTGCATTAGAGCATTACAGGAATGAATTCTGAATTAACTAAGAAGACAATCACGCAGTTTAAATTGCTTAAGCCAAGAACATCAAATGATGAATTCTGGGCCTTTAACTCTCCAATTTAAACAGAAGAAAATGCAAATGAAAAGCAGGTCACAGGAAATACATACGATGAAAGGAAACAAATCTCATATCACCACCCTTTAGAATCTTTTCATAGAGACTTCAAAATCTTTTGCATTTATATTCAATTCAGATTTAGAAAATTTACAAAAATAGAGTCTGATACAACCAAAAGGTGCCCTTGCACTTCTGCCAACATTAATTAATTCAAGTCTCTCAGTACTTATACAATTTGATAAAAAATAACTGAAACTAAAACGTTTCAGCTTCTGTAACAGTTTCTACTGATAGTTTCAGTATATGAAATGATTTACAATAATTAGAAAAAAAGAAAACGTTTCAACATCACGAACAATTTCTCCGACTTCCCGACTGCTTCCACGCCATTTGTTCCACCCTGTGCTTCTGTTGGATCTGCAAAATTGGTGACAACCGAAGATCACCTGTTGGCTCCGGGGACATTGTATTTTGTCTTACCCAACCGCATGATTTCTTTCCGTTGTGAATCAAAGGTAATTTCGTAATCCATCATCTCTTTAATCAAAATTTCCAAGTCAATGAACGTAGCATAGGACATGGTTGGCATGCTGAACTTCACTGTTTTAAACTTGTTTAAAATTACAAAATCTGTAGCTAAATATTCTACCAGACTAGGGCCTTTCAAACTTTCTTCCATATATTCAAACTTAGAATAGTCCATTCTGCATTGCATGAGGAGAGTGTGATAGTCTTCTTGATTGTATAATGAGCCTTTACCATCCCAAAATTATGGGAGACCTTTAGCAAAAAATTGTTCAAAGGCGTCTTTAAACTCCTGTATACTGTGCTCCATTTGCACAGCTTTGTTTTGGACCGATCTGAGCAAGTTGTGCTTGGCAATGATCCTCCTGGCTGAAATGATTAATGCAGTCCTGTCTTTCACACCGATGGTTTGAAGGTCGACAGTTGGTACAACATTCAATAAGTCGATGGCATTCTGGGCCCATTCCGAGGGCTTCTTTGCTAACACTTCATTTACAACAGTGAATCTGTTCCAAGCTGTAACAACCATGTTATCTTTGTCATTGATAGAATTCAAATAACTTATGAACTTAGCAACCTCCAAAACAATCACGTCCCATATTACATGTTTGGCTCCCTGCAGTAACGTTTTTCCCTTCAATCTAGTTTTTAGCTTGTTCACTCTTTCCTGCAGGTCTTGGTTTTCTCTGTGGAGTTGAGCCATTTTCCCGTCCTTCACTTTCATCTCCTGTTTCAACTTTTATGTGTTCTCTTTGAGACTCTTGATCTCACCTATTTTCAAGCTCACCCGGAACATAGCCTGGAATAATCCCTCAGTGCTTGATCCAACCTCTATATTAGCATGCACAATAATTTCCATGTTTGATGTCATTGCCTGCATTTGTGACCAATTCTCTTTCTCTTTCTCCAATTGCAATACTTTATCCTTGTAGTCTAGTGCCTATTGTTTGAAGGTTTCCTTCTCTTGCTCCAAAGCAGTCAATTCTACTGTCTGCGGATGGTCTGTAGGTGACATCTTCAATTTTTTTTCCAGGCTTTGGATCATTTTGTCCTTTTTGTCTAGAGAAGATTTCAGTCCCTGTGGACCTTCAGACTCTAACCTTTTTACTTGTGTCATCCATGCTTTGCTGGATGCCTTTTCCTGTTTTAGTTTCCCAACTAGTTTCAATGCGTGTGTTGTCAATATTGCAACCTTTAGAGCTAAGCTTAGGTAATCAACATACAACATATTACTGACATTTCTGTGGAATTTTACTTTATCAAGGGCACCAATGTTTTCATAGTGTACCTTGAACTCAGATACCTTATTATCATCAGCCACTACAATGTTAAATGTCTTTTTCTCGACATATTTGATTGAGAGTAAGTGAGATTTACGCTGGGAGGTCTCTTATAATTCAAGAAAAATGTCCCTTATTTCACTGTTAGCCATACTCCCTTTCATGACATACTGATTTATTAGATATTCCTTATAATGATACACTACCCTAGGTGTGTGGCTGAATATGTATTTTTTGTTGTTGAAAACCTTCATGCTGCCTTCGTTTTGTGGCTTGTTTTCTATATTGGTTTCTTCACTCTTGGCTATAGTCTCTACCATCTCCATGCATGTCTTCCATTTCTTCTCTTTCTCTTCCAATTCAATTACTGGAGAGGATGATGTGGCTCTCATTTTCTTGAGAGTGTATTGCTGGTTACTAGCCCCTAGGGCTTCTGAACTACTTCTCTTATTGAAGATGCTCATTTTAGGAGCTTTGACAATCAACTTGGGTCAAGGCTTCTGTGCTGGGCTCTGATGAAAAGTAGGCTTTGTCTATTTAGTTTGATCATGTTGCATGGTAACCTCTATCTATGTATAGGTCTCTATATTGGCCAACTTATCTAATCCTTCAATGTGCTCGTGTTCATAAGGGCCTTGTCTTCTTTCCAATCTCCTCTTCGATATAATCTGATGTGGATCATATTTTCTTCCTCGCAATTGTGTGAACCCAAATTCATTGAGTTTGGATTGAATTTGAGGCAAACAAGACTTGATCTTCACCACAAATGGACCTACTACGAAAGGGAATTTTAGATTAGAAGCCTTGTGTGCTTTCAAGAAATGCTCAGTCTCTGAGATGACCCTTTGTCTTATGAATTCCAAAGAAAATATCCTGGGAGTCAGAAAAACTGGTAAAATATGAGGTCCTTCCTGACATCCGTATACCCAAATCATAGTGGACTGAGTGAACAACATCCCGTCTCCTATCATGTTCTCTAGATTTGGCTACAACGAACTCTTCATTTCTTCTAGAACTCTTAGCAAATCTGAACCAAAAATGAGACTGTATATCCTGGACATAATCTTGTTGATGAAGATGAGCATGGTGATCCTTTTACACTCTATCTAAATGAATGCAGTCTCTAGAAACTTGGTTTTGTTAGATCCCAAAAACATTCTCAACAAGTGAGAGTATTATCTGAAGTGTCTTAACGAGCTAAAGTTAACCAGTTGTTGATGTATATTTTCTACAATAATTTTTTCAAAACTGACACTGACTGAATGACCAAACAGGAAGAAAATCAACAGGAACCCTAACATGACCTATACCACAAACTTGCCATTGTTTAACCCTAAAATTTGACTCAACAGAGAAAAATCCCGTTGGACTTCGACGATCATGAAGCTTGTACTGGCAGGCAAGGATAGACTCTCTTAATGATGTTCAGTCTTGACTATGGTCTGCAGAAACATGATTTTTACCTCGGGTAGGCATTATCTATAAATCGTGACCATTCTCTGTTCCTCGAAGGGCTCTGACATTGTGGGAGAGGCGTCCGGTATATCGAGAGTGTGCTAGAGTGACAGACCATCTATTTTCCACAGAACTTTTGACCCTAATTTGTTTAAATTGACTCTTTCTCCTTGGGAATATCGCTCTGCACACCAACTTACAAATTCAGGGAATGGGAAGACTGTTTCTACAACGTAAGGGGTGAAGGAGGCTTGATCCGCTTCAAGAAAAGATATGTGGGATCCAACATTGTTAAACAAATTTGATTTAGACACAGAAATGGGCGAGACCATTGTCTCTGTGTTGAAAACGTCAAAATATTTGTCAATTAGGGATTCTTCCCTAGAGGAGATATCTGGTTCACTTATGGATAAAACAACAGGATTGGAAGCCATGGTGAAGAATACCTGATAAGCGGTGAAAAAACTGGTCTGGTTTGGTTTTGAACTTTGAAATTTGAATGGAAGCTTTGCACCAAATTTCCGAATGTTAGAATGCTTCAAATTGTCATAGAATAATGCCGGGGGTTCCTCCTTTTATAGGTATCTATTGACATCGAGGATTGGAGAAAAAATGTTTGGGATGAACTGCCTTTTTCCCTGATGTGCCTCTGAGGGCGCCATGTGTCCATGATTTAAACCACGTCAGTTTTCCCGGTCCACCCTCTATTGGTTAATTTTCGTGCCACTCCAATCGCTAAAATGCCCCTCGATCGTTGATCCGGTTCGCTTCAAGATATACGGTCTGCGTCTTGCCTGACAAATTTGTTATCGGAGGTTGAAAAAAGTGGTTTTGTTCAGACAACGCCTTTCTCCGATGTACCTCTAAAGGTGCCATGCGTCCTACAATAAAACCGTGACGATTTTCCCCGGCCCGTCTTCAACTGCTTAATCTTTGCGCTAGTTATAGCTCTAACGCGTGCCTCAGTCGTTAATCTGGGACACTTTCGGGATCAATGATCCGCTGAGATTTACTCTTCACATCTCTGCTATTTTTTCCATAGGCTGCCAGGTATAGCCGAGTCCTCCAAATTATCACAGCTCTGTGGCGATTTAATCCTTTATTAAAATTTTTAAGATCAGATACCATCTGGAAATTACATGGTGATAACATTGGCTCCAATTGGGGATGCTATCCTCCCTGCGAGGTAGAAAAGAATTGTAGACCAAGTGACTAACCATTGGGCAGTAATATTATGTGTGTGATCTGAATCCATTTATTTTTATTCAAAAACTCCAAACTTACTCAGCACAACTCAAGGCTTTCACCTCGAGCTTCAACCATGCTGTTTTTATTTCGATTTTCATACATAAAGAAAAAAAACCACAAAGTGGCTATGTACAATGAATGGAGAGTGATGATTTTTCAAACGACATAATGCTTGAGGAACTTTCCATTCACAAGCCCTCCTCCGACAAGTTCTCCATTACTTTCTTCCAACAAATAGGCATTTTTCCCATGGTAAGCTGCGATTTTGAACGGGCCTAACCACAGGTTATCAAATTTTGTTTCTGGCATCCCATATTAGCACCCAATCTCCTAGTTCGAAGTCGTCTACATTGGTACATATGTTGAAATCTTATTTGATCTTGTCTTGACGTAGCTGGGTGTTATTGAAGGCCTTTTCTATGGTCTACTGTACGCTGATGAGTTCATCCTCTCTTCTACGACTGGCATTCGCTTCTGCTCCTTGTTCTTGTAACAATATCATTACTGGAAATCCCAATGCAGTGGGGAAGATAGCTTCTGTGCCATAAGAGATTTGGAAAGGATATGTAGCAATGGATCTCTTTGGAGATATCCTGTCAGCCCACAATGCATGAATGAGCTTTTTGTGCCACACCTTTTTATTCTCCTGTAGTAGTTTTTTGATGATTCTAACCAAGATTTTGTTCGAAGACTCGACCAATCCATTTCCTTGCGGGTAGTATGACATAGAATGGCCCAGGGTAATGTTGTAATCACTACAAAAGTTCTCTAACTTTTTAGACTTGAAGGCCGCTGCATTGTCTGTTATAATCTTGATCGGGCATTCAAATCTGGACAGGATATTGTCTTCTAGAAATCAGATGATAACATCATCTGTAGCTTGTCTGGTGGGAACGAATTTGATCCACTTAGTAAAATAATCCGTTGCAGTCAGGATCCATTTGTGTTGAGCCAATAACTGTGGATGCATTTCCCCTATAAAATCAAGGCCCCATTGTCTGAAAGGAGCTTCTACTAAAATGGGATTTAACATCAGAGACAACAATTTAACTTTCCCATCGAATATTTGGCATTCATGGCATTTCAAAACCTCTTTGTATACATCAAGAAAAATGTTTGGCCAATAAAATCCAGCCCTCAGTATTTTGTGTACGGTTGTCTTCCAATAATGATGACCTCCACAGTTTCCTTTATGGAACTCCCTGATGGTTTTTCCTGCTTCTTCTTCTGTTAGACAACTCAGTAAAATTCCTCCTGGGTCCTTCCAATACAATAATTCATTTACTATACAAAATTTTGCCTCCTTTAGTTTCAAGAATATAGCCTTTGTTTTACTACATTCAGGAGGAGCTTGTAGATTTTTTAACACAAAGATAATGTCTGCATACCATGCAAAATTAAGAAATTTCTGAGATATTTTTGGAGTCGCCCTTTCTTCCTCTGCTGTATCCTCTGACATATATGTAGTGAAGTTTATCCCCAAGAGTTCACAGTTTGTTTGATCCATTAGTCTAGCAAGTCCCTACCCTTTGATTAATTTTGTGGGCTTGATTTCAAGATCATATTCTAATAGTACTGCAATCCATTTTCCCCTCTTTCCTTCGTGATCGGGTTGTGTTAAGATGTCTTTTACTGAGCTGCTGGGGACATAAGCAGTGGTATGTGAATGTAGAATATAAACCCTTAATTCTTTCAATGATTTGACCAAAGCATACACCTGCTTCTCTATGATATCATATTTCAAAGGATCATCTCTCAATGTCTTACTGTAGTATGCTATGGGCTTCTCAAAATTTTGGTCATCCTTCTGGAGTAATACACCTGCAATTGTGTGTTCTGAAGCGAAAGAGAATAGTATGAAATCTTTCTCAAAATTTGGACTAGCCAGGACAAGAGCCTTTGTCAATGCTACCTTGATTTCTTCAAAAGATTTTCTGGCCTTAGGGATCCACTTGATTTCATTTCCCTTCTTTAACATGTTGGTGATATGCTTTATGATTTTTGCTAAATTTGGAATAAATCTTCTCAGGAAATTTACTTTGCCTAGAAAGGATTGTACTTATTTTTTTCTTCTGGGTATGCCAATATTCAAAATTCCTTCAACCCTATTGAGTTATACCTTTATTACCTCCTTATAAATGATGTGCCCTAAGAGCTTCCCTTCTTCCATGGCAAAATTGGACTTTTTCAGATTCAACGATATGAAAAATTTTCTGTATTTTTCAAACGCCCTTCTGAGATGTTTGATGTGTAATTCATCTGTACCAGAATACACAGTAATGTCATCGAGGTATATAACAATAAATTTATCTTTTTTTTTTTTTTTTTTTTTTTTTTCTGCAAAGGCTATGTCCATATCCCTCTGAAATGTTTCCCCAACATTCATAAGCCCAAATGGAATTTTGGCGTACATAAATGTTCCCCAAGGTGTGGTAAATGCTGTCTTTTCTTGATTGTTAGGATGTACCATGATCTGGTTGTATCCTGAGAAACCATCTAACATCGACATATTTTGAGAGCCCACCACCTTCTGTATAATGTGGTCGATTTTGGGCAAAGGGTAGTTATCTTTAATAGATACCTTATTCAGATTTCTGAAGTCCACACACAATATGATCTCTCCACTCTTTTTCCTGACATGCACCAAATTTGATACCCATTTGGAGAATCTTAGGGATACTATGATTTTTACTTCAAAAAATTTCTTTACTTCTTTCTCTATCAATGGTAACAACAGAGGGTTTATCCTTCTTAACTTCTATTTGAATGGCTTGTGATATTATTTTATTGGGATAACATGCTGGATTATACTAGTATCATAAAATTTCAATTCGTCATATCTCCAAGAAAAGACATCAGGGAATTCTTTCATTAATTTTACGTACCTCTCTTTGACTTCAGGGCTCATCTTCCTGGACAACTTAATGATCTTCGGGTCTTCTGGAGTACCAATATTACAATATTCTACATAACATTCATCTACTGTTATCTTTGGACTTCTGGCCACATCGTTGTTATCAAAAAGTTTCTCTAATGGTACTAGGCCTTTGGGGATAATGTTTCTCTTCAGATGTACAATGTCTCTGCCAACAATTCGATTGTCAAAGTAACCTTCTTTGGTGAAAGCAACCGCATCCACTTCATCATCACAATCTTCATCGTCAATGCATAAATTCTCGAACTCCTTCTCCATCCTGAGGAAGTTTTCTATCTGTTTGTTATCTTCGAAGACTTGCCAGTGTTTCATATTATCTGGTATTGCTGGTTTGTACTTGACTTCAACCTTGTAACTTTTTTCGGGAAAAATTGGGACTTTGAACACCGCTGCTGAATTGGCCAGCACATCAACAACTTGATTTTGTTCCCTCGGAATTGCTGAAAGGTTGCATTCTAAAAATTTCTCAAGGAGTTCTAATACCAGATTTCTGTAAGCCCTTAGTCTAGGATGTTTGGCTTGGTAGATGCCTTTGATTTGATTGATGATGAGTTCAAAATCTCCAAGTATGACAATCCTTTTGGCACCCAACTCTTCCAAATATTTCAACCCCAATATTAACGCTTCACACTCAGCCATATTATTCGTGCATTCGAAAATGATTTTGTAAGAGCATAATTTTGCATCTCCTTTGGAATGATTTATCCATACGTCAGCTCCGGATCCTTCTCTGCATGCAGCTTCGTCGAAGTTCATTTTCCATATCTGATCCTCTGGGTCACCTTGCTGCTCTGAAAGTTCCTCCATCTGCTGTTCGGGTATACCTTTATCCACCAAGACTATTTCCATCTCTTCTACTCCGAAGCATAGATCATTAAAGAAAATGGAAGACCCCAACTCAGTGCTTACTGAGTAGATATGATGGTTGGTGGGTTGTGATTTTTTGCTGACCATATATTTTAGTAGAACTTCCCTGTACAATCTTCTGTCTTGACCAAAGACAAGAATAGTGGCATATGACATATCCATCTGCAGGGTTCCTTTTAGTTTTGCAGCCCATGACCTGGACAACAGCATGCCGAATTTCGAAGGGATATCAACGACCACTACATCCATCACAATATTCTTCGCTGGGATTTGTGCTAGAGGAATGACCATGCCAAGGCATTTCACCTTTCTTGAATCAAAATAGAGCAGATATTTATAGGGTCTTGTGACCTCAAGGCCTAGTTGGTTCATGACCACTTTAGGCATCAGGTTGTGATATTCTCTAGAGTCCAGCATAGCATTGTGTAAAGTCATGTCATGGATTTTCAAGCTGACATAGAAAGGAGGAACTTCTTCACTTTCACCGCTTTCTTCTACTCTCGGCCCAAATAAGATGGCTAGGTGATCATCTTGTATGTTCAGAGTATCAGAGGTCTGTCCCATCTTAAGCATATTGATGATCTGACTTCTGTATTCACTATTTATGATCAATTCATTAAATGGTATCAGAAATTTAATCTTAGCCATCTCAATTTCGAAGTCAAAAGAGGACGGAGTTTTTTCTACCTCTTTAGTGACTGTTTCTTTTCTTGTCAATATTTTCTTCCGTGGTTCCTCTTTCTGATTGCCCTTATCCATAGTGTCTTTTGTAACAGAGTCTTTCACAGTGGAATCCTTTGTAGCTGGGTCTTTTCTGGTGGAGTCCCTTTTGGGCTCACTAGAGAAGGGCACATTACTCTGAGCTTCTTTGATGGAGTTTTCCTTTGGGAGATTACCTTTCAGAGGATTTGGAGGCACCCTTTGATTTCAGAGATTGTATTTCCATTGGAATTGCATGATGGAGTTTTGAAATCCAGTCTCATAATATTCTCTTTCTACTGATATCCTTTCCTCTTCATCTTGCAAAAACATCTCGCTTGCATCCATGAATTGGTCGTGTTCCTCTTTGGTCAAAAACATCGCCATTTCCTTGTCATCACAACAGTTCACATTATATTCAAAATACTCATCATAATCTTCATTCACATAATTATTTTGAAAAGGGGGCCTTATTTGTTGTTCTCCTTGATTTCCTTTGTTCCTTATTTGTTATTCGTCTGGTTTCCTTGATTTGTTTGGTCTGCTTGAGCTACATGATTTCCCTAGTTCCTCTGCTCTCTTTGCCTAATCTATGGACCAGCTGGTCTCCTCAGATTTCTGGGTGGAACGTCAACCTGTTCTCTAGGTTTAGGTTTGTTTCCCAATGCCATTCTTCCATCATCCTTTCCATGTTTCTCATCATCACCTCAAATCTTTCTTCTGATGTCTGTGATGTTGAATTTTGTGCTTTATCCTGAGTTCTGCTCATGTTTCTTCCAGAATTATCTTTCATTTTTCCTGAATCCATTAGGTTTACTTCAACTTCAATGACATCTGTCATCATATCGTCTAATGTGGCAGATCTTTGTTCTCAGAGGTAACTGTTTCAACCAGCTTTGGAGATGAGGCACTAGCCTTCTCAACTTAGAGAGGGCTCTCTCGTGTCATTGGGCATTTCTTCGATAATCGGTGGCTAGATTTGGTTTGTTTTGGGGGTTTTCATAAAATTTGCTGGCAAAGAAGGGGAGGAACACACAGGGCTATGGAGTCAAAATTCTAAAAGTGAAATAAAATAATGCATCTCCCAATAGAACTCTCCAGAGGATAAAGGCTGAACGAGGCGATGAATCTGAGTTATTCTTAAACTTAAATAGGGTGTAGGAAGATAAAGAGAACAAATAATTGCATCAGAGCATTACAAAAATGAATTCTTAATTAGCTAAGAAGACAATCACATAGTTTAAATTGCTTAAGCCAAGAGCATCAAATGATGAATTCTGGGCCTTTAAATCTCCAATTTAAATAGAAGAAAATGAAAATGAAAAACAGGTCACAGGAAATACATACGATGAAAGGAAACAAAGCTCATATCACCACCCTTTAGAATCTTTTCATAGAGACTTCAAAATCTTCTGCATTTATATTCAATTCAGATTCAGAAAATTTACAAAAATAGAGTCTGATACAACCAAAAGGTGCCCTTGCACTTCTGCCAACATTAATTAACTCAAGTCTCTCAGTACTTATACAATTTGATAAAAAATAACTGAAACTAAAACGTTTCATCTTCTGTAATCGTTTCGAATGACAGTTTCGGTATACGAAACGATTTACAATAATTAGCAAAAAAGAAAACGTTTCAACATCACAAACAATTTATCTGACTGCCCAACTACTTCCGTGCCATTTGTTCCACCCTATGCTTCTGTTGGATCTGCAAAACTGGTGACAGATGGAGATCACCTGTTGGCTCCGAGGACATTGTATTTTGTCTTACCCAAATGCACGATTTCTTTCGATTGCAAATCAGAGGGGATTTCGTAATTCATCATCTCTTTAATCAAAATTTCCAAGTCAATTCATGTAGCATAGGACATGGTTGGCATGCTGAACTTCACTATTTTAAACTTGTTTAAAATTTCAAAATCTGTAGCTAAATATTCTACCAGACTAGGGCCTTTTAGACTTTCTTCCATATCTTCAAACTTAGAATGGTCCATTCTACACTGCATGAGGAGAGTGTGATAGTATTCTTGATTGTATAATGAGCCTTTACCATCCCAAAATGATGGGAGACCTTTAGCAAACAATTGTTCAAAGGCGTCTTTAAACTCTTGTATGCTATGCTCCATTTGCACAGCTTTGTTCTGGACTGATCTGAGCAAGTTGTGCTTGGCAATGATCCTCCTGGATGAAATGATTAATGTGGTCCTGTCTTTCACACCGATGATTTGAAGGTTGGTAGTTGGTACAACAGTCAATAAGTTGATGGCATTCTGGGCCCATTCTGAGGGATTCTTTGCTAACACTTCATTTACAACAGTGCATTTGTTCTGAGCTGTAACAACCATGTTATCTTTGTCGTTGATAAAATTCAGATAACTTCTGAACTTAGCAACCTCCACAACAATCATGTCCCATATTACATGTTTGGCTTCATGCAATAACACTTTTCCCTTCAATATGTTTTTTATCTTGTTCACTCTTTCTTGCAGGTCTTGGTTTTCTCTGTGGAGTTGAGCCATTTTCTCGTCCTTCACTTTCATCTCATGTTTCAATTTTTTTGTGTTCTCTTTGAGACTCTTGATCTCACCTGTTTTCAAGATCAACTGGGACATAGATTGGACTAATCCCTTAGCGCTTGATCCAACCTCTATATTAGCATGCAAAATAATTTCCATGTCTGATGTCGTTGCCTGCATTTGTGACCAATTCTGTTTCTCTTTCTCCAATTGCAATACTTTATCCTTGTAGTCTAGTGCCTCTTGTATGAAGGTTTCCTTATCCTACTCCAAAGCAGTCAATTCTGCTGTCTACGGATGGTTTGTAGGTGACATCTTCAATTTTTTCTTCAAGCTTTGGATCATTTTGTCCTTTTCATCTAGAGAATATTTCATCCCTTGTGGACCTTCAGACTCTAACCTTTTTATCTGTGTCATCCATGCTTTGCTGGATGCCTTTTCCTATTTCAGTTTCCCATCTAGTTTCAATGCGTGTGTTGTAAATATTGCAGCCTTCAGAGCCAAGATTAGGTAATCAACATACAACATATCACTGAAATTTCTGTGGAATTTTACTTTATTAGGGGCACCAATGTTTTCATAGTGTACCTTAAACTCATATATCAGCCACTGTAATGTTAAATGTCTTTTTCTCGACATCTATGACAGAGAGTAAGTGAGCTTTACGTTGGGAGGTCTCTTATACTTCAGAAAAAGGGTCCCTTATTTCACTGTTAGCCATAATCCCTTTAACGACATATTGATTTATCAGATCTTCCCTAGACTGATACACTGCCCTAGGTGTCTGGCCGAATATGTGTTTCCTATTGCTGAAAACCTTCATGCTGCCTTTGTTTTGTGGCGTGTTTTCTATATTGGTTTCTTCACTCTTGGCTGTAGTCTTTGCCATCTCCATGCATATCTTCCCTTTTTTTCTTTCTCTTCCAAGTCAATTATTGGAGAGGATGATGTGGCTTTCATTTTCTTGAGAGTTTCTTGCTGGATACTAGCCCCTAGGGCTTCTAAACTGCTTGTCTTATTGAAGACGCTCATTTTAGGAGCTTTGACAATCAACCTGGGTGAAGGATTCTATGCTGGGATCTGCTGAAAAAGCAGGCTCTGTCTGTTTAGTTTGATCATGCTTCATGGTAACCTCTATTTCTGTATAGGTCTCTAGATTGGACAACTTATCTAATCCTTCAACGTGCTCGTGTTCATAAGGGCCTTGTCTGCTTGCCAATCTTCTCTTTGATATGATCTGATGTGGATCATATTTTCTTCCTTGCAAATGTGTGAACCCAAATTCATTGATTTTGGATTGAATTTGAGGCAAACAAGACTTGTTCTTCACCACAAAGGAACCTACTATGAAAGGGAATCTCAGATTAGAAGCCTTGTGTGTATTCAAGAAATGCTCAGTCTCTAAGATGACCCTTTTTCTTATGAATTCCAAAGAAAATATCCTAGGAGTCAGAAAAACGGGTAAAATATGAGGTCCTTCCTGGCATCGGTATACCCAAATCATAGTGGACTGAGTGAACAACATCCAGTCTCCTATCATGTTCTCCAGATTTGGCTGCAACAAATTCTTCATTTCTTCTAGAACTCTTGGAAAATCTGAACAAAAAATGAGACTGTATATGTTGGACATAATCTTGTTGATGAAGATGAGCATGGTGATCCTTTTAGACTCGGTCAAAATGAATGCAGTCTCTAGAAACTCGGTTTTGTTAGATCCTAGAAACATTCTCAACAAGTGAGAGTAGTATCTAAAGTGTCTTAATGAGATGAAGTTAACCGGCTGTTGATGTATATTTTCTGCAATAAATTCGTCAAAACTGACACAGACTGACTGAAGAGACAAGAAGAAAATCAATAGGAACCCTAACATGACCTCTACCACAAACTTATCATTGTCTAACCCTAAAATTTGACTCAGTAGAGAACAAGCCCGCTGGACTTTGAGGATCATGACGCTTGTACTGGCAGGCAAGGATAAACTCTCTGAATGATGTTCAAGCTTGACTATGGTCTGTAGAAACAAGGTTTTTACCTCGGGTAGGAATTATCTATAAATCGTGATCATTCTCTGTTCCTTGAATGGATCTGATACTGTGGTAAAGGCATCTGGTATATCGAGAGTGTGCCAGAGTGATGAACCATCTATTTTACACATAATTTCTGACCCTAATTTGTTTAAAATGACTCTTTATCCTTGGGAATATCACTCTGCACACCAACTTACAAATTCGGGGAATGGGAAGACTGTTTCTACGACTTAAGGGGCGAAGGAGGCTTGATCCGCTTCGAGAAAAGATATGCAGGATCCATCATTGTTCAACAAATTTGATTTAGACATAGAAATGGGAAAGACCATTGTCTCTGTGTCGAAAACATAAAAATATCTGTCAATTAGGGATTCTTCCTTGGAGGAGATATCTGGTTCACTTATGGATAAAACAACAATATTGGAAGCCATGGTGAAGAATACCTAATAAGCGACGAAAAAACTGGTCTGGTTCAGTTCTGAACTTCAAAATTTGAATGGAATCTTTGCGCCAAATTTTCGAACGTTAGAATTCTTCAAATTGTCATAGAATAATGCTGGGGGTTCCTCCTTTTATAGGTATCTATTGACATCAGGGATTGGAGAAAAATGGTTTTGGATGAACTGTATTTCTCCCCGATGTGCCTTTGAGGGTGCCACGTGTCCATGATTTAAACCATGATAGTGTTCCCGATCCACCCTTCATCGGTTAATTTTCATGCCACTCCAATCGATGAAATGCGCCTTGACCGTTGATCTGGGCTGCTTCAAGATCTACGGTCCGCGTATTTCCCGACAACTTTGTTATCGAAGGTTGAAAAAAGTGGTTTTGGTCAGACAACCCATTTCTCCGATGTACCTCTAAAGGTGCCACGCGTCCCGCAATAAAACCGTGATGGTTTTCCCTGGCTCGCCTTCGACTACTTAATCTTCGCGCTAGTTACAACTTCGATGCGCGCCTCAGCCGTTAATCTGGGCCTCTTTCGGGATCGACGATCCACTGAGATTTACTCTTCACATCTCTACTTTTGTCCATATGCCGCCAAGTATAGTTGATTCCTCCAAATTATCACAGCTTTGCGGCGATTTAATCCTTTATTAAAATTTTTAAGCTTGGATACCATCTGGAAAATATATGGTGATAACATGTGCCATCGGACAAAACAACTTTTCATACTTTTTCAATTTTGAATTGGGTTCTGTTAGCTCCAACATAATCAATGACCACAATAAAAATGTGTGATCTAGTTCCTACATTCAAATATATTATTTAGTTGATTTGCAAAATTTTTCCCGAGGTGGACCCCATAGGTAAAAAGGGCCAATTTTGGGCAGTGATCCTTTTTAGGTGACAACAACAATTCCCTTTGTGGTATGGATCTTCCTTGTGAGGTTCCATGAACTAGACTCTAGGGTGAGTAAACCAATGCCTTAAAATTTTTACTTTGGAGTCAAAACTTTGCTTCTTCTTATATTTTGTGTTTAAATAATATCTTGTTAGAAATAATCCTAAAAATAAACTAAATGCCATAAAGATTGAAAGGAAAATGTAGGGAATTGACTAAGAAAAATGGACAACCTACCCACCTAACCTAAATGGCAAGTGGGTCCACTAGGTGACATGGCACCTCCAATAGAATCATGTATGCAATTTGATAAGGCTATGATAACCATGCATGAAGAGGACTGATGGGATGCTAGATGCCATTAGAGTTTGGAAGGCAACAAATTACCCATTTCCTATATGTTGTTTGTTGTTCTTATTTTTAGTAAACTTTCTCCATCCACGCTATAATTGGATCTTCATGAATAAAAAATTCTTCATGGCCTTTGGACTCACCAGTATGTGTAGAAAACAAATTAGATTTATCTTTGAATGTCACATATGCGCTTTTCATTGGATGCTTAGATGTAAGATCAACTCTTCTCTTCTCTCCATTTCCACTGTTATCAATGCTGCCATTAAATTCCAAGCTTGTATATTGAGGTGCTCATGGAATTTTTGTTGCATTCCTAGCTTCATATTCAAGGTAGAATCCATGTTTACTATGATATATGCCTTCTTCTCCCTTGCCATCATTTCTACATTGGAAAGATTCATGCTTAAGAGGAATTTCATTTTCTCTTTATTGCTTAGGGAATAAACTCAGGGGGAGGAATAAACTCCTCCTTCTTAGATTTAATCCCAAAGGAGGAAAACCCTTTGTTGGTTACTGTTTCCCTTCTTGGGTTGTCTGAGTTATTGACCCAGGGTTCATGTCATTCGGGGTTCCAACAAAGCCTCTAAAACTATCAGCCCTCTCGGTAAACCAGAAGGAAACACAACACCCAGAAGGTACTGCGTAGTCTCACCCGAGATAGCTTTAAATGGGTGGCTGTAAGACTTAGGTGTTTACAGCCTAGGACAGAGTAGGGGATAAATGATTTCTTGATTAAGGCCCTGTACTATGAGCTTTTACTATAATCTACTGATTCCTTGAAGTCACATACATATATTTCACAGTTTAGTTCCAACAAAGTATAAACGGATTCATAACAATGTATTAACTCGTTCATCAAGCTTAATCATTAATTACTAGAAGAAAGTAAATACATGCATACATTTAACACATTACACTAGTATTACTGTGGTTCACCCCTTCTTGGGCTATGTCCACAAATATTTGGTTCTTGGCTCTTTTATTATGGAAATTCTGCATCTTTGGCGCCACGCGCTTACAATTCTCCACAAAATTGGGTAAGATCTCAGTGAGGCGAACTAGATCGCACCAGGCTCTATAGCCTGCGGTCTAATCCTCAGATCTACCTTCCCTCGTATCTTCTTTTCTCAACAACTTACAAAATTGGTTCATACAGCTAATAACGTTACATACCACCTACGCCCGCGCATGGTCTTCAAAACTTAACACAAAAATCTAGCTCTCAAATATCGACTCTCAACAACCATAACAAATGATAACAATAACAATAAAAAATCCTTCTCTTATATGATACTTTCGTATCTATATTTATACATTTCAGGCTCTTCATCCATTTTCAGAATATTACCAAAACCTTAACCCTTCTTACATTAGGTATTTTCCCATGCGTGTGATGTTATTCCTCCAGCTGTCGCTTTCCTTTGCACACATTTTCTTGCATGCGCGCGTGCTGTTCTTTCGCCAGTTGTTACTTCAGTGTTCTGCACACTTTCTTTCCCACAATCATTCTTATTTCTCATTTGGCCTAGTGCCAACAGGCCCCCAACATTGACATGTGACTCATCCCGAGTCACCTAATTGCTCTGTGCTTCCTTGATCCTCTTGGAGATTGTCTGGAACTTCTCCTGCAACTATGTTGCTTTCGTCAGTGCCTGCGTGGTTTTCTCCTTGATAGTGTCGACTGTATGAGCTTCCACTTCCTCTCTCATCAGTCCTACACATTATAGCTGAGTCTGTGCTGTCTGTGTTCTAGCTTCTTCTTTCTGTGCAAGTACCTCTGCTACTTGTTCCTGCAACGGTTCTATTTGAGCCTGACGTTCCTATTTCTGTGTTTGCACAGTGATAAGTTCTGCCTACATCTTATTTAACTCTTGCATTCCCTTGACTTGTTCTAGAATTGGTATGGTCTTCTGTCGCTACTTGAGTTCTTGGATTATTGCATTGATCCTCTCCTCCTCCTTGTCCCAGTGTTGGACCTATGGATCCTCTTCCAGCCTTGTCCAAAGTTGCACTACTTTATCCAGCAAGTCGGTTGCCGTGCTGACTTGTTTTTTTATCTCCTGTAGTTGCATTGCTGCTTCCTGCTTCCTTTGCTCCTTTACTGCTAGAGGAGTTGTTGGTCTGATCTGTCTATGGAGAGTCTTGATATCCTTTTGGTACTGATTAATTTCCTGCGCAATCTGGTCGATCTTCTCTGTAGTTGGGAGTTCATTTCCTTGCGCAGTAGTTGGAAGTTTCCCAAAAATTTCTCCCACTCTACATTCCAGTTCATTTCTGCATTCTTTCTCCTCCCGAGTTTCAGATTTGGTCTATGCACAAACTGTTTCCAGTGCTTCCTTCTTCTTCATTGGTTGCTGCAGCTCGACCAAGTTTTTATGTGCTCGAGCCTTCATCTCGTGGTCAACGCTGACCTGCAATTTGTATAATTCCCTTGATGGAATTCGTGTCAAGACCAATTGGATCTGATCCAAATCCTTCAGTGGTGTCTATCCCACAATTTCATCCATTCACAACATACTAGGATTTAACTAGACCGTGTAATGTGCCTGTGGTATCGGAAGAATTGGATCACGTTCTTCTACCTCCACCCTTTCTGTGGTCTGTGTGTTCGATGGATTTATGTCTCTACTGCTACTCGTGATCTGGGCTTCCCTGAATTTCTTAAGGAGCTGTCCCATTTCTGTTAATTGCTTCTGCAGTTTATCCCTGTGGTGCGTGGCATGATCGAAATCCTCTGCAAGGTAGTCCTGGACCATTCTGGAAATCATCTTGCCATCGTCCTACGTGATTGCATATTCCGGTGGTGATCGTTGTGCCTTCATTTTCTTGAGCGCATCTGCGTCCTGTACCATTGGTCTCTTAGTTCCCCTTGGTTTCTGTGTGATGGGGTTCGATGCAGTTTCCTATGCTCCCTCAGCCTGTTTCTGTTGTCCAATGGTCGGTTGAATGGTTTCTTTCCTCCTCTTCTGGGTCCCTGGCTGATCTGAGCCATCCTCTACCTGAGTCGACTTGGTTGGGCCCGTTCTTGGTTTCTTGGGTACTGGGATTTGTGGAGGCTGTGTTTCTGTCTGCGCAGCCCCTCCTTCTACTATTTGTCCCGGTACTTCTCTGGGTATGGTTGGGATCCTCCATTCATCAGGCCATTCGCTGATGATCATGTCGATATCACCCTCGGTGACGCAGTAGCACATTTGTAGCCACTGTTTATCCAGATCCTGCCTTGGTTGTATCCACATGGCTTGTCGCCTAGCCCAAAAATTGGCGATGTCCCTGTATCGTGCGACAACCTCTGGTTTTATTCTCCATGCTTGACTGATGGCTTGCTGTATCTCCCATAGGTAAGCTTCAAATATGATTCCATTCTTTCTCTTATGCTTGGTTAGTGGCATGGATCTCAGGATGCGATATCTTTCTCCTCCTGGATGTGGTGTGGTACAAAAGACGACGTGTTTTGTTTCTTGCCATCCCATGGAATCTATGAGAGTGATCAGCCATGAGTAATGAAATTCCGTACCTGTGTCCTGCACATCTTTGCAGTCTATTTGGAACAAGTTTGACAGGTATGGCGCCTAGCTCATGAAGGTGCCTTCTGTGCACTGAGCTGCAACAACGATGACTCCTACCGGTACTTTGTCTTTGCAACATTTTCTTAGCAGTTTGTAGGCTAAGATATTTGCGCCCAATTGTGTGGTGGGACTGCTGATACGTTTGATTATAATGCCTCTTGTTCCCCTGTCGGTGCCATATTTCTTCTTCATCTCTTCTGCCAATGTTTTTTCTTTGGACTTATTGTCCAGAATCAGTGCGAGATCCATACCCTGGGTGGGTAGTCCTGTTATATGCGTGATAAGTTCAATAGTGATGGGAACGGGTTTGTCTAGCCATATATCACCTCCATGCGTAACTGCTAACAGTTGCTTGATGCATGCCAACACATATTGGACTCTGCCGAAGTGTGGTATCTTTAGCAATCCTAGGATTCCTGTTTTGTCTAGTCTAGTCGCTCACTGGTGTGGCTGAGTGATGGCTTCTCCGAGTTGGTTTACGAGTATTTTCTGCATAAAGAACTGTGGTTTCAACTTTGGATATTTGGCTTCATCTTCTACGTCATGGTTGAAATACTTGAGCTTCTCGACGTGACTCAATAACTGCGGGTCCACATGTACTCCCTCTGGTATGTGAGGTAGCACAATCTCTATAGCCAGTTTCTTTCAAGGTGAGCTTGGTATCTGAACTCGGTCCTCCTACTGTGTTGGCTAGCTCGAAGTTTTAGCAACTTCTGATTGCTCCTTCGCCATCCATTCTGCCCAAGCCATGGGCATTTCACAAGTTGGCTTGACTGAAAAAAAATCTGGGATGGGTATTTGTGGAACGTCTGGTTGCGCTTCTGCTTCCGGGTTTTGTGCACTTCCGTTAGATCCTACGACTGCTTCGGCATTTTCCGGTGGTATTTTTTGCTGGGTTTCTTTTCCTTTGTTCTGAGGATCGTGCACCACTGCTGGTGTATCCTATTCCATGGCCTATGCTTATGGTTGTGGAATCTCCTCTAGTATTGGTATGAAATATACTGGGATTTCCTCTGGTAATGGGATTTCATCAATATCAACGATCTCCGGTGTCTGCTGCTCGTTTTCTTCTAGTGGTCATCGTGACCTAGTCTGGGCCCTGGTCAATCTAGCTGTTTGGCCTGGTTCTGCGAGCTTCGGTGGTGCCATAATTGTGTCTGTCGAATGCTTGCTGAGTTCAAATGGCTTCGGTGAGCTCTGAGGTTTCACTCTATTCATTCTAGCTGCTGTTTCTCTTTTTCTGTTCTCCTTTCGCGAATAGACTAACTGCTTCTATGCTCGTGTGTTGTATGGGATTGTCATGAAGCTTGTCGAAGACCCTTCCTCCATCATGCGATTAATGCATCATAACTGTAAGTTCAATGCATACGCGACGGTTTCGTACTTTCCATTACACCAATTATTCCGTCTCCAATTGGCACGTTTAATGCGACATCCCATCCATCCTTGCCTTGCTTTAACTCTGCCTTGTGCTGTCTTGTCAGCCTGCTTTTGCTGACTTTATTTTTCCCACTTGTTTCCCTTTTCGATATGGTCATTATCTTTTCCCTTTCTGGCTTTGTGTTTTATATGCAGCTTGTCCTTCATGCTGCACGCTGTTTTCGACTATTTTTTGAATTTTTTTCTTACTACGCGGTGGGTGGTCAACTATCCTTGTATATCTTCAGCCGACTCCCATTGATAATTCCTCTAAGGTCTGTGCCTGCTAGATATCTTAACTATAAAACTCCTCCATCCGTGACACATTTTACCTCGTATGGTCCTAGGCAATGCATTCTCAGCTTTCCTGGGTGTTGCAATGATTTACTGTCGTAGATAAATATGGGATCTCCCTCAAACATTTTCCTCTTGATGTGGTGATCATGCCAAGATTTGTCTCTTGCTTTCTGTACTTGTTGATGGAATCCTGCCAAGATTCGATCTTCCTCCATCGACAATAACTGATTTAGTCTTTCCTGTACTGTGCCTCGTTCTGTCATGTGTGTGATAACTACTACACGTAGACTGGGTATTAAAAATTCTACCGACACTACTGCTTCTTGGCCATAGACTAGTTTGAAGGGTGTGTGGCCTGTCAAATTTTTGCATGTGGTTCTATATGCCCATAACACTGATGGTACCTTGAGGTCCCAGTCGTCCCTATTGACATTACATATCTTTGTCAAGGCATTCTCTAGAATTTTGTTGAAGGATTCTACCGTGCCATTTGCTTGTGGATAATACAATGTTCTTTTTTGGTGATGAACTTCAAACTCTTCGAGCATCGCTCGGATGGTGCTGTTTATGAAGTGCGTGCCTTGGTCACTCATCAAACTTCTTGGGCACCCGAATATAGTAATTACCTGTTCAAACAAAAAATGTGCTGCTGTCTCTGCATTGCAATCTTTTACTGGTGCGGCTTTTGCCCATCTTGTTAGGTATTCCATCGCGGTGATAATATATCTCACCCCTGTTCTCTTGGCTGGTGGGTGAATTGGTCCCACAAAGTATATTGCCCATTTGTCGAATGCCTGAAGTGTCACTTTTGGTCGTAGTGGAATCTCATCCCTTCTGTTGGGTTTGCTTACCCTTTGACAGACATCACATTGATGACAGTACTCTTTCGAGTCTCTGTAGATCATTGGCCACCATAATCCTGTGCGTAGTACTTTTTGTGCGGTAGATTTTCTTTCATAATGCCCTCCTACTATTCCTTCATGGGATTTTGCTATAATTCTTGGTCGTTCGTGGTCTAGCACGTATCTTCGTAAGATGCTATCTGTGCCCATATTGTATAGATGTCCTGCGATCAATTGATAGTCAGCTGCGTGGACTACCAGGTTCTTCTTCTGCGCAGTGGTACATTCTTGCGACGCAGTACCTGTGCTCAAGTACTGGATGATCTCTGTGAAGTAGTCATCAAAAATTTGTACTGAGAATAGTTGTGCATATGGAAAGTTGTCTTCTAAATTTGTTGGTTCCTCTCCATTTGTGACCCTCGATAGGTGGTTAGGCCCTGAATTCAGTTTTCCTGGTTTGACTATTACCTCAAAGTCAAATTCTTGAAATAACAGTAACCATTGACGAATTCTCCACCCCAACACTGGCTTGTTGACTAGGTATTTCAGGGTCGAGTGATCTGTAAACATCTTAAAGTGTTTTCCCAATAGGTAATGTATGTATTTTTGTAGTGCATAAACCATAGCTAGGCCTTCTTTTTCTGTCGTGTTATAATTCTATTCTGAGTCTGATATTTTTCTGCTGGTGAACACTATCAGGTGATCCAAGTCTCCCACTCCTGGTTGTGCTAAAATAGCTCCAAGTTCTATTGTTGATGCATCTACAAGTACATGGAATGTCTTCTCCCAATCTGGAAATACCAATATTGGTGCGATGACCATCTTTTCCTTTAGGGTATCCAGATCGTGTTGGCACTCATCGTTCCATTGATACTTTGTATCCTTCTTTAACAATTTTTCCATTGGCGTTGTAATCTGTGCATAACCTTTGATGAATTTCCTGTAATATCCCGTATGTCCTAACATTGCTCTTAGTTGGCGAACTGTTTTTGGTGCTGGTAGGTTAACAATGACTGTGATTTTGGCCGGGTCTACTAGCAAACCCTGTTTTCATACTATGTGTCCCAACAATATCCTGAATGGTGTTCCAAATATGCATTTCTTGATATTCAATGATATCTGACACTGTTTGCATCATTCTAACATCAGTTGTAAAACTTTCACATGATTTTTCAACAAGATATAAACCATCCAATCATCCATCTATACTTCGAGAGATTGGTGGATGAATTCCTTAAATGCTGCGATGACCACTCTGGAGAATATCACCGGTGCATTCTTCAGTCTAAATGGCATGACTTTATACTGATAAGATCCCCATTCTGTTATGAACGTAGTCTTGTGTCTATCCTCCTATGCTATCTTAATCTGATGATATTCTGAGAATCCATCGGTGAATGAGTAGGCTTCCTGGCCTTCTACGTTCTCTAGTACTTCGTCCGTGAACAATGTGGGGAATGGGTTGTGTAGGCATGCATCGTTTAACTTCCTTAAGTCGATGCATATCCTAATCCCTCTTCCCTATTTCTTGTCCTGTACTACCATCGAGCTTATCCATTCTGATTCTTCGACTGGTTCAATGATGCCGACCTTAAGCATCCTGTTGATATCGTCTTTAACTTTCTATTTATAGATGGGGTTTAGTCTATATGGTCATTGTTTAATAGGTCTCGCATCAGATCTGAGTGGTATCTTCATTTCTTCTAGTTCTCTGACTATTCCTTTCATCTATGTAAAGTTTGTAGGAAAAAGGTCGTTGTATTTGCGCAAAAATTCTGTGATGCTTTCTAATGTCTATTCATCCCAATAATCTCCAATGTTGGCCATTTTGGGCTTCTCAGCGGTCCCTATGTTAACCTTCTTTATCTTGATTGGCGAAAATATGACCTCTGACTCCAAGGGTGGTCCTTCCACATCTCTCTTACCTTCAACTTCTTCGATCTGAATATCGCATAGATCATCTTCATCTGGTGCTTCCTCCTATACATGGTAGCATGACAATAGTTCCTTGTCTGTCCACTTATTCCGTTGCTATTCCTCTATGATAAATTCCACTTCTTGTTCAGTGATAAATAGGACGTCTCTGATCTGTTTCAGGGCCATGTCTATGTTGGGGTTCTCATGATCGAATGAGAAAGTGACTGTAAAGTTTTTTTGGAGTGTCACCCATGTATTGGTTCCTTTGCTCATTTCCTAGTCCGTATACCAATTCGCTGGTATGCCCTCTAAAGTATGAATGAAGTGGTGAGACCATTCTTCTGGTGGCATCATTTTCCACAGTGGTTTACATGCCTCCAAGTGTTCTACTGGTGTGCCTAGTCCGTCATATTTCTGTTGTTTGTTACCTGTCTATTCTGCACTGAACCTTATGCACAATAATCGTTTGCATTCATACCAATCTGTGATAGTCTCTTTATGCACAACCCACCACCTTGCGGGTGTAGCCTTTATTGCTAAGTTCAGTGCTAGCAATATTTGGTTTTCTAGTACTTCATCTTCATATTATGTCAAGAAAGTTTCCAAATCATTTAGCCTATGAAAACTGGGTGGTTCTCTAATTTCTATGCCAATCCACCTTACTACGCGGTCTATTCTTGCACACCTTCTCGTGGATACTTCATGTAGTCTTTGCTGCTAGTTTTCTAATTTGGTGTCTAATTCTGTTGTGCATGAAGTAATGCTCTGCCAACTGAGTACCCCGTCTCCAGTTGGGTTTATATAGTCTGCATCGCGTGCAGTTGTTCTGTACAACTGGATGATCCCTTCTAAGTCCAGACAAGTGGGTTCTATGAACCTCTCACCTTTTGATGGGTCGAGTGGGGCTATGACCTTGCAGTCCCCCGACTCAAATGTCATTCTTCTGGTTTTTAAGTTAATTATGGTCTAGTTGTCGAATGCCCAATCTAGACCAAGTAGCTCTAGGTAAGGTGTCGTGCCATCTACTATTTCGATGACTTCAAAGTCTGCCTTAGTGCGTACACCATATAGATCTACCATCACCCCTTTCAGTCTGCCTATTGGTAGGACTCTATGTTTATTTTCTAGTTTTAATTGAACAAATGAGTATCCCAGTGTAGGTTCTCCCATGCATTTCCATGTAGTTTTTGGTAGTACATTCACTTCGGATCCTAGATCTAGTATAATATATCCCATATTGAAATCCCTAATGTTAACATTTAGTCTAAATTCCTTACTTGTTATTCTTCTTGTGTGTAGGTGGTTGACAGTTTTCAATTCTATCTTTTGTTTGGTCTCGCTGGTACATTTTTCTAGGATGTTTTGCAATATTTTGACAGATGAAGGATCACTTAACATTTTGATGCATGATTGCAAAAATTATTTGATATTACTTACTTATTCCTTGGGTTGTATTATGTTGGTATGGTCCAGTGATGGTGGCATTTCATATTCCAGAGATTCCTTGCTCTGTTGTGCAGTCGGTGCAATGTTCTCCTTCTGGAATTCTTGTCAGGCTTCTGTAAATATCTCCTTCTCCTTATGCGTGTCGAACTGTTTCTTGGGGTTAGTGTTCTTCTTTACCCATTGGTTCTGCATTGGTTCTTGTCGAAATGCATCATTTCCTATTTTTGTTCCTCCTTAAGTGACTATGTTGATGTTCCGTCTGTCATCCCTTGCTTCGACTAAAATCCACTGAACATTCTGGTTATTTTGATTCCTTTTTTTTTGGATTTTTATGAGTAATGTTAGACATTCCTCTGTATCATGGTCCAATGCGTGACAATACATACAAGTCGCTGGTGGCAGTGGGCACTCCCGTGCATAATGTCCTAGTTGTTGGTAATTGTGACATGTAACGGGTCCTCGACCTCGTCCGAAACCTCCTATGGCTCGTCCTGATCCTCTATATCCTATGTGATCTCCTCGTGGTGCATTATACTGTGGTTCCTGATTATACTGCACGATATTATACTGGGGCTGTGTCAGATTGTACTGCGGCTGTGCGTTATTGTAAGGTTGCGGCGCAGTATTATACTGCTACTACATGATGTTATATGGGGCTGGGGCTTGATTGAACTGTGGTGCTTCTTGCCTAATCATCTTTTCTGCCTGTACCCTATATGCATCTGATGTTCTTTCCCGCATCAACTCCATAGTTCTGCAATCTTTGTCGTCATGGCCGATTGACTTGCAAAAGGTGCAATATGAGTTCGTTGGGACTGTTTGGTATTTCTGCATCATCGTGCAATGGTAAGGGTCGTGACTCAGTTTCTTTCATATTTCGCACCATAATCCTCCCTGTGGTAGTGGGTTTGGAATTCTCGTCTCCATATACTGTGCGAATGTCGAGCATTCATTCTTATGGTGTCCTTCCATCCTACATGTAGTGCACCAAACGACTTCTTGTTTGTCCTTGTTCTTATTCTGGTTCAGCTAAAATGTTAAGTTCTTCAGGTCCTCCTTTAGCTCTTCGATAGTCTGGTCCGTCTACTGGTACTGATTTTCTTCCAATTGAAAGGCTACCTGCAGATCCTTTGCCTGTGTCTGAAACTTATATTGTCGTAATGGGTATTTTAAGTGTGGGAGTAGTGAGTTGACAAATAGGTGTCGATGCTGCATATCGGTCATAAGGTATTTTAGATTTCATTTTAGTCGCTTGAATCTTTGATCAATATCCCATACCGATTCTCCTATTTCTGTCTTATTTCAATCATCTCATTCATGTATTGATCCTCCGAGATCGGCTTCTGGAACTCATTTATCATTAGTTTCTTAATGTTGTCCACTGTCCTTGTCGTCCTGGGAACACTGTTCGTGTCTAGACTCATGTACCAGTCTAGTGCGCGGTCTCTTAGAGTGATTGCTAGTTGTGCAAGTTTGGTGTATTCATCAGTGATATGATTTGCTTTCCAAATATTTTCACAAATGAACAAATGCTTCGCAGGGTCTTCTGCTACTTCTCCTTGAAATTCTGGTAATCTGATAGTAGGATCGTGTCCTGCCATTCCAAATACTGAGCTACTCCCTCCTCCACGCGGTGTAGATACTTGACTAAGGTTGCCTGAACTGGCTCCTCCAATTGTTGCTCCTTGTGTAGATGTACTTCCTGCTGTCGGGCTTCCTCCAAACTTTGGTTGTCTAAACGGTGGTGTTCTCTTTAGTGTATTGGTCGCACATGGGTTGATGGGTTCCACACTGACATTAATATGAAAGGTACGAATTCCTTCTCCTCCAATTTTTGGGCCTCTTTGTTTCCTCTCGTACGTGGCATGCAGGATTTCCTCAATCTTCTCCATAGCTCAAAGATCCTCTACCTCTTCCTCATCGCTAGCCAAGTCCTCCCTCTCGGCTACAAATCTCTTCTTGGTATTCACCTTATATTGGTAGGGTGCTCCGTTACGCGTCATTCCTGATGAAGCCAAGATCCACTTAAGCTGGTCATCATCCATCAAGATTGGGTCCAAGGATTCCTCCTCCTTCTTCTCTTTATCCTTTCCTTCTTCCATTCCTCCTCTCTCTGTTAGTGTTTCCCCCCTTCCCCCATGCGCACAGGGAAGTCTAGCTATCTGATTCCATTGTCATTACACCTTTGTTATATAGCAGTATCTTGATAGAAGTATACAGTGATCGAATGTACCTTCCTCTGGGTCCTCATACGAACTCTTGCTTGGCTACGCTGTATGACTTTTCTGTGTCTACCACAAGTTCTGTGATAAATCCTGCCACAATACTGTCAAGCCAAAAGTCAACTACGCGGGTGAATTTGTTGTTCACATGCTGCAGCTACTGAATATGTACTGGAGTCCAATCTAACTGTTGAATCTAGTTCATTGCGTGGTTATCCGTTAACCTTGAGATCCACTCCTATAACAGATGTAGAAAATCACAGAAAAAGAGTTCGTGTAAATCCGTAAATATGTATTTATCCAAGTATCTACGCAGTGTGATTCTAGGGTTTCTATTGTCTTTGTATGAAAACTATAGCTCTTTAGTTCTCAGCCAACCCTTGATTTCTTCTCTCGTGGGGTTCCAAGGCCTCCACATTCCCTTCTAACAACTCATTACTCTTCTGTTCTGCTCCTTCGGTTCTTGGCCACTCTATCTCATCTACTCAGTCCTTTCTTGTTCCTCTTAATACGACAAAAAAACCATTTGTTGGTTACTGTTTCCCTTCTCGGGTTGTCCGAGTTATTGACCCATGGTTGATGTCATTCGGGGTTCCAAAAAAGCCTCTAAAACTATCGGCCCTCCCGGTAAACTAGAAGGCAACACAACACTCAGAAGGTACTGTGCAGTCTCACCCGAGGTAGCTTTAAATGGGTGGCTATAAGACTCAGGTGTTTACAGCCTAGGACAAAGTAGGGGATAAAGGGTTTCTTGATTAAGGCCCTGTACTACGAGATTTTACTGTAATCTACTGATTCCTTGAAGTTGCATATGTATATTTCACAGCTTAATTCCAACAAAGTATAAATGGATTCATAACAATGTATTAACTCATTCATCAAGATTAATCATTAATTGCTGGAAGAAAGTAAAGACATGCATACATTCAACACATTACGCAGGTATTACCGTGGTTCACCCCCTCCTGGGCTACATCCAGAAATATTTGGCTCTTGGCTCTTTTATTATGGAAATTCTGCATCTCTTGCACCACACGCTTACAATTCTCCACAAAACTGGGTAAGATCTCAGTGAGGTGAACTAGATCACACCAGGTTCTATAGCCCGTGGTCTAATCCTTAGATCTACCTTCCCTCATATCTTCTTTGCTCAACAAATTACGAAATCAGTTCATACAACTAAGAACATTACATACCGCCTACGTCCGCGTGTAGTTACAGTCTCCAAAACTTAACAAAAAAACCTAGCTCTCAAATATCGACTCTCAACAACCATAACAAATGATAATAATACCAATAAAAAATCCTTCTCTTATATGATACTTTCATATCTATATTTATACATTTCGGGCTCTTTATCCATTTTCATAATATTACCAAAACCCTAACTCTTCTTACGTTAGGTCTTTCCCCATGCACGTGTTGTTATTCCTCCAGCAGTCGCTTTCCTTTACGCACGTTTTCTTGCATGCACGAGTGCTATTCTTTCACCAATTTTTACTTCAGTTTTCTGCTCGCTTTCTTTCCCACGATCATTCTTCTTTTTCCTTTGGCTTGGTGCCAACACCATTCATCTTATACAAGACAATATTCCTATATAGTTGAATTTCCTTTATTATAAATATGATATAAAGTGAGCATGATGTAACCTAACCTAAGCCAACCTAACCATAACTGATAAACTTATATTAAATGAGCCTTAAGGACTTAACATAGGGACTTAGGGGCCTTAACATATGGACTTATGGGCCTTAAAATACTCTCTATAATTCCCTCCATACTCCTCTTTGGATCCTTTCCCTCCCACCCCTAGATCCTATCCCCTCTCCCCCTCTCCTTGGCTTCGCCTTTAGTTTTTGAGGAATCTGTCTCTCAACTTTCTCCCCCATCATTAAATATTTATTTCTCATCCTCTCCTACCCCTTATAGCCTATATCCATAATTTAATGGTATTGTGACAAAGAATAAGGATCAATGTTAATCATAAAGAGGATGAGAAGGGAGAAATGGAAAAATCACAACAAAAAAGTGGCCACAAAACTAATAATGAAAAGAGAGAGGCAATAACAACTAGGGACACAATTTCTCCTCTCAACCAACTATGGAAAATTCCTTTGGAATTTGTACCAAATTGCAATCTAGTAAATGACGAAGGTTATGTCTTGGAAATACAAATGAATGGGTAATGTGGCAAAGAAGGAAACATTAATAGAAATGATAAGAGAAAATAAACCAAACATTCATCTCCTCTAGGAAACAAAGATAGAAGGAAGTAATATGATAAAAATGGTAGGAAAGTTTTGGAAGGGTAGTTTAGGTTCCATAGTAAGTGCAAGAGAAAATCAACCAAACACTCATCTCCTCTAGGAAACAAATATAGAAGGAAGTAATATGCTAGAGATGGTAGGAAATTTTTGGAAGGGTAGTTTAGGTTCCATAGTTTAGCTGTCAAAAAAATATTGGTGGGAGAAATAAATATGGTATTATCATCATGTCTGGGAACCTACTGGGCATTAAAATAGTGAGAGGGGTGAAGGTAATTAACCACTCCCAATTCACAAATGACACACTCCTTATTTTCATCAACATCGTCATTGCCATTGTCGTGATCATAATCATCATCATATCATCATTGGCATGATCATTGTCATCATCATCATCATCTTCATCACCATTGTAACCACCAGTAATAAACATTTTCATCATCCTACTCCTCATCATCATCATCATCATCGTCATTGTCATTGTAATCGCCATTGTCGTCATCGTTGTCGTATATATTAATTATATATGTATATATATTAATTAATTATATATATTTATATTACTTATATGTATATATATTATATTAATTATATAATATATATTAATTATAATAATAAAAAACATATATTATATATTAATTAAAAAAAACATACAAAATTCAAACAAATTAAAAGCCACACCCCACCTCATTCCTGCCTCATTCCACACCCCACCTCATTCCAAGAGACATGCGCCAAGCGGAGAAAAATACAGAGAAGGAGAAGCCCGCTTCATTTCAAGAGACAGGCATCGAGCATACAAAGACAAAGAAGGATAAGGAGCTATGAGAAGGAGAATGAGATAGGCCAAGAAGGAGAAGTAGCTAGGTAAAGAAGGATAAGAAGAAGGAGACATAGACATAGAAGGAGAAGGAGCTAGGCCAAGAGAAGGAGAAGGAGCGGCAGACACAGAGAAGGACTAGGCCGAACATGACGTCGCTGAAATTGGTATTTTTTTTGGATTTATTCCATTTATAGTCCCTATAGATTGCTCAATTGTGCATAGATTTGTAAATGGGGATATTAGTGATTTTATTAAGCATGAAACCTAAGGAAAACTCCCTCGAACATAAAACAATCTATTTAAAGCATATGTTTTAGAATGTTAGAATTCATCAAGCTAGTATAAACCTAGTCTCCGTCACACAATATCTGATGAATGAGATTTCTAAGTTGTCTCTCCTTTCACGTGGCATGGGGGTTTGGAAATGGAGTCACAAAATATTGAAGAATGGGATAGCCAACTCCAGTGTTGGTCACTTCAACTTATAAATTGTTTTGCATTCAAATCAAAGTTTCTTTCAATTCTGATTTGCTTGTCAAATTACGTAGAGTCATTGGAGAGATTACTGTAATATTTAAAAGAAATGAAAAGAAACCTAGAATTCAAAAATTGCAAGATCTTTGGGCATATTTATGCTAAATTTTGGAACCTAGACGATTTGGAAATATTGTACTACAATATTGGAGAATTATACAATGGAGTTATAGGTCTAGGTACTACTACATTTGATGTCATTCAGCAGGGGGAAATAGAAGTTAAATATTATCTGTTGGTAGCTTGAATAGTTGATTTATTAATAATATGGAGATGTACAATGTTGCTTCTGCATAGAGATTTTTCATTGGTGAAAGTCATTGAGATTTAAAATAGAGGTTTGACCTCATATTTGATCTACTCCTTGTGTGTAACTGAAAAATATAGTTTCACATAACCCTAACAACACATCCTATATCATTAACAATATGGCTTGAGTCTCATTTCTCCACTCATTGTTTCATTCTAGACAATGTCCACTCAATATGTTCTAGTACTCACCATTCTTAAACTTGTCTTTAAGGTATTCCGTATTTCCTTCACACTTTTGTTTTCCTTGGTGTGATGAGTTAGATTTGGCTTGACATATAGGGTGATTATCCCAAGAGCTTCATTCAAAATGTAAGGTAGTAAAAAATAATCGTATACAATTTTACCACAACAACTACTCACAATTTGTTACATTGGGGAAAATCCAGGCTGCCAAATAAAACGAATCTTCAACACTAGGGAAATTTTCAAATTGCAAAAAATATACACCAACTTCATTGGTGCATAGTAAAAAATACACCTTCTTTCTCAAATTCAAAGTGCACAACTATGGCATGGAAGCACACATAGTGAAACAACAAACAACCCAATAAATATGGAAGAAAATATAAAATACACATAAAATTTGATTTTAATTATAAAAGTCAAGTACATTTAAAAAAAACTTCAATAGATTCTAAGTTGTCAAAACATGAAAGAGGGTAATTGCGGTTGTAGAAAATGCTGGCTCATAGGATCAACTTCAAATTCATATTACCTAATGGGTGTCTTCATCTTACTCTTGTTTGTTCTAATCTTCTTCATGCAAGCCTTCCCTTGGTTCACTGTTCATGTGTAGTCTCCTTCAAAACTTCCTATGCATTCTTCCTTTTCCATGGAAGAATCCCCTCTTCTTCACTAATGAATCCATTCTCCTCTTCTTCTATATCCTATTCTAGATGAAATGCCTTCTCCCTTTCACTTAATCTCACTGAGATTTACAAGAGAGAGTGCTATACTCCATGTTTCCCTTAGAAAAATCAATTCATTAAGAATGAAATAATCATTTGATATGAATTGAAAATGAGAGTTGTGTATATATAGTCAAATCAAAAGGTAGGGTACCTTCCCTAAAAGGGGTTATGAGCATGTGTACAATGCACCTTTAACCAATTCTATAAATGTAATAATAATTACAATATAAGGTCGACTGTGGTTGAAATGAAATTGTGCGTATAAATACCAAAATCAATATAATATTAGTTGTGGCTTAAATGATAGCAGGTGTATAAATACCCAACTCAATATAAGGTCGAATATGAGTGTGAGTGTTGTTGGACACAGAACTAGTAAGGAGAAAAGGCTATTTTTGGGAAGAGAAGCATGAAAGGAGGAAAGGACAATTGGAAGGAAAATCAGCATGTGTGAGGGAAGCATGTGAGCCACACATGCAAGGAAGACCTAACGACTCTAGGGTTAGGGTTTTTAAAATATATTGTAATGGTTGATGAGCCAAGATAAATAGGTAGTACTTAGAGGGGAGAGAGAAAGAGATATGACAAAGAGGACGAGAGCAGAGAACGGATGGAAGAGAGTTGTAAGAACTATACTACTCAGTAAGCTAGTGAGCTAGGAGCTCAGTGAGTGACTTGATCCCAAGGGATAGATCGCAGGCTGAGGATCCTAGTGCGATCTATTTAGCCTCACAAGGATCAAGGAGCATGTTGAAGAGAGTAAGATCTAAGATTGTAACCACACTCGACGTGACATATTACTGAACCATAATAAAGAGATTGAGAGCCAGATATTTGTGGACATAGCCCAAGAGGGGGTGAACCATGGTAGAATCTGTGTTGTGTGAATGAATGTATATGTATTTATTACTGTTAAGTGGTGAATGTTAGATGAATGAATTAACTAGTTAGATTTGGTATTGCACATGCAAGAATAGAATGACTGCTATAATAAGAGGTTAGACTAAATAAATAAATATTACAAGATACAACCGAAAATATCCACTCATTCCCAGGTTAAAAACACCTGAGTATTGCAGCCACCTATAGAGCTATCTTGGGTGAGACTGCGTAGTGCACTCTGTGTGCTGCATTGCCTTCTGGTCTACCAGAGGGGCCAATAGTTTTAGAGGGATTTTGTTGAAAGATTATTAAATCTGAATTGGGGTCAATCTATGATAGTAAGGTAGGATCAATATGACCAATAAATAATCCTAAGTAGAAGAGTAGAAAGCCAACAAATGGTTCTGTTGCCAGTTGGTTGGAATAAAATGGGATTGAGTATATGAGATTTGCGGAAGACGCGTCAAAAGAATGCCAGATCGAACGACAATATGTTGAGAGAATGAGAATCTAAAAGGGGATGTTGTGACTATGGAATCCAATGAAGTCAGAGATAGAGAGTTGGCTGAAAACAAATGAGCTAGATTTATAATAGAAAGATAACAAAAATATGAAGTTGACACCAAGCAAATATCTGGCCAAGTACGTATTCAACGACTTGCATGAAGTATTTTTCTGTGATTTCTTGCATATATTGTAGGAGTGGATAAAAAGATTGAAATACAACCATCCTACAAATCGGATCATACAGCTAGAGTGGAATCCTGCAGAGATCACACAGTTACAACAATTTTATAATAAATTTACGTGTGCAGTAAATTTTTGGTTAGAAAACATTGTTGCAGGATTTATCACATAATTTGCAGTAGATACAACGAAGTCTTACAACACAACAGAACAAGATTTATTGAAGGCCCCTCGAGGTATTTATACCAGATCATTATATACTTCTATTAATATATTACTATATAATGAAGGTGTAATGACAATGGCGTCATGCAACTAAACTTCTTTGCGTGCATGGGGGAAGGGGTGAAGCAATGACATGAGAAGGAGAAATGGATAAAAGTAATAAGGAGGAGGCCTTGGACCCAATTATGATGGATGAATACCAGATCAAGCGGATCATGGCAATAGCTGGAAGAACGTGCAGTGGAGTACCCTACCAATATAAGAGGAACACCAAAAAGAGAGACGTAGCCATGAGGGAGGGATTGGAAAGTGATGAATACGAGGTAGAGGATATCGAGGTTGTGGAGAAGATTGATTAAATATTACGCATGACATATGAGAGGAAGATGAGAGGTCCAAGAGTGGGAATAGAAGGCAACACTCATATCCATATCAATGTGAGTGTGGAACCCATAAACCCATGTGTGACTAATACACCAAGAAGAACACCACCATTTAGACAACCGAATTTCGGGAGAAGGAAGAAAACATGAAGTACATATACACAAGGAAAAACAACTGAGGGAGCTAGTTCAGGAAGCATTAGTCAAGTATCTACACCACGCAGAGGTAGTAGTTCAGCCTTCAGGATGGCAGGATATGATCCCACCATTAGGTTGCCAGAATTCAAAGGAGAGGTGTAAGAGGACCCTGAGAAGAACTTGTTTATTTGTGAAAATACCTTGGAAGAAAAACATATCACAGATGAGGACACTAAAGTTGCACAGTTATCTATCACGCTAAGATATCGTGCAATGGATTGGTACATGATTTTAGTAGCAAACAGTTCGGCATGGGGCAACCAAAACGATTGGAGATATCAAAAAGCTATTGATAGATGAATTCCAGAAGCCTAGTTTAGAGGATCAATATATGAATGAGATGATAGAGATTAAACAGAAACCAGGAGAATCTGTATGGGAAATTGACCAGAAATTCAAACGATTGAAGGGAAAGCTAAAGTATGTCATGAAATATATGCAACATAGGCATATGTTCATCAATTAACTTCTACCACACTTGAAATACCCTTTACAACAACAAAATTTTCAAACCCAGGCAGAGGCTCTACAGAAAACCCTACAACTGGAAGAGAACCAATATCAGAAGACAGATCCAGCCATAGAGGAGTTGGAGGAGGATCCAAGGAACTTAACATTCCATCTAAACCAAAACAAAGGTAAGGAAAAAAGAGAAGCCATTTGGTGTACCACATGTAGGATAGAAGGACACCATAAGAATGAATGTCCAACATTCACACAGTACATGGAAACAGGAATGCCAAACCCATTGCCAACATGAGGACTATGGTGTGAGATCTGTAAGAAACAAGGTTATGATCCATATCACTGCCCAATGATGCAAAAGTACCAGACAATACCTAAGATATCATATTGCAACTTTTGCAAGTTAGTAGGCCATGATGACAAAGATTGTAGAACCATGGACCTGATGAGGGAAAGAACATCATATGCTTACATTGTGTAGGCAGAAATGATGATCGGGAAAGCCGCACCACAGTTTAACCAAGTACCAACTCCATGTAACACTGTGCAACAATAGTATAACATTGCACAAAAACAATATAACACTGCACAACCGCAGTACAATACCGCACAACCACACTATAATCCCACGCAATATAACCAGGTGCCCCAGTACAATGAACCATGAAGAGATCGAGCTAGCTAAAGAGGTGGTAGAAGAGGAAGAGGGGGATTTGGAAGAAGTAGAGGACCAATGGTATGCCACAACTGTCAACAACCAAGTCACTATGCAAGAGAATGTCCACTTTCACCTGCGACATGTATGTATTGTTGCACATCAGATCATGACACAAAATAATGTCCTACACTATTGGGAAAGATTGAGGAAAAGAGAAATCAGAACAATCAAAATGCTCAGTGGATTTTGGCAGAAACAAGGGATGAAGGAAGAAACAACAACATAGTTACGCATGGAGGAGCTAAGACATGAAACAACGTAGTAAGACAAGATCCAACACAACACCAATGGGTGAAGAAGAATGCCGAACCAAAGAAGCAGTTTGATGCGCAGAAAGAAAAGGAGATATTCAAGTAGGCCAGACAAGAATTCATGAAGCCAAACATTGCATCGACATCAACTGCACAACATAATAAGGAAGTACCAACATACAATATGCCTCCATCGCTGGATCACACCAAAGAAGCACAACCCCTGGGACAAGTAAGTACGATCAAGGGTTTTTTTCAGTCCCATGTTAAACTACTAAATGATCCATCATCTGTTAAAATGTTACAAAATATGATAGAAATATGTAGCACATAGGTAGAAGGAAAGCTAGAATAGAAAAAAGTTAATCATCTGCATACAATGAGGAGAACAAGCAGAGAATTCAGACTGAACGCTAACATTGGAGATTTCAACATGGGAGATATTATACTGAATTTAGGATCCAAAGTAAATGTATTGCCCAAGAAGACATGGAAATGTATGGGAGATTCCACATTAGGATATTCATCTGTTCATCTGAAACTAGCAAACCAACACAAAGTTATACCAATTGCAATACTAAAGGGGGTGATAGTATATCTGGATGGAGTGCGCACTAAATCCGATTTTGAAATAATAGAGATAGTGGATGGCACAACACCTTATCCAACATTGCTTGGCTTGGATTGGGCATTTGACAATCAGGCCATAATCAACTTAAATATGAGGAATATGACATTCGATTAAGGAGAATACAGAGTCATTGCACCATTGGATCCATCAGAAGGGGAAAGGTTTGTAGAACCCGCTTTCTTAGACCTGGAGGAAATTAAGCATTTGTATAGAACAAATGTAGATTTTAACCTTGTACAATATTTACTGCAAACAGATTTTCAGTAAAAGAATAGAAAATATACAATGACAAATACAAACATTACATAGAGATTTTTCTCTTGGAAACCCAAACCGGGAAAACCAACATATTCTATATTCATTCATAGTGATACATTGTTTACAATATGATGCAAGAGCATCGCTTCCAAAGTCAAAGATGCAAGCGTGGAGGCAAAGATATGACATCTCAGCATGACGGAGTTTCAAATCAACAATTAACTCATGAGTAAATCGAGTTGTTGAGATATTTTTGAAAAAAACATTTTTAAATATGACATGTTTGTAAAGACGTGAAGGACTGTAAGGAGTTGCATATATAGAGTGTTGACTCTTATCTGGAAATCACTGGTAGTTATTATAATAGGAAAAAGTAGGTAACCGCTAATATTTGGATAGGATAGGTTGCAGACAGTACGACGAGAGTTTGGGGAGCTAGTCCTTATATAGTTTGTTGTTGCATTGTAAAATTATTATGAAATAGGGATCAATAGAGCAGAATAAGGTAGAAGAGAGACACAGTGGAGAACTACAATATTATGTAATTTGTTTCATTAATGAATAGAACAAACAAAATTGTCCCAAATATTGGACTGTGTTCATTTTAATGTGTGATTGAATGAATGTTGCATTATGTGTATGTGATTTAGTTCTATATGATTGTTTGAGAAGTTGATCATATGAGTTTGTGACGAAACTGGATAAGTTTCAATTTCTTCTCTTTTGAAACTTGTATGCAAGGTGTGCATCTCTAACGCAAGGAGTGCGTCGAATGAGTCTCATATTGACTCAGAAAGAGTTTATAGAGAGCAGAGGAAACTTAGACCAGGTGCAAGGAGTGCACAATATCAAGAAGCGACCAAGCATCGAAGAACCAAAATAGAGGAGCGCCAGGAGGGCGAGAAGAATTTATTTTCAAGAAATCCTTCAAACTGAGTTATCGAAATCCCTAAACGCAAGGAGTGCATGGGAAGTTAGAATCCTTTAAAGATCAAGATTAGAAGGGATATCACTTTCATAAGTGTTGATGAGATCCGAGAATCGGACTCGTAGGAGGAGAAAAGGTTGAAACCTTTGAATACTGAGAAATATTCTAAGTCAGAAGAAATCAAAAGCTCAAGAGGAGGAGCGACAGTGGCCGTTGGATCACAGTTCAAAGGATCAACAGCCGTCTGATCAGAGCAAGGTGCACAAGCCTTATTTCTTTGGACACATAGGAGGGAGAACTGAACAAAGTTTTGAAGTCCTGAAGTAGTTTTGGATCATCCATCGTCGAGGAAGATAGGTGGTGCAAGATCCACAACTCCAAAAGTTTGTGGACGAGGAGGAGGTGAAACACCCAAAGTAAGATCCTAACTGTTGATTGCTAGGGGTATGTGTCAGCAGATCAACAACTTCAGGAAATATATTCGAGAGTTGTTGAGTTGAGATTTTAGACTCTCGAAGTGCGAAGAGCCGAAGTGAATCTCGACTTTTAGATCCAGAAGGATATGTGTCAGCGGGTTGTGAGATCCAGAGGAAGGCAAAGGTGAAATGTTGAAACACCCAAAGCCTGAATAGATGAAGAGCTGAGAGCCGTCGATATGAGTCGAGAGCCATCGATCTGCAAGGGTACACTCGTAAACATATCGTGAGATCCGAGTAAACTATAGTGGGGTTTTGGTTGAGAACTGAGACTGCCAAATCCTGAAGACCCGAAGTAAATATGGACTGCCAGATCTAGAGGAGACGTGGCGTAAATCTGTGAATTTCAGGTAAAGTCTCGAAGTAATTCATAACCATCAGTTCTAAGGGAGACGTGGCATAGATACATGCACTCCGGGTAAAGACCCGAAGAAATCCTCGATCGTTAGATCAAGTGGACATGCATCATTGGATTATAGCCTTCAGATAAAATCCATTGGGAAAAAGGGTGAAGTTTGAGATTTGAGATCTCATAAGTCCAAAGACTTGAAGGAAATATCGACCGTTGATAGAGAAGAGGGCCACATGACCATTGATATAGTTGAAAGGTCAAACACCCGAAGTGGAAGCAGGGCCATTGATTTAGGAAGATAGGTGTCCGTAGACTGTCAACTCTGGAAGATTGACGTATGAAGGAAAGCAGGGTTTGAGACTTGAAAAGTTTGAAGTCCAAAATCACGAAGGAGATCACATCCGTTGATTCAAGAGGGACAGATTTGGTCCATGGATTTGAAAAGGACATATATGAACCATCAATTTAGATAGTACTATCAAGATCGAGAGATCGATGGTCTCATAGCATTGCGGGGACAGGACTTGCGTGAACTTTAAAATGTTGAGGGTGGGCCGCAATCCAGATCGTGGTTTTGGCAAGAGGACACATGGAGGCTCGAAGAGAATTGCAGGCTGAAAAGTAGTTTGATCCCAAAAATCTTTTGGTCATTCCCGCAATCGCGTGGTCACGAGAGGTCATTGCCCAAGGTCACATCAAGAGGGAGCTTATTAGAAAAAGGATCTAACGCCTAGTACTCTCAGATTTCACAAGAGAGCGAGAGGGAAGGTTTTGGGTGCTATTAGACCTGCACCAAGAAGCTGAAAGGGACTGTGTTTAGATATAGAAGGAGACCATTAAGGTTTCAAAGGGTCATTTGACTCAAGAATCAAATATCCTTGACTGGGAGGTTGTGTAGCCCTACGGGGGAGTAGGGGGGCTGCATCATGTGGTATCAAAAATAATATTGAATTTGTTTGCAGATAACAGACAAAGGAGAAAGGAGATAATTTGGTATCATTTGTGGTATCAAATTTTAATTTCTATTCGTAGGCACCAGAAGGTGACATAGTGAAATCATGCCACCCAGAAGGCGTAGAGTGAATGAAAAAATGGAAGAAGAAATGAGGCGACTCAGAATGAGATTGGACGCCCTGGAAACAATGCAGAGGAGAGCACCAAACGCTGGAGATATTAGTGAAGCTGAGAGTGAAGAGATAGAGGTCGAAGAAAATGTAGCAGAGGATGCTGCAAAAGATCGCTTATTGAAAGCTGTTTTAATAATAGGATCCAGAGAAAGGATAGAGGTACCAACGTATGAAAGCAATTTAGAAGTTGAAGAATTGTTGGATTGGGTACGTGCTATGGACAAGTACTTCGATTACGAAGATGTCAAAGAAGACAAGATGGTGAATCATGCAGTGACAAGACTGAAACGTCATGCAGCACTATGGTGGGATGAAATGCAAGACGAACATAGGAGCAAGGGTAAGTAGAAAATTAAAAGCTGTGATAGGATGGTAGCCAAGCTAAAAGCCAAATTTATCCTGAAGGACTATCAAATCAATCTGTTCAGGAGATTGCAGAACCTGATACATAAAAGATTATCAGTGAAGGAGTACACTGAGGAATTTTATAGACTGAACATCAGGGCTGGACAGAAAGAGAATGAAGATGAAAAAACAACCAGGTATATCAATGGGATGAGATATGAAATACAAGAGGAGATCAACATGATGTCTATTAGTAAAGTCAAGGATGATTATCAAGCAACCTTGAAAGATGAAGAGAAATTGGCCAGGAAACAAATCCAATGAAACAAAGGAGGAAATTCAAGCAGAGGTAAGGGAACCAACAGAGAGAAGTTCCAGAAACTGAAGCATGAAGCTGGAAAACAACATAGTCACCCTGAAAAAGGTGGAAGTTCTAAAGAAGGACAACATGTAGGAAGAATCTCTTTTTCCAGAGGAAGAGGAAGAGCCAAAGGAGGTGCAGTTAGATGCTATTCCTATGGAAAACTAGGGCATAAGTCTTGGGAATGTCTCGAGAGAAAGAAAGAAGGAGGCAAAGCACACGTTGCTGAAGCATAGAAGCATGTGGAAGAAGAAGCAACAAAAGGAGGAAAGAACCTCATGATGAGGAAAATTCTTCTTAAACCAGAGAAGGAGATGGAGGAACCAGGTCAACAAACAAGTCTGTTCAGATATGCATGCAAGACGAAAGACAAAGTTTGCAAGGTGATCATAGACAGTGGGAGCATTGACAATCTAGTATCCACAGAGATGGTGGGTAAAATAGAGCTGAAGACAACTACACATCCAAACCCATACAAGGTATCATGGTTGCATAAAGGACATCAAGTAATGGTAAGTCAACAATGGAAGTTGAATTTAAAATAGGAGGTTATAGGGATGAAATATTATGTGATGTAATTCCTATGGATGTCTGTCATATTTTATTGGAGACACCATGGAAGTTTGATAGAAAAGTTATTCATGATGGAAGAAAGAATACTTATACCCTAGAAAAGAATGGTAGGACACATATGTTGTTACCAATTGAAGACAAAGAAAAAAAGAGGGAAGCTAGTTCGAGTATACTTCTCATGAGTGGGAAGGAACTCTTGAATGAAGTCAAGAAGGAAAAAGAAATACAGTTTGTTGTAGTGAGGAATCCTAAAATTATCCTTACAAATACTTCTGTGGAATATTTTCCTGAAGAAATCCAGGAACTATTAGAAAACTTTGCTGACATAGTAGTGGATGAGTTACCACACTCATTGCCACCCATTAGGAGTATAAGCCATCATATTCACCTTATTCCAGGAGCTAGTTTACCAAACAAAGCAGCTTACAAGTTGACACCTAGAGAGAATGAGGAAGTCAAAAATCAAGTCCAAGAGTTATTGGATAAAGGGTTAGTCAGGGAAATCCTAAGCTCATGCGCAATACCGACTGTGTTAAGTCCAAAGAAGGATGGATGATGGAGAATGTGTATAGATTCCAGATCCATCAACAAGATCACTATTAGGTATAGATTCCATTTACCAAGGATGGATGATTTGATGGATTGTTTGAGTGGAGCAAGCTATTTTTCCAATATAGACTTGAAGAGTGGATTTCATAAAATAAGAATGAGATAGGGAGATGAATCGAAAAAAACGTTCAAGACAAATGAAGGATTGTTTGAATGGCTGGTCATGCCATTTGGGTTGACAAATGAACCAAGAACATTTATGAGATTGATGAATGAAGTATTGAAATACTTCATAGGTAAATTTGTCATAGTATATTTGGATGACATACTAATCTTCAGTAATACAGAGGGAGAACACTTAAGACATATGATATCAATGATGGAAAAGTTGCAGTAGGAAAAATTGTTGATAAATCTGAAGAAAAGATCTTTTATGAAGACATAACTCATATAATTGGGTTTTGTGATCTCGTCCAATGAATTGAAGATGGATCCAGAAAAGGTGAGAGCAATCAAAGAATGGCCATCACCAAGCAACATATTTGAGGTAAGAAGTTTTCATGGGTTAGAAAGTTTTTATAGAAAGTTTATCAGAAATTTCAGTGGCATATGTACACACATGATGGACACTGTGAAGAAGAAACAAAAGTCCTTTAGTTGGACAGAGGAAGCTGAAAAAAGTTTCAAAGTGTTGAAGGAGAAAATCACAGAACAACCAATTTCGGTTTTACCAGATTTTGGAAAAACATTTTAGGTATGATGTGATGCAAGTGGATTAGCTATTGGAGTAGTCTTGAGTGAGGATAATAGGCCAATTTCTTATTTCAGTGAGAAGATGAATGACACCAAGAGAAAGTATTCCACGCATGACAAATAATTTTATGTAGTGATTCAAGCTTTGAAGAAGTGGAGGCACTATTTAATTCCCAAGGAATTTGTCTTGTACAGTGATAGTCAAGCTTTGCAATTTATTACTAAGAAAAGTTGAATTAGAGACATGCAAAATGGGTAGAATTTATGAAGAATTTTACTTTTGTTATTAAACATATTGCTGGAACTGCTAACAAAGTTGCAGATGATTTTAGCAAGAGGAGTTTAATTGTACAGGAATTCCAAGTGGAGACATTACGGTTTGAACACCTCAAGGAGATATATCGAGAAGATCCAGATTTTAAGGAAGCTTATGAAGCATGTAAGAATCATTTGTTGGGAGATAGAATCCCATGGATTGAATATTTGATCCAGGATGGATTATAGTTCAAGGGAAGCCAACTGTGTATACCAAAATGCTTAATGAGATATAATTTGTTGAAGGAGAAACACAGTGAAGGTTTAGCTGGACATTTTGGTCATGATAAGACATTTGCACAGCTGAGCAATTCATATTATTGGACAAGCATGAGTGCAGAGATGAAAAAGTTAAAATTTGTCAGTATGCAAAAGGAAGGCATCAAAACACTGGTTTTTATCAGCCATTACCAATTCCAAAAAGGCCATGGGATGCAATCAGTATGGATTTTGTATTGGGATTGCCTAGAACTTAGAAAGGGATCAATTCCATATTTGTTGTGGCGGAAAAATTTTCAAAAATGGTACATTTCATACCATGCTAGAAGACAAATGATGCTACACATATAACCAATTTTTTTTTCTAGAGAAGTAGTGAGACTACATGGATTGCCTAGGAGCATAGTCTCAGACAGAGACACCAAATTTGTAGGACACTTTTGGAGGAATATATGGAAGAGGCTAGGGACAAAATTTTCCTTTAGTTCAACATATCACCCTCAGACAGATGGACAGACTAAAGTAGTAAACATGAGTCTAGGAAAATTGTTGAGAAGTTTAGTCACTGAGCAAGGTCGTCAATGGGATCAGATTCTGGCACAAGCAGAATTTGCATTCAACAATTCAGTGAACATGATCACACAAAAAAGTCCATTTGAAATTATGTATGGTATACAACCAAGAGGGATTACAGAGTTGAGAGATTTGAATCGAGATGAGTTCATAAGTGCTGGAGCAGAGGATTTTGCAACAGAAATGCATAAACTCCATGACAGAGTCAGAGAGAAGCTACATGAAAACAACCTGAAATATAAGAGCAGAGTTGATCAGAAGAGGAGAGAAGTTCATTTTGAAGTTGGATATGAAATTTTATCTCATTTGAGAAAACAAAGGTTTCCAAGGGGAACATATAACAAGTTGAAAATGAAGAAGATAGGACCATGCATGATTCTTTGAAAATTCACAGCCAATGCTTATGAAATTGAGTTGCCAGAATTTGTGGGGATATCGCGAATATTCAATGTTGCAGACCTGTATCCTTACAGGAGAAATGAGGCAGGATAATCAGATGATCATAAAGAAGTTCAGTGGGAAGAAAAATTTCCCACAGCAGAAAAAACTCAGATGGAGAAAATCATTGAACAAAGAGCTAGAAAAAAGACTAGGAGGAAGACATATCTTGAATATTTAGTGAAGTGGAAATATCATTCAGTGGAAGATTCAAGTTGGGTCACAAAACCTGATATTTTGAAGCATGGAAAAATAGTGCACGAGCTCATGGACAGGAGTCCATGAAAATTTTAACCAGAGGAGTATGATGCAGGAGAATCGCCTCAAAAGTCAAAGATGCAAGCATGGAGGAAAATATATGGCATCTCATCATGAAAGAGTTTCAAATCAACAATTAACTCAGGACTAAATCAAGTTGTTGAGATATTTTTGAAAACAACATTTTTAAATATGTCATGTTTGTAAAGTCGTGAAGGACTTTAAGGAGTTTCACGTATAGAGTGTTGACTCTTATCTGGCAATAATTGGTATTTATTGTAATAGGAAAAAGTAGGTAACCACTAAGAGTTGGATAGGATAGGTTGCAGAAAGGACGACGAGAGCTCGGGGACCCAATCCTTAGATAGTTTTTTTTTGCATTGTAAAATTATTATGAGATAGGGATAAATAGAGAAGAATAGGGTAGAAGAAAGCACAGTGGAGAACTGCAATGTTATGTAATTTGTTTCATGAATGAATAGAACAGAAAGAATTGTCCCAAATCTTGGACTTTGTTCATTTTAATGTGTGATTGAATGAATGTTTCATTCTGTGTATGTGATTTAGTTAATTTCCATTCATGTATGATTGTTTGAGAAGTTGATCGTATGAGTTTGTGATGAAACTGGATAAGTTTCAATTGCTTCTCTTCTGAAACTCGTATGCAAGGTGTGCATCTCGAACACAAGGAGTGCATTGACTAAGTCTCAGATTGAATCAGAAAGAGTTCAGAGAGAGAGCAGAGGAAACTTAGAACAGGTGCAAGGAGTGCACAACATCAAGAAGTGACCAAGCGTCAAAGAACCAAAATAGAGGAATGCCAGGAGGGCGAGAATAATTTATTTTCAAGAAATCCTTCTAACTGAGTTATCGAAATCCCTGAACGCAAGGAGTGCGTGGGAAGTTAGAATCCTTTAAAGATAAATCTCAGAAGGGATAGCACTTTCACAAGTGTTGAAGAGATCCAAGAGTTGGACTCGTAGGAGGAGCAAAGGTTGAAACCTTTGAAGATTGAAAAATCTTCTAAGTCGGAAGAAATCAAAAGCTCATGAGGAGGAGTGACAGTGGCCATTGGATCATAGTTCAAAGGATCAACAACCGTCTGATCAAAGAAAGGTGCACAAACCTTAGTGCTTCGCACACACAGGAGGGAGAACTTACCAAAGTTTCAAAGTCCCAAAGTAGTTTCAGACCATCCATCGTCGAGGAAGACAAGTGGCGCAAGATCCACAACTCCAGAAGTTTGTGGATGAAGAGGAGGTGAAACACCCAAAGTAAGATCCTAACTGTTGATTGCTAGGGGTATGTGTTAGCAGATCAGTAGGTTAGGGAAATATATTCGAGAGTTGTCTAGTTGAGATTTGAGACTCCTGAAGCACAAAGAGCTGAAGGGTCGAAGCGAATCTGGACCGTTATATCCAAAAGGATGCGTGTTAGTGGGTCGTGATATCCAGAGGAAGGCAAAGGTGAAATGTTGAAGCACCGGAAGCCCGAATAGTTGAAGAGCCGAGAGCCGTCGATCTGCAAGGGGACACTTGTCAACAAATCGCAAGCTTCGGGTAAACTATAGTGGGGTTTTGGTTGAGAACTGAGACTGTCGAATCCCGAATACCCGAAGTAAATATGGACCGCCAGATCTAGAGGAGATGTGGCGTACATTTGTGAACTCCAAGTAAATTCTTGAAGTAATTCATAGCTGTCAGATCTCAGGGAGATGTGACATAGATCCATGCAGTCCGGGTAAAGACCCAAAGAAATCCTCGATCACCAGATCAAGTGAACACACATAAATGGATTATAGCCTTCAGATAAAAGCCATTGGGAAAAAGGGTGAAGTTTGAGATTTGAGATATCAGAAGTCCGAAGACCTAAAGGAGATCTCGACCATTGATCGAGAAGAAGGCCACATGACCATTGATCTAGTTGAAAGGTCAAAGACCCGAAGTAGAAGCAGGGCCATTGATTTAGGAGGACAATTGTCTGCAGATTGTCAACTCTAGAATATTGACGTACGAAGGAAAGCAGGGTTTGATACTTGAAAAGTCCGAAGCCCGGAATCACAAAGGATATCACATTCATTGATTCAAGAGGGACAGATCTGGTCCATGGATTTGAAAAGGGAAGATCTGAACCGTTAGTTTAGACAGTACCATCAAGATCGGGAGATCGATGGTCCCGTAGCATTGCATGGACAAGAGTTGCATGAACTTTAAAACGTTAAGGGCGGGCTGCAATCCAGACCATGGTTTTGGAAAGAGGACACATGGAGGCTCGAAGAGAATTGTGGGCTGAAAAGTAGTTTGATCCCAAACCGCTTTTGGTCATGCCCACAATAACGTGGTCACAAGAGGTCATCGCCCCAGGTCAAATCAAGAGGGGGCTTATCAGAAAAAGGAGCTAACGCCCAATACTCTGAGATTTCATAGGAGAGTGAGAGGGAAGGTTGTGGGTGCTATTAGACCTGCACCAAGAAGCCGAAAGGGCCTGCATTTCCTCTTTTTCTGATCTATTTTAATTTCCATGCCCAAAATGAAATTTGAAGCACCGATATCCTTCATGTCAAATTTAGAGGACAATTGAGTTTTCACATCCTAGATAATCTCCTTGTTTTTTCCTATCAACAACATGTCATCCACATATAAGACCAAATAAATCAAATGATCACCAATTAATTTAAAATACACACAATGATCCTCTTTGCTTCTTGTGAAGCCAATTCCTAGCATATAAGTATTAAATTTTGATACCACATCTTTGGTGATTGTTTTAAACCATATAGGGACTTTTTCATCTTGCATACCAGCTCCTTCTTTCCCTTTACAACATAAACTTCTGGTTGCTTCATATAGATTTCTTCTTCTAGATCCTCATGTAGGAATGCTGTCTTCACATCCATCTGTTCTACTTCAAAATCAAATGCAACAACAACAGATAACATAAATCTTATAGAGGTTAACTTGGCAAGAAGAGAAAAAATCTCACCAAAATCAATTCCCTCAACTTGAAAATAACCCTTTGCTACTAACCAAGTTTTGTATTTCTCCACTTTTCCTTCTGCATTAAGCTTCCTTTTAAATACCCATTTGCCGCCAATGGGATTTCTTCTAGTCGACAACTCCACTAGATCCCAAGCCTCATTCTTATCCAAAGCTGCTGTTTCTTCATCCATGGCCATTTTCCAGATATTTCCATCCTCTGAATCCACTACCTCCCTGACAGTTCTAGGATCATCATCATACAAAGAAAAATTTGAACGGAAATCAGATGGAGTATACCTTTCCAGTAGCCTTCTTTCTCGAACCAATCTCCTCAATATTGGAGTATTGGGATCTTCTTCTTCTGATTCATGTTCTTCTGTAGAGTCTGACACATCATCCTTTTAATCAAACTCTATTTTCTCTGGTTCTTCCTTACTTGGTAGGAATTCCTATTTAAAAACATCCTTCATTTCTCTAAATACCACATCTTGGATATACACTACCTTCTTAGTTTCTGGGTTCCAAATCTTATAACCTTTGAGACCATATTTATATCCAATAAATATACACTTTTCAACCTTCTTATCTAACTTAATCTTGTTTTCCTTTGGAAAATGAACATATGCATCAAAACCAAATACCTTGAGATGTGTGAGAGAAATTTTATTAACAGTCCATACCTCTTTTGGAGTCTTGTCATCCAATACTGATGAGGGTGATCTGTTGACCAGGTAACATGCAGTACCCACTGCCTTTGCCCATAATTCTTTCCCTAACCCGTCACCACTGAGCATGCACCTTGCTTTTTCCATCAGCGTCTTGTTCATCCTTTCTACAACTCCATTCTGTTGAGGTGTATATGGAGTAGTATTCTACCTTGCTATACCACACTTCTTACATAATTATTCAAATTCATTCCCACAGAACTCTCAGCCATTATCTGTCCTCAACACCTTAATTATTTTCTCTATTTGATTCTCAACAAGAGCCTTAAACTCTTTAAACCTGTCAAAGACTTCATATTTCTTCCAGAGGAAATATATCCAAGTATTGCTTGAGAAGTCATCTATAAATGAGACATAGTACATAGATTTTCCCAATGATGGGACTGATACAGGTCCAAAAACATCACTCTGAACTAGCTATAAAATTCCTTCAGCCTTGTTGCACCAGAAGGGAATCTTACCCGATTCTGCTTCCCATATACACAATGTTCACAAAAATCAAAATCCAGAGAGAATTTAGACATACCTTCAACCATACCTTTACCGTGTAGTAGTCAAAGACACTTCTCTTTGATATGCCCTAGTCTTTGATGCCACATCATAACCTTTTCTCCATAGATTGTAGGAGTTCTTTTTTCTTCAACTCCAATATCAGGAACAATGAAACTATTACACCCATCACTAATAGTGCTTCCTTGCAGCTTATATAGAGTTCAAGAACAACAACACCATTGCTCCTCGAACCATCCTGTAGGTTTCCTTTTCAAATATTGTTTTTACCCCTGCATCATCCATTTTTCTTACATAAATCAAATTTCTGGCCAAAAATGGGATGTGCAGAACACCAGACAATGTTCTAATCATTCCATCTACGATCCTCAACTTGAATTTTCCTCATCCTATGATTCTAGTTGTCGAATCATCACCTAAGAAAACATTACCTCCATCATAATTTTCATATTCACAGAACCACTCCCCGTGGGGAGTCATATGAAAGGATGCACCTGAGTCAACCAACCATGCCTCATGATCTGCATGTGTGCTTGAATAAGCCAAGTACACATCCCCTCCTTTTTCCTTGGATGTATTTTCTTCTGTAGAAGGAGATTCTTTAGATCCCTTCTTTTTCTCAAATTTGGATCTACACTTCTTCTTGTAGTGCCCTTCTTTTCCACATCTCCAACATACCTTTACAAACTTTCCGAGATATTTAGATATACCCTTAGACTTATATCTCCCACTTGAGAACTTAGATATAATTCTTTCCTGGGAGCGTCCTCTTGCAAATAATGTGTCTGTGCTCTGTCCTTCCATATTCTTCCATCTCATCTCCTCTGAGAACAAGGATGAGACCACTTTATCAAACTTCAAGGCAGTTGTATTACTACCTATGGCCACAACCATACTATTCCACGAGTCTGGTAAATAACACAGTAAACTTATACACTTATCTTCATTTGAAATTTTAATCTCAACATATACTAACTGACTTACCACCGTATTGAAAGCATTCAAATTCCCTACCACCGAGTCTCCATGTCTCATCCTCAGATTATGCAACTTCTTTCTCATGAATAGTTTATTTACTAAGGACTTAGATTAATACAAATTCCCCAACTTATTCCATAAATCCTTGGCCATAGCTTCCTCTGACACATTCAGTAATACTAAATCTTAGAGACAGTCGGATTGTGCTCTTCTCCTTCCGATCCAAATTTTTCCATTCATCTGCTGAATTTCCTATAGGTGCAGTACCTGGATCTACCATGATCCACTGATCTTTGTCAACCAACATATCTTCCATATTGAGCTTCCACAGCTCAAAACTTTTCCCATTAAACTTCTCGATCTCCATTTTTGAATTGCTTGCAATTTCTTTTCACTTGAAAAATCAATACCACAGATCTCCCACTGTAACAAGGCTTATCACAGTCCCGAGCCAAACCCTTGACCATAAAGGCATCCCCCTGAAGCCAACAAAGATCTGATACCAAATGTAGATTTTAACCTTGTAAAATATTTACTGCAAACATATTTTCAGTAAAAGAACATAAAAGATACAATGGCAAATACAAACATTACATAGAGATTTTTCCCCTGGAAACCCAAACCGGGAAAACCAACATATTCTATATTCATTCATAGTGATACATTGTTTACAATAAAATATACATATAGGAGATAATGGCATCCAAAACCCTAACTCAATGACTTTGATTAGTCAAAAACCCTAATTCCTTAATCGGAAATAGAAAACCATCGACAAAAAACCATGTGCCAAAAAACTGCCCAAAAATGTGACATGTTTCTCGAGGAATTTTTTTTTTCTCAGGGGAGCTGCCCTCGAACCCCCACATGGGGGGATTTTTCCCCCCTGCATGCCCTTCACAACGCATACACTACTACTCATGCAAAGAATATAACACATACCCAACAAAAATCACGCGAGAAGAAGATTATGTGAACCAACGATAGATGGGATACTCAGTTGGAGAAGCATCACCTCATGCGCATCATAATCAAATACAAGCTTAGAGAATTGGTAGTAGAGGTTACACGAAGTATCCACAATAATATGCACAAGAATAAACTGCGCATTAATATGGGTAGGTACAAATATAAGGGAACCTCCTAGCTTCCATGGGGTGAATGACTTAGAAGCGTTCTTAACACGATACGAAGATGAGGTATTAGAAAATCAGAGGCTTTTAGCCCTGAATATAACACTCAAGAAAACACCTGCAAGATGGTGGGGTTCACACAAAGAAATAGTCAAGGACTGGTACCAATGTAAGTGGTTACTATGCATTAGATTTTGCACCAAACAAGGAACCAACCAACTACAAAAATATGATGGATAGGGGGCACCAACATAACACTTGGAGAAGTGCAGAACGATATGGAGGATGACACCACTAGAGGAATGGCCTCATCATTTTTTTCACACATTATAAGGAATTCCGAAAAATTGGTATACTGACCAGGAATTGCATAGAGGAAATACAAACTGGAAAGTATTACAATAGAAATTTATAGTCACTTTCTCATTTGAACATGAGAACCCCAACATAGAATCAACACTTAAAAGAATCAGAGGGGTGATATTCATTAAATAACCAGAAGTTGAACTCATGACAAAACAACAACAACAAAACATACATACAGTAAAATAACTATTGTCATGATACCATGTGCAGGAAGAAGCACTAGATGAGGATGACCCATGAAACATTCATATTGTGGAAGTTGAAGGTGAAAGAGAAGTGGAAGGTCCACCTCTATAATTAGAAGTATTTTATGTACCAATCAAGGTGAAGAAATTCAACATTGGGACAATTGAGAATCCCAAAATGGCCAGCATTGGAGACTACTGGGATGAGAAAACAATGGAAATCATAACAGAGTTATTGTGCGAGTACAATGACCTGTTCCCAGCAATGTTCACATAAATGAAAGGCATAGCAGGAGAGCTAGGTGAAATGAATATACCTCTCAGATATGAGGCAAGACCGATAAGACAGAGACCCTATAGACTAAACCCAAAATATAAACAAAAATTGAAAACAAAAATTGACAGGATGTTGGAGGCTGGAATCATAGAACCAGTAGAAGAATCTGAATGGGTAAGACCTATGTTAGTTCAGGAGAAGAAGCAAGGATGGATACAAATACATTTCGACTTGAGGAAATTGAATTATGCTTGCCTACATGACCCTTTCTGTTAAGGTCCTAACCCGCACATAGGTAGATCAATGTATTCGGATGTAATAAAGGTCAATATTAATAAGACCTTTCAATAAAATAGAATAAGGCGGATGTAAGAAGACCTAATAGAAGCTTCCGCTTCTAGAAGGAT
>ML786550.1:346795-368550 GCA_009831015.1 Picea engelmannii | reverse complement strand
CTGTGAACATTGCTATCTGAATCAAGTGCTATTTCTGTTCAAGTGCTATTTCTGTTGCTATTTCGTATATCATTTCTGTGTACTGTGAAGATTATGCTGGATATTTTACTGTTATTCTGTTATTTCTAGCATTTCGTTTCTGTTCTGCATATTTTATATATCTGTTATCTTTCACTTTCCCTACTCCTTTCACATATGAGGTGTTGGAGAATGTAGGAGGTCAGGAAGCTTACTCATTCATTGACAGATTCTTAGGCTACCATCAGATCAAGATAGCCCCGGAAGATAGATACAAGACAAACTTTTCCACATAATGGGGATCCTACCAGTACACAGTCATGCCTTTTGGACTAAAGAATGCACCAACAATATTTTCTAGAGTAGTCATAACTGCATTCAAAGAATTCATCCACCAGTTTCTAGAGGTATATTTGGATGATTGGACAGTCTATAGTCTGTTGAAATACCATGTAGAGGTGTTGAGTCTGATGTTAGAAATATGTAGGCTGTGTCAGATATCGTTAAACATCAATAAGTGCATCTTCAGAACACCCTTTGGGATAATATTGGGCCATATAGTTTGTAAACAAGGTTTGCTAGTAGATCTTGCCAAGATTGCAGTAATTGTTAATCTACCACCACCAAAATCAGTACGTCAGTTAAGAGAAACATTGGGACACACAGGATACTATCATAAATTCATAAAAGGATATGCGCAGATCACTGCGTCAATGGAGAATATTTTGAGAAAAGACAACAAGTTTCAGTGGAATGAAGATTGTTAGAGAGGATTGGACACTCTAAAAGAAAAGATGGTAACCACACCAATACTAGTATTCCCATATTGGGAAAATACATTCCATGTGCATGTATATGCATCAGCCATAGCACTTGGAGATATTCTAGCGCAACAAGGAGCTGGAGAATTGGACCATACTATAGCATTTGCTAGCAGAAAACTGTCAGAATCGGAGCAGAATTACAATACCATAGAGAGAGAAGGCTTAGCCATGGTCTATGCACTTCAGAAGTTCAGACATTACTTATTGGGAAAACATTTCAAGATGTTTATATAACACTTAGATCTCAAATACCTTGTCAACAAGACAGTGTTGGGGGGGAGAATTTGTAGATGGTTATTGTTGCTCTAGGAATTTGACTTCAAAGTGATAGTCTAACCAGGGAAGTTGAATGCAGGACCTGATCACCTGTCAAGGATCACTAATGGAGAGGAACCTATGAATCTAGAGGACAACTTTCCCGATGCACAATTATTTTCAGTCCAATTAGTTGATGAATATTTTACATACATTATTCAATACTTGAGTACAGGGATTGCACCACAAGAATTCAACACTACGCAGAAGAAAAATATTGTAGTCAGAGCTGTCGACTATCAATTGATTGCAGGACACTTATACAAGATGGGTGTAGACAACATCTTGAGAAGATGTGTATTAGAACATGAAACACCTAGGATTTTAGAAGAGGCCCATGAGGGAATAACATGATGACATTATGTAGGAAAATCTACCGTGCAAAAGGTATTGCGCGCAGGACTATGGTGGCTGACTGTTCATAGATATTCAAAGGACTACTGCCAGAGATGTGATGTGTGTCAGAGGGTTGGTAAACCTAGTAGACAGGATGAGATGCCCCTGAAGCCACAAGTAACCTTGCAGGTATTCAAAAAATGGGAAATAGATTTTGTGGGACCAATTAACCCACCAACAAAAAGGTCAAGAGCACGGTATATCATTACCGGGACCGAATACTTAAAAATATGGGTAGAAGCAACACCATTAAAGATTGCATCGCGAAGATAACAAGACACTTCTTGTTTGAGCAAGTGATCAGTAGATTTGGATGACCAAGGATTTTGATGAGTGACCAAGGCACTCACTTCATTAACATAACTATTAAGGGTATGACTGAGGAGTTTGAAGTTTATCATCAAAAGGGTACACCATATCATCCTCAAGCAAATGGAACAGTGGAAGCCTTTAATAAGATCCTTGAGAATTCACTAACAAATATCTGCAACGTCAACATGGACGATTAGGACTTGAAGATGCCATCAATACTATGGGCATACATGACCACATGTAAACAATTGACAAGGCATACACCATTCATATTGGTGTATGGACAAGAAGCAGTGGTGCCATTAGAATTTTTGGTACCTAGTCTACGTGTAGAAAAAAATTCAAACATGACAGGGCGAGGTGCAATACAAGAAAGGATAAGACAACTGATGATCATGGAAGAAGATATGATTCTAGCAGGGTTACACAAAGAGGTACAGAAACAAAGGGACAAGGCTTGGCATGATAAGCATATTAAGAGGAAAATTTTCAGGGAGGGAGACCTAGTCTTGGTGTACGACAATAAATCTCTTCAACACCCAAGAAAACTCAGAATGCATTGGTTGGGACCATATGAAGTAAATACTATCACATATGGGGGAGCTGTACAGTTGAAGGATTTGGGAGGAACAAAACTCAGGGGAATGATCAATGGGAGTCGAATGAATCTATATAGGGATAGTCGACCTCCTAGCATTTAAAAAAAAAAGAAAAAAAAAAGGATTGCATGCAACAACAAAGGGGTTACCGTGGAAGACATCAGAGGACAATGCCCAGCTAAAATAGGGGTATCACGCTGAAAAGAAAATGTCCACACACACCAAACAAACAACATAACATGCACTTGGAACAACTAGTGTGTCAAAGAAAGGACCAACGATCACAAAAAGGCGAAAATTGCGGAAATGGCAGTTACAGAATATAGGCACCAACTGGCGGTGTCTATCAAAATTGAATGACAAGAATGATCAAAAGGACATCACATTAATCGTTCCAAATGACGACGTCAAGGGAATTTGATGGCAGGTACACGGGAAGCACCAATTCATTTAACCCACAACTCGGGTAACTTCTCCGAGAAGTTTCACATGATTCCTATATAAGGTAAGCACGTGGGTATCAGAAGGGTTATTGTGAAATTGAGAAATCACAGAGAGACAGAATATACAGAGCAAAGAAAGAGTTTTCAAGAGTTACATAATGAACTAGCTTGATGGATACCATTTTAACCACCATGGAACCACCCAAGATAGGTGCATCGAGCTAGGCCTACAAAATACCTCGAAGAAACCTTAGAGCACCACAACATCCATAGGGAATCAAACAGGAAACTGCTCGAACTACTGAATTCATCAACTTGGATGAAATCCCTTCGCCCAATATGGAATTAGCGAGCCCCACACCAGTGGTGGAGGAAAAACAAAAAAAAAAAATAATGGGCATGGATCTTGATATGTGGGAAGTGGGACAGAGCCAGCAGGCCAAGGATGCAGGAAATCATTCGTGCCTTGAAAACCCTGAAGAAGCCCCGAGGGTTAATGGGACGGTCCCAAACCAGATAGAAGCACCCATGCCATAAGGGTCACACAACAATGTCAGAGCAGAAACATGAGGGTATAATAGAAGATGTCATCGACTGGCTAGAGGTGTATACAAAAGAGAGAACAATGGAGGATATAACCTCGAGTCAACCACCATAATGGAAGGGAAAGAAACCAGTAGCAAGATCACCACGCAGGCAGGCTGCAACAACCATAGTCTTACCGCACATTTCGTAAGGGGCGCGTATCATGACTAACCTGTTAGGATGCATGGGAAAATTATGATACTCGGACCACAATGTGACTAACATGGACAATTTTCATGAGTTTGCAAAGCAAGTTTACTTGGAAAACATGGGTATAGGACCCTTTGACGAGCCAATGTTCCAACCGAAACAGTGGGTAGCCGGACTGGACAACACCGAGATTCTAAACTTGTTGGATATCCTGCATTTTGTAAGGGGCCGCGACATAAATTTCTGTATCAATAAGCTAATGGTAGTTAACCATGGAGGGTACCTATGGGTAGAAGAGCCCGTGTCGATAGACGTAGAGCTCATTGTAGCTATTATAGGACTTCCATCTCGGGGGAGAATACCATGCAGATCCTCGATGACAAGACAAAGGAGAAGGCGTTGGTCGAGGAAATGAAGAATATGTATGGCACATAAAGAGGGTCACATAAAATCATCATTAAGCACATCAGTGACGCAGCGGTAAGGATTTACAACAAACTCATGGCCTGTAGTGACACAAGGAGGAAGTCCCTACCGGGGTCGTCATAGCTACAGTATAGTGCGCGGAGGGAACTATGCTTAACTGGGCCTCATACTTGTTAAATTTGTTCCTTGAGGACTGCAAAGATGCATAGGACTTGGGGACTGAGTTCCACTACTATTGGCTACTCATCATGATCGCCTTGGTCGGATGGAGGGAGCCTAAGTATACATAATTTTGTGAGTGAGCCACTCATTTTTGGGTAGCGTGATACATATCATCATGGATCACTTGAGACCCCAAAAACAAAAGTGAAAATGCAGGAATGTTTGCAGGGTATTACAACAACCTGTAGGAAAGCATTTCCAACACTTGGTGGATTACACTAGAAGTGGTTGCGTAATATCGGGACATCGCCAAATTTAAAGCAACCAGGAATACAGTATGGATCTAAGCACAAAAGGATCCTGAGAAGGAATGGCTACAACTGCGATACTATGCCAAAGAAGAGGATGTAGAGATGACCATCAAGGATTGACAAGATGACTGGAGAGTTCTAGTCGTTATTTAAGAAATTCCCACGGATAAGGAGGTTGATGTAGGGTAAGAACATACACTTGCCAGACACAAAACAATGCCCAAGAAGCCAAATCCAGGTCAGAAGTAGACACAACAAAAGAAAGGGGGTGTGCCAAAGAAAGGTACCCAGGCGGGAAAAAAGGACACCACCCAGGCACCGCAGGAACAGGAAAAAGAGGCTGAGAGAACACAGGAGGCCACATCAAGTGCTACCCAACAGGAACAAGTCCATACCAAGAGGTTGATCATACAAACTGGGGGTGCGCGCAAGAAGGATAAGGCACACAAAATGCCACTAAAATATATAATCATCGAGGATGATGTAGACCTTATGGCTGAAAGAGTCCATGACTGGTGTTGGCCCTCGACCAAGTTTTGAGGAACACTTGGTCATATTTAATTGTTTTGGGACTTCAACAGCCTTTTGAAGATGAAGCGCTAAGAGAAGTGGAGATTGTGGAAGTTAGACCCCCTTTTGGGTCCTTTTTGGGTTTTGGGACAATGTAAAGGGTAAAGGGATGTTGGCCCGTGGGTTTACCCACGCTTAGGCCCACTTTTGTAATGTATAAATAGATGTATAGGTGAATTAAGTAAGGGGGACAATAGTGTGCGATCTATGTGATCGAAGAGTTGCAAGTTGTGCTACATGCTGGTAATTATTGTACATGCTTTGTGCATACTGTAAGAGGCTAAGTGCAGGATATTGTAGAAGGCTCTATGATTTTAGTGCAAGGAATAAGGATCTAGCGAGCTGTGCATATCTTTTGTCCTATGCGAAGAGGGATTTTGATGGCTCTGTACTGTAACATGATTAACTGAAGCTAATGAAGAAGAAGACTTTGTGGACGTAGCCCCAGGGTGGGTTGAACCATGGTAAATCTGTGTGTTGTGCTCTGTGCCTCGACTTTATGTTTTTGTCTCTTTCTTTGCTAAGTTCTTTGATATATTTAGATAGATCTGTTGTATATGTTTATGCTTAGTGCCTATGATATGTAGAATGCTAGATCCGATCCATAAATTGTATGCTAAGTGCTTAATATGTTAGATCTGGATAACGTATTGATGCTAAGTGCCTGAATACATTGATGTTGTGAAGTTCTGTACTTTCTACGAAGTATAATAAGGGTTGAATCTTGATGAATGATCTATGCTAAGTGTTTTGAAGGAAATATAATCACAGATCTATATCATGGCTAAGGTTGTAGACACCTAAGTCTTGCAACCACCCCTGCCTCTACCTCAGGTGAGACTTCATCTGCTTTGCAGGTGTTTCCAAAAGGGCTGGTAGTTAGGGTTTTGTTGGTGCACTGTTGTAGCCTTGAACCCTGGGTCTGCCCTTGTGCCAACAAATGGTTCCGTTGCTGGGACCTGAAACTGTGATTGTTGGGAACTAAGGGAGAAGAAGCTTTGTGCAAAGATTCATCCTGAAATTGTGAAAGATCTGTGCGTGGATCTATACCCTAGTGTGCAGTGATCCACTTGATCTGAAAAGCTCTGTGTTGAAGAAGGAAGGACAGATCAGAAGAAAATAGGTTAGATCTGCAAGAAAAGAGGTTGATAGTGAAGAAAAGAAGTGAGATCTAAACGCTTTATGCTCTAAGAAAGGTAAAAGTATAAGTTTCTAAAGAAAAGAGGTAAGATCTGTAAGATCTATTCTATGATAAAGGTAAGGATAGTTAAAAGATCTTAGATCTGGAAGCTTTGTGCCCTCTAGAAGTAAAATAAGTGAAAATTTTTGTTTCTAAAGTATGGATCTAGGTATTTTTGATAGAGTCTTTCCTAGCTTGAAAACTAGGACATTATTAGATGAAATAAAGTTTAATATGAATAGATCTGATAAGAATAATGAAAGATATGTTATAATTATGCATAGAAAGAATTTTCGGACTAACCAATGGATGCAGGATCCTAGAAAGAAATTTTTGCAGGCTATCCATTATGATCCTAGCGCGCAGTACAAGAAAAGTTGGGGATCATTGAAGAGAAAGAGAGGATTAACTCTTTGTTACAATTGCAGAAGACTAGGATATCTTGCTAAGGAATTCCCTGGGAGAAACCCTAGTTGCCTCTGTTGTAAGGCTATGGACCATGAAGTGCTGGATTTCCCTAAAATGATTGCTAGGCTTGAAAAGCTGAATATGGAGCAAGAAAACACTGAAGGAGATCAAGAGACTAAGATTATAGAATAACCCTAGAAAGAATCAGAGATTATGTTACTGAAAATGAAAGAAACCCTGAATGAACATAAAAATGCCAGTTTGTCAGAGATCTTCAAAGAAAAGGAGAAAATCAAAGTAAGAATAGGAGACTTCGACATTGACTGTGCTTTGGATGAGGGAAAACAGGTGAACACTATGACAAAAAGTACTTGGGAAACCCTAGGAAGGCCTGATATGGTTCCTTCACTAGGAAGAATAGGGTTGTTTAAAGGAAAAATGGTAACCCTATGTGGCAGGATTACCCAGATAGATATGAGTACCCATGAAGCTTGGACAGAGGAAGAATTTGAAGTTATTAAAATTATTGAGGACTGTGCCCCATTTCAATATTTTTTAGGCAAGATCTCGATTGAAAAAGACCAGATCCAGAGAAAAGAAGAAAAGGAAGCCCTAGAACAGAAGAAGCAAGAACTCATGGAATCTATGACTAGAAGGATCACCTACTTAATGGAAGAAAACGAGAACATATCTAAGCTATTGGACACCAAGGAATTCGATGTCAAATCTATAAGAACATTAGAGGAACCACAAAAGACTAAAATACCTAATCCATATAATGAAGGAGTCTTACCCTTGGATCTGAAGAAATAATCTCCACAGTGTGAAGTGACTATGTCTAGAGAAGATAAGAATCAGAATGGAAAAAGGATGTTTGAGATGAAGATCGCTGGGAAGAAGGCTCAAAAGTTAAGTAAGAAGAGGGATAAGTTTGAAAAATTACAGGAGATTCCAGATGGAACATCGCAGAAAGAAAACTTGCAGAATGGGAGCTTCGCCGGGATATCAAAACAATGTCCTATGGCACTTCACCGTGGCGAAGCAATATAGTCATTGAACCAATATACCCATTCGACTTCCAACCCGAACAGATAGAAAAGCATTAAAGGACCATCACTAGACTACTGTACTGTGCCATAACGGATGGATCAATGTTTATAGGAGCTTCATACCCATTGCAAACAGACCGTTACCGAATTTCTTATTTAGCTTGTTGCGCCATGAATGAAGAACACTTTTTCCAATTGAGAATTTGAATCCCACAGACTAAAAAGCATATACAGTGATACTCGCACCCTTACTGTTCATTTCTGATTAGTGCTTCAGATCATTGTAACCTTGATAATTGACCCCGAGCTTGTATGTTGGACGAGCTCAACATAGTAGAGAAAGAAATTGAAGAAGTTCTGATTGACTTAATGGCTGAGAGAGTCATGTTAGAAATAAGGATGTCTACATGTGTGAAAGCATCATCAATAGGAGCTGTCCAAGTTTCTCCCTCAAATGCTCGCGGAGTAGGACCTTCCAGAACCACGATCGAGACAAGAACAAAGCACAGAGACGACATTGCGAACGCCAAACTTATCCCACACATTCTTTCGATTTACATACCACCTTTGAGTGACATGATTAACTACTACAGTGTACCCAGAGACTTTGAGTATGCTATGGTCACTGCATACCTGCCAAAAGGGATGCCAACAATTTGTGCTGATTAGGACAAGCTCGCTGCGTTGAATTTTAGTGACTTCAACCTAGGTGACAGGAAAGTCTACAGTATGCGTGCCCCGCACAAGTATCTAATGAACATGAAGGGAAATAACTTGAATATCATCCCACAGTCTTGGAAACAGAACCTCGCGCAGTCGACATTGCTGAATGTCATGAAGATCTCGCACTTTGGAAGACACTAGGAGGTAAATGCGTGCGTCAAGTTACTGTCCTACTATCACGAAGGCTACCTATGGATAAACCAATGCATCACTGTGGATATGAACCTGATCAAATGGATCACAGGGCTCAACATGCAAGGCCCTGGCCCACAAGAGTTATACCCTGGAAAGACCTCCGACCGAGCATTAACGTAGAGAATTAAGGATACCTATAGAGATGTCAAGAAGGGCATGCGAGGAATCAAGGTTTCCTCTATCCAGAGTGGTGTAGTGTGCCTTTCCTATCAGTGGATCGCAAGCAAGTTAGTTCATAAGAATATACCAACACAAGTGACTGGATTCATGGTCGACCTCGTAGGGAAGTGCGCAGAGGGATTGCAGATGAACTGGGAACAATACCTTGTCAATCAACTAGAGATTGATTGCAGAGAAGTGAAAGACCAAGGGTACAAATTCCACTTTAGTTAGCTTCTCATACTGATTTCTTTCATTGCCTGGGAGCTACCAGAAGGTGCCACTTTCCCGGATATAGAACCCTTCGAATCACTGGCCACAAAGTTGTGTACATTGTGGTATTCCAATGACATGACCTAACAGTGGAAGTGCAATGCCGTTTTCCACACATACTACAACCAGCTGAAGATCGCAATCCAATCTACACCGCGCATCACCTCGAACACACTTTACATGTTTAGACCTTTAATGAAGTTCAGCGCGGACCGCCACTTTACCTACATTACAACATGTGCTGATGAGAATAAAAAACAACTCTAGTCATACTACAAGTTGATAGAAGATGACTTGGAGGATATTACCAAGGAATGGTTGGAAAGCCTCTTTGTTCCAGCGGACCCCACAAAGATGTTCGACGTGGATAGCCCTGAAACTATGCCAGACACACCTGGACCAAGAAAAACAAAGAAAAATGACGAAGTGCAGGATGTCCATAGTACATCGATGGAGACAACTTCAACCTCACCTGAGCAGGGAAATGATGGTGGAGAACTAGGTGGCATGGAAATCAAGCAAAACAAAGGCAAAGTTACTCCACCTAGAGAGGAAGAGGATCCATCTAAGAAAATGAAGGTTAACCCGCCAAAGCCTTCGTCTTGAAAGAAAGCTAGAGCCACCAGGGCTACATTTAAGACTACCCTTACCTCATATGAATTTGACTTCTTAGTCATTGCGTTGAATGATGCTTCATTGGAGATCACAGAAAAGAAAGAAGTGAAGCAGGAGGAGGTATTCAATCAAATCAAGGAAGAACTTCGAGAAGTGCAGCAGGCACTATAGTCCAGCCACACACCTCCTATCGCACCCTTGACAAGCCAAATAGAAGAACCAAGATATGAGCCAACCCAACTACACCAGATCGCCAATAAAGTTGAAGCTCACCTTCGACAATCTCAGGAAGAGACATCGCAAGCTACCCAAGATTTGGCGCAGATGCAGAAAGATATGCTAGAACAACACAGTAATGAAAAACAATAAAAATTAGCTCTTCAAGCAAAGTGGGAGGAAGAGAAAGCAGTGCTACAACAAGGCAGGGAACAGTTGCTCACAGAGCAACTCAAAGTACATGAACAGGTTCACAAAGCACTTCACTCTGTGACAGTCATCGAAGTTCAGATAGAAGAATGAGTTCCACAGTAGGTGGCACAACTGGAAGGAGTGATCCAAAAACTTCATTAGCGCATCACAGACCTGGAAATTCATACTGTGCCCGAGACACCTCAAGAAATAAGAGATCTAAGAGAGGCCACTACCTGAAGCGTAGTTGATCGACTAAAATCATTTGCCTTAGAATACAAGCAGTTGAGATCTAGAAGCTCCTAGACGTATGAAAAACTCACGGAAAATCCAGAGTTACAGGTGTTAGAGTCACAACTCCAACACGCACAACAACAGATAGACATGTTACAAGCATAGCTAAAGGCATTGTCACCAGTTGAGAGAATGAAGAGGTTTCTAGAGGAACGCATGACCCATCAGCAAGTACGCACACTCCAGAGTAAAGTAATGGAAGTCTCTCAACAAATTCAACCAGTGTAAGAAAAGGCATGCCAACTATTCACTGAACTTGAAACCCAAGGAGTAGAACTTGAACAGGTTGTGATTACAACAGATCAACACCTCAAAGAACCAGTCAATGATGCACTTATTCAAGAGTTCACTGAGCAAGAAGTAGTAGCACTGCCGTAGATCGAAGAAGCTCGAGCCAAGCTCGAGGCATTCAAAGTGGAATTGCTCAGACCAGAGTGACTCGAGATGAGTCACAAGTGAGTGTTGGGGGCATGTTGGCCCTCGACCAAGTTTTGAGGAACACTTGGTCATATTTGATGGTTTTGGGACTTCGACAACATGTCGAAGACAAAGCGCCAAGCGAAGTGGATATTGCGGAAGTTGGACCCCCTTTTGGGTCCTTTTTGGGTTTTGGGACAATGTAAAGGGTAAAGGGATGTCGGTCTGTGGGTTTACCCACACTTAGGCCCACTTTTGTAATGTATAAATAGATGTATAGGCGAAGTAAGTAAGGGGGAAAATAGTGTGTGATCTATGTGATCGAAGAGTTGCAAGTTGTGCTACGTGCTGGTAATGATTGTAAATTCTTTGTGCATACTGTAAGAGGCTAAGTGCAGGATATTGTAGAAGGCTCTACGATTTTAGCGCAAGGAAGAAGGATCTAGCAAGCTACGCAGATCTTTTTTCCTATGCAAAGAGGGTTTTGGATGGCTCTGTGCTATAACATGATTAACTGAAGCTAATAAAGAAGAAGACTTTGTGGACGTAGCCCCAGGGTGGGGGTGAACCATGGTAAATCTGTGTGTTGTGCTCTATGCCTCGACCTGATGTGTTTGTCTCTTTCTTTGCTAAGTGATTTGATATATTTAGATAGATATGTTGTATATGTTTATTCTTAGTGCCTATGATATGTAGAATGCTATATATGATCCATAAAGTACATGCTAAGTGCTTAATATGTTAGATCTGGATAACGTATTGATGCTAAGTGCATGAATACATTGATGCTGTGAAGTTTCATACTTTTTGCGAAGAACAATAAGGATTGAATCTTGATGAATGATCTATGCTAAGTGATCTGAAGGAAATATAATCACATATCTATGTCCCAGCTAAGGTTGCAGACACCTAAGTCTTGCAACCACCCCTGCCTCTACCTCGGGTGATACTTCATCTTCTTCGCAGGTGTTGCCGAAAGGGTCGATAGTTAGGGTTTTTTTGGTGCTCTATTGTAGCGTTGAACCCTGGGTCTGCCCCTGTGCCAACAATTAGGAAGTTGAGGACTTTCAAGACACCCAACACCAAAGGGACCGGATCCACGATGAGCTGGTAGACATGAGGTAGCTCCTAGAGAAGATTAGAGAAATGTAGAGGGCAGGAAAAGGAATAGAGTCAGTCCTTGCAACATTAGAAGCATGATCCAAGGATGTGCCCAACAAGCAGGATATGATCCAGACGATAGCACACGAGAGCTTGATTTTTCACGTTACACCCAACATGTTGCACATGGATGAGATTGTGGGCCAGACACCCTTAAAATATCTGGCACAAATACAATTGGTAATGGGGAAGATACAAACCAAGGCACTATATAAAATATAGGTCAGTGTCGCGCAAGAGGTACAATCATGCGCACGCACAGATGCAACAGAGTTGCAACACACAAAGGAAAACAAGGAAGAGTTGGAGTTGGTGCTCGAGCAGGTCAAGATCGAGACCAAAGACGATAAATATTGCGTAGATAGGATCGAGTAGGGATTGGATGTATATTATGACATAATACCAAAAAGCACTCAAATAGAAGATCCCACGATGTCGCAACAAATTTATCAGATAGTGCAAACAATCGATCAATATAGGAAAGAGACCGTGAACCTCCAGGAACAACTCATCCCTACCACTCCCCCTGAGGTGAAGGAACAAAGGAAGCAGGAAGAAGTAGGGTAGATGGAGGAAATGGAACGACAAGACAATGCAGCATTCGACTTGTTTGATAGAGAAACAAAACTATGGATAAAGCTAGAGGAGGATCAATAGGTCCAACAGTGGGACCAGGAAGAGGAAAACATAAGCGTAACTATTCAATACCTCAAGCAGAGGCAGAAGATGATGGAGATCACTGAGAACCTCAAAGGAGTACAAGATATGAATAATCTCCAAGAAGATATCATAGCTGTGCAAACACAGAAGAAGGATCGACAAGATTAAATGGAACCTCTCCAAGATCTAGCAGTGGAGGTCATTGCACAGGCAAAAGAGGAAAAGAAGAACATGGAGAAAATTCAGGAAGAGTGCGTAGAGATGATCAACGAGGAGATTACATCGCAAGTATTGGATGCACTCAGAGAAAAGACCACACAGGCTCAAACAAAAGCAAGGGAACTCACAAAGAAGTTCCATACTCTCGCAGGAGTTGTCAAAGAAGCACACAAAGTTTAGGTGGTTCAGGATGGGCCACATGTCAGTGTTGGGGGGCTGTTGGACACAGACCTAGTAAGGATAAAATGCTATTTTTTGGAAGAGAAGCATGAAAGGAGGAAAGGACAGCTGGAAGGAAAAGAAGCACATGTGAGGGAAGCATGTGAGGCATGCATGCAAGGAAGACCTAATGACGTGAGGGTTATGGTTTTTAAAATATATTGTAATGGTTGATGAGCCAATAATACCAATAGGTAATACTTAGAGGGGAGAGAGAGAGAGAGGACAAAGAGGATGATAGAAGAGAACATATGGTAGAGAGTTGTAAGAACTTTACTACTCAGTAATATAGTGAGCTAGGGACTCAGTGAGTGACTTGATCTTGAGGGTTAGATCATAGGCTGAGGATCCTAGTGCGATCTAGTCAGCCTCACAGGGATCAAGGAGCCTATTGAATAGAGTAATATCTAATATTGTAACCATGCTCGGAGTGACATATTACTGAACCATAATAAAGATCTTGAGATCCAGATATTTGTGGATGTAACCTAGGAGGGGGTGAACCACGGTAACAACTATGTTGTGTGAATGAATGTATGCATCTCTATTGCTGTTAAGTGGTGAATGTTAGATGAATGAATTAACTAGTTAGATCTGGTATTTCACATGCATGAATAGAATGAATGATATAATCAGAGGTTAGATTGAATAAATAAAGATTAAAATATACAACCACAAATCTCCACTCATTCTCAGGTTGCAAACACCTAATTATTGCAGCCACCCATAGAGATATCTCAGGTGAGACTGCGCAGTGCACTTTGTGTGTTGCGTTGCCTTCTGGTCTACCAGAGGGGCCGATAGTTTTAGAGGGATTTTGTTGGGAGCTTATTAAATATGAACCGGGTTCAATCTATGACAGTAAGGTAGGATCAATATGACCCATAAAGAATCCTAAGTAGAAGAGTAGAAACCCAACAAGTGTATAAATACCCAACCTAATATAAGGCCATCCATGGCCAAAGATGAAGATTACACGCCCATTTTCAACATCCCTCGTTAAACATAATAGGAGCCCATAGAGAGAATGGATTATTATGAAAACTGAACACAAAACAAAACCAATAACATAAATAAAGATTTGAAAGAGAGAAAATGATTCTTAGATATCAAATGAAGAGAACAACCTCTCTTTATAACATTGCGATGACATAAACCATGAGTGCATAAACTCTAAAGTTTCATTAATACAACACTTAAGGTACATAAAGTAATGTAAAGTAAAAAATGAATTTAATAATATGCCTAAGTCTATAGTCTAGATGACCTTTATATTCTAACAAAGATTACATCACAAGATTCACACCCCTCATTAATGTTGAACAAGGGCCAAATAGAGACACACACCCTATTTCCTTCCCGTTAACTTCATAGTTTCCCTGAATCCCACGACACCCATCCCATCCCATATGTAGATACCTATTTAGTGCAAACATCTTGACCATAGAGTGTTGTTGTGTTGGAGCATTTTAGCCTTCATAAATGTAGACTTGTTTTTATTTTTATTACTAGACATATAAAGCAACAAACAACAAAAATTAAATTCTCAAAGCTGAATTGTAATAGCTGAAATTAATTTGCTAGAATTGAATTGTTGAAAGTAAAATGTGAAAATTGGAGTTATACTAGGGTACACTAACTCTCCCATATAACTCAAGGTGGTTTTTCCAAGGTTGAAGGAATGCAATGATTTTGGTGTGTACAATTCATCCATCTCTTTTTTAGCCAACCGTCTAACAATTCTAGATGGACTGCACCTTCTTCAATTATCTCTGCAATATGGTATGGTCCCTGCCAATGCATTCGTAACATCCTTAATTGTTTCCAAAAATTTCTATCATACAAAAAGACTAGATCTCCATGTCCAAATTGCTGGTTCTAGATATGTCAATCATTCCATGCCTTCTGGCATCTCTCTTGAACCATTTAATAGTATTTTCCAAGAAACAAGTGTTCCTCCAAATGAACCAATGTGTCCAACCTATCCTACAATTGCATTGTATCTAACATCTGCATAGTGATGGCTATCAATATGATAAGAAACAAGTATTCCAATGACATCACAACCTCTTGTTTGTAAACCAAATTAAAAGGTGTATGATTAGTAAGTGTCTTACACATTGTTCCATAGGCCCACATAATAGTCGAGATTCGCCTGTCGCAATCATCATGATGATTGGGCACACTTTTGTTATAACTTGCTCCAAAATCTTGTTAATAGCTTCCATCATTAGCTTGTAAATGATATGGAATTGTCTTATGATTGTGGATCATGGATTCTTTAACCATATTGACAATTATGCCTTGAACAAAAATTTCCCTGGTCTCCAGTCAGGCTATGTCTGACACCCAAACCTTGTCACACTTTTTTCAAAGATAAATGGCACGATAGTATCCACAGAGCAATATTGGGTTGGCACAATCTCTACCCAATGAGTCAAATAGTCCATTGTTTAGATGATACAATTGGCCCCTTAGTAGTGTGTTAGTGTATTTATGGGCCCAATAAGGTCCCCTTCCCATTGTTGAAACTAATCCTTGACCAAAATGTGTTGCAATTACATCTCATCTTAGGTAAAAGGTCATCCCACACACTAGCATATGCCACAATAATTATCATACTCAACTACATTTACAAACAAGGATGACCATAAGAGACCTAGATGCAACACCTTCTAGGAAGTGGCCTTTCTACTATAATTTCAAATTCTTTATCCACCCTAGGCTTCACATAGTATCACCTATCATTCACGATCCAACACACACTTGTGGAGAATCCTATTTGTGGCTAATTTGTACATATGGATGGTGATTAAGTATTAGTTCATGGTTCAAATTACTTGTTACCAATGCTTTCATTGATCATACTCTTCTTCTATCAATATGAAGCTAAGGAATTTTGTGATCTCAGTGAAGAAATTAGGTATGGATTTCATGCGAAATAGATCAACATTAGGTAGTTCATTAGTTGTCCCACCCACTTTCCCATTGTATATCCTAGATAAATGATCGGGGCCCACATTTTGTTTACCTGGCTTAATAACTGTGGACACATTGACCACACTGAGAGGGGGTTCGGGGGAAGCGACCTCGAGAAATTTTTTTCCTTGAGAAATATGTCACATTTTTTGCCTCGTTTTTTCGAGTCGCCTCGATTTTCATGTCCATTGTTGGGCTGTTTTCGGCACATGGTTTTTTACGATGCTTTTCTATTTTCAGTTAAGGAATTAGGGTTGTTGACTAATCTAGGTCATTGGGTTAGGTTTTTGGATTCTGCTGGATCCTATATGTATATTGTATTGTAAACGATGTATCACAATGAATGAATATAGAATATGCTGGTTTTCCTAGTTTGGGTTTCCAGGGGAAAATATCTCTGTAATGTGTGTATTTTCCATTGTATCTTTTCTGTTCTTTTAATGAAAATCTGTTTGTAGTAAAATATTGTACAAGGTTAAAATCTACATTTGGTATCAGAGCTTTGTTGGCTTCAGGGGGATGCCTTTGTGGTCAAGGGTTTGGCTCGAGACTGTGATAAGCCTTGTTATAGTGGGATATCTATGGTATTGATTTTTTAGGTGAAAATAAATGGCGAGTAGCTCAAAAATGGAGATCGAGAAGTTTAATGGGATTTTTTTTGAGCTGTGGAAGCTCAAGATGGAAGATTTGTTGGTGGAAAAAGATCAGTGGATTGCGGTGGATCCAGGTACTGCACCTATAGGAACTTTAGCAGATGATTGGAAAAATTTGGATCGGAAGGCAAAGAGAACAATCTGACTGTGTCTCTCAGATTCCGTATTACTGAATGTGTCAGAGGAAGCTACAAACAAATATTTATGGGAATTTGTATCAGTATAAGTCCCTAGTAAATAACCTATTCCTAAGAAAGAAGCTATTAAAAATGGGGATGAGAGATGGAGACTCGGTGGAAGAGTATTTGAATGCCTTCATTACTGTGGTAAGGCAGTTAGTATATGTTGAGATTAAAATTTTAGATGAAGATAAGTGTATCAATTTACTGTGCTCTTTACCAAACTTGTGGGATAGTTTGGTTGTGGCCATAGGTAGTAATACAACTTCCTTGAAGTTTGATGAAGTGGTCTCATCCTTGTTGTTGGAGGAGATGAGACAAAATAACATGGAAGGACAGAGAAAATATGCATTATTTTCAAGAGGACGCTCCCAGGAAAGAAATAGATCTAAGTCCTCAAGTGGGAGATCTAAGTCTAACGGAAGATCTAAGTCTCCCAGAAAGTTTGTAAAGGTATGATGGAGATGTGGAAAAGAAGGGCACTACAAGAAACAACGTAGATCCAAAGTTGAGAAAAAGAAGGGATCTGAAGAATCTCCTTCTACAGAAGAAAATACCTCCAAGGAAGAAGGAGGGGATGTGTGATTGGCTTCTTCAAGCACACATGAAAATCATGAGGCATGGTTGTTTGACTCAGGTGCATCCTTTCATATGACTCCCCACAAGGAGTGGTTCTGTGAACAACTAGAATCGTAGGTCGAGGAAAAGTCAAGTTGAAGCTCATAGATGGAAGGATTAGAAGACTACCTGGTGTTCTGCACATCCTAGGATTGGACATAAATTTGATTTATGTAAGAAAAATGGATGATGCAGGGGTAAAAACAATATTTGAAAAGGAAACCTGCAGAATGGTTCGAGGAGAAATGGTGCTACTGAAGGGAGTTTGGTTTGGAACTCTGTATAAGCTACAAGGAAGCACTATTAGTGATGGGTGTAATAGTTTCACTATTCCTGATATTGGATTTGAAGAAGAAATAAATTCTACAGTGTTTGGAGAAAAGGTTATGTCGTGGCATCAAAGACTGGGGCATATAGGAGAGAAGGGTGTTCAACTACTACACGGTAAAGGTATGGTTGAAAGTATGTCTAAATGCTCTCTGTATTTTGATTTATGTGAACATTGTGTATATGGGAAGCAAAATCGGGTAATATTCCTCTCTCGTGCAACGAGGGCAGAAGGAATTTTACAGCTAGTTCACAATGATGTGTTTGGACCTGTGTTGGTTCCATCATTGGGAAAATCTGTGTACTATGTTTCATTTATAGATGAATTCTCGAGGTATACTTGGATATATTTCCTCAGGAAGAAATATGAAGTCTTTGACAGGTTTAAAGAGTTTAAGGCTATTGTTGAGAATCAAATAGAGAAAAGAATTAAGGTGTCGAGGACAGATAATGGCAGAGAGTTCTGCGAAAATGAAGTTGAATAATTATGTAAGAAGTGTGGTATATCAAGGTAGAATACTACTCCATATACACCTCAAAAAAATGGAGATGCAGAAAGGATGAACATGACACCGATGGAAAAAACAAGGTGCATGCTCAGTGGTGTCGGGTTAGGGAAAGAATTTTGGGCAGAGGTAGTGGGAATTTCATGTTACCTGGTCAATAGATCACTCTCATCAAAACTGGATGACAAGACTCCACAATAGGTATGGACTGGTAAGAAACCTTCTCTCACACATCTCAAGGTATTTGGCTGTGAGGCCTATGTTCATGTTCCAAAGGAAAACATGAGTAAGCTAGATAAGAAGGCTGAAAAGTGTATCTTTATTGGGTATAAATATGGTATCAAAGGTTATAAGCTTTGGAACCCAGAAAATAAGAAGGTTGCGTATAGAGGAGATGTGGTATTTAGAGAAATGAAGGATGTTGTTAAATAGGAAGTCCTACAAAGTAAGGAAGAACTAGATAAAATAGAGTTTGATTTAAAGGATGATGAATCAGACTCTACAAAAGAATAAAAATAATAATAAGAAGATCCTCATACTCCAATATTGAAGAGATTGGTTCGAGAAATAAGGCTAACAGAAAGGTATACTCCATATGATTTCCATTCAAAATTTTCTTTGTCTATTACTAATAATGATCCTAGAACTGTCAGGGAGGTAGTGGATTTAGAGGATGGAAAACTTTGGAAAAAGGCCATGGATGAAGAAATGACAGACTTGGATAAGAATGAGGCTTGGGATCTAGTGGAGTTTCTGATTGGAAGAAATCCCATTGGAAACAAATGGGTATTTAAAAAGAAGCTAAATGCATAAGGCAAAGTGGAGAAATACAAAGCTTGGTTAGTAGCAAAGGGTTATTCCCAGGTTGAGGGAATTGATTTTGGTGAGATTGTTTCTCTTGTTTCCAAGTTAACTTCTATAATATTTTTTTTATCTATTGTTTCTTCATTTTATTTTGAAGTAGAACATATGGATGTGAAGACAACATTCCTACATGGGGATCTGGAAGAAGAAATCTATATGAAGCAACCAAAAGGATTTTTTTGTGAAGGGAAAGAAGGAGCTGGTATGCAAGCTGAAAAAGTCCCTGTATGGTTTAAAATAATCACCAAGGATGTGGTATAAAAAATTTGATACTTATATGCTGGGACTTGGCTTCACAATAAGAAAAGAGGATCAATGTGTGTATTAAATTAATTGGTAATCATTTGATTTATTTGGTCTTGTATGCGGAAGACATGTTGCTAATAGAAAACAACAAGGAGATTATCCAAGATGTAAAAACTCAGTTGTTCTCTAAATTTGACATGAATGATCTCGGTGCTGCAAATTTCATTTTGGGCATGGAAATTAAAAGAGATTGGAAAAAGAGGAAACTATGGTTAAATCATAAAAAATACATCGAGACAATATTGCAAAGGTTTAATATGCATGAATTTAAACTGGTTAAGGTCCCTATTCCTGTTGGTGTAAAGTTATCTATAGATCAGTGTCCCAAGACACATGAAGAGGAGGAGGACATGTCTCGTGTTCCATATGCGAGTGTAGTTGGAAGTTTTATGTATGCAATGGTCTGTACTAGAACGGACATTTCACATGCAGTGGGAGTTTTGAGCAGGTATATGTCAAAACCAGGGAAGGAGCATTAAACAACAATAAAAAGGGTTTTAAGGTATTTGCGTGGCATTGTAGCTATGGATTATGCTACCAAGGAAGACCAGGATTTGATAGAGTGTTGTCAATACATGGATTTGTGGATGCATACTAGGATGGAGATCTGAATCGTAGGATATCTACACGTGGGTATGTGTTTAACCTGCTTGGAGGAGAAATCAGTTGGATGAGAAAAAGATAGGCTGTAGTGGCACTTTCAACTACAAAAGATGAATACATGGAAACCAATCATGCATGTAAGGAATACATATGGTTACAAAGATTGTGTTAAGGTATTGGTTTGGTACAACAATTTGTAAGGATAGATTGTGATAGTCACAGTGCAATTTTTCTACTGAAGAACCCGACTTATCATTCAAAGACAAAGCATATTGATATTCAATATCACTTTGTGAGAGACATGGTTGAAGAAAAGAAAGTGTTGCTGATGAAGGTGGACACTTTGAAGAATTTTGCAGATTCATTGAGAAAATCTGTGAGCACTGAGAATTTCTCTTGGTGTAGAGGATCCATGGGCATTGCTGCCCTGGATTGTTGACTATGTAACCCTATAACCCCCTGTATGCAAAGAAAACAAAAACTGGGAGAATGTTGGGTATATGTTATGTTGTTTGCAAGAATATCCCTAGTGTCTGCTATGTTGCACCAAGCGAGCGAGGGGGGTTTGAGGGGGGGGATTCCAGGTCCTCGAGAATTTTTTTACCTCGAGAAACGTGTCACATTTTTTCCTTGTTTTTTCGTGTCACCTTGATTTTCGTGTCCATTGTTGGGCAGTTTTTTGGCATATGGTTTTTTCCGATGGTTTTATTTTTCCAGTTAAGGAATTAGGGTTGTTGACTAATCCTTGTCATTGGGTTAATTTTTTGGATGCCGCTGAATCCTATATGTATATTGTATTGTAAACAATGTATCACAATGAATGAATATAGAATATGTTGGTTTTCCCGGTTTGGCTTTCTAGGGGAAAAATTTCTGTGTAATGTGTGTATTTTCCATTGCATCTTTTCTGTTCTTTTATTGAAAATATGTTTGTAGTAAAATATTGTACAAGGTTAAAATCTACAGAATTAATGTGGGGCTCTTTTTACACTTCTTTTAAATCTTTAGTTAGAAATCACTATTTACTCATTAGTTCCATTCACACTTAGTTTCTTGCATGTAAACATATCTCAAAAAGATACATAAACAATAAAGAACTTTGAACCATCATAATAATGAACACAAAGAGCACCAGATATATGTTTAATCTTTTTGTATTATATGTTACATGAGACTACAATCTCAGGTTTTATCAGAACCAAATATCAATTGCAAGACCCAACCTACATATCTCAACACCAACCGATATGTGATGAATCCAACCCTCAAGTACAAGACCCAACTTCTAGAAAAAAAGAAATTTGTCAAACTGTACCAATAGTCTTTACGAGGACAAGTGCATCAACTATGCACACCACAACCTATCACAACAACCTGTCACCTCAACCTGTCTCATCAATCTCATCATCCAAATTTGATCTACTCACAACGATCAATCATTAAGTCAACCATGGATGATTTTAGGGGCTAAATTTAGTTCATGGGGTAATTTTCCATGGTTTTTCCAAAAACGAGATTCACTATTTTAAAAATTATTCGCCCAAATTCTATAGGATAAAATTATTTTACCTTAAAAATCGCCAAAATTTTATAAAAACTATATAAAATCCTTATAAATTTGAATATTTT
>ML786550.1:325091-346745 GCA_009831015.1 Picea engelmannii | reverse complement strand
TTTATAAAAACTATATAAAATCCTTATAAATTTGAATATTTTTACAAAACTATCGCCAAACATTTATAGTTAGCATATGAAGGATTAGTAAGATTCGCCAAGGTTTCTACATTTTAAAACAAATTTCCATCCTTAAAATCATCCCTGAAGTCAACTCTCAACCATATGCACAATATCAACAAGTTAACCAACAAGATACGTCTATCAATACACCATACACTCCATAAACCAAATACCATAAACCCTTACATAAGACCATGTGACAAAACCATACCTTTAATATTGTAGTGATCATCAAGACCTATACCATACCATGCAACAATTGGAACAATTCTGATATGAAAATATGATGTGGTTGCAGAACTACCAAATTTCTGTAGCTTCCAAATCTGCTTCCGGGGTTTTACCGCCGCAATTTTGCTGTTGTGGTTCTGCTTCCGCGATTCTTCTATTGTGGTTTTGTTTCTGTGGTTTTTCTACCGTGATTATGCTACCGCGGTTTTGCTACCATGATTCTACTGCTGCGGTTCTGCTACCATGATTTTTCTGCCGCGAATTCACTCTATCAATAATACCTTCCCAAATAACCTTTCACAAATGGATATTCAATATGCTCAAATATCATACTCATAAGAGACCCTTGCTCTCTTATTTATACTTCTTCAAGTAAATTCCTCTAGGGGTTATATTCTAACCAACTTACCCAACTTCCTTCTTTTGGGGCTAACCCACTTCTAACCGCTTTATCCACAAATAGTAAACTCTCCACTTCTAGTTGAAACTAATTTATTTTTAATTGTTTTCTTGTTGCAACCACTTAACCCATGACTAACCACTTTGACTAGTCAAATTCTTCTAGGATCTTGTAGAATAATTTGAATTCTTTTACCTTCTAGGGGCTTCTGTATAACTCATGATGGTTATCCAACTTCACATGGCCATAACTCTCTAACAGTGAGGAGTTATGTGACGTTTCACATATCATTGGAAATTACATGACATATACTATCCATCTAGAATAGTTTCTCCTGCAAATTCACTGATATTCATTACATTAATCCTTAATCAAACCTGGGTTCCCTAACAATACTGTTAGGCTACTCAACCACCTAAACATTTGGACTTCACAAAGTGTCTCTCCGTGATGGATTTTACCATAAGGGAACCAATTTGAGAAATTTATCTAAGAGTGTCTTCCCGTGAGGGATTTCACCATCAGGGGAGCACTTTGGAGTTTATTCATTTGGTTCTTGCTATCAACCATGACATGACATCAATGATACAACTCCCTTTAATATCAACACATCATTATGACACCAGTTGAAATCAACCCTTTGACAACAATTACATCAATGACCATATAACCAATAATCGATACAAACAAATCACTATGAAAATAATTGACATCAATCCTTTGACATCAATGGCAACATAGTACAACAATATACCCCTTTGGAATTGATGGCAACACTAACATTGATGTTAACACCAACCATTGATCACAACACTTGGACATGGCAATGCTCATGCTCCCTCTATGATCATGGCTCCTCATCAATGTTCATCTCACCACATCAATGTGACTATCTCTCCCCCTTTGACATCAATGGAAAAGGGTAGTTCTCTCCTTGGGGATTCTCCCCATGCTTGAAATCTCCTTGGGACTTCTCCCCCTGCCTGAACTCTCCTTGGGTTTTCTCCCCCTATCTCGATGCCTTTGATATTCCTCTGAATAATCTCTCCCCATTTGGACAAGGGATATCAATCTGATGCAATGCTGATGGCCTGACTACCAATCATCTCTCCTCCTGGAATCATGCTACTGCAACCAATCATGGGAAACAGAATAAATCCCCCTGTGGGTATGTCTCCCCCTATATTCTCTGCAATATGAATAATATGCTACCACTACAATTTGCTTCTGCTGAAAATGATACTGCTCAATCAGAACATAGATCAACTGCTCAAGAATGATCTACTCTTTCTATGACGATCCTTGGGCCTATCCATGCATCAAACTCTTTCCATACCGTAATCGTGAAGCAAAATATATGTCAACAATGAATAGAGAATCACGAACAAAAGATCAACCATGTACATCCCGTGCCATACTATGTGCCAACCATGCACAACACCCATGTACATCAACCATGTACATCAATACCATGCAATATACCATAAGATATCATCAATGGAGTGTATCAACCATATGCCAAGAACATGTGCCAACTGTGTACCAACCATATGCCTCTACCAACATGCCAAACATGTGCCTCAAACAAGTTTCATATCACTCATAATATGCCTCTACCATGAACCAAGTGCCACAATCATGTATCTCAACCATCAATATATCAACCAAGAATCTCAACTACATCATCCAATACATCATGTACAAAATCAATTACTAAGCAACCAATAGTACCTCTAAACATGTGCAAGAGTTACCCTCAATAAATCAATGATATATCTCTAGCTAGCATCACATCATCATGATATATATCATAGACAAGGTGCCATAAAATCATTGCGAATATAACCAACATTATAGCTTGTTAGGACTACATCACTCCACACACTAAAGTTTGTACCATGCATCCAAGATAGATAAGCTTCAACACTCAACCATATGTCATCACCATACATACATCAAACACACATGCAAGCATATAATCATGAAAACCTACAAAAAACCATGTCAACACCTACAAAATAGAGTTATACTATCAAACTATGCTGCAAATCATCTGTACACTCCTCTTCTTGAGGATTTTTCCATATGCACGCGACCTGTTCCACAGACAACTTGCATATGTATGCGAACTTTCTATAGGTCACCTCATGTATGTACGTGAGTTCTACCATAGGATCCCACATATGCTTCAAAAAGAGTGAAGCTTTCTTGATTCTTTGTTCCTTCATTCATGTTTAGATGTTCAATCTTCTTCATCCACTTCTGAGAGTGTCCTGATTTCTCTATACTTGTACTTTGAGCTTCCATCCTTTCAACATTGTCTTCCTTCCAAGTTACATGTGATATTCTTTTCATGCTATATGAATCACTCCTCATTAACTATCTCCTTGAATTCCAACAATCTTGAGCTTTGTGGCCAAACCCACTGTAGTTGTAACATCTGATGGTGTGACAATGAGCAACAATGTGTCCCACTTGATTACATATACAACATCTTAGGGTGTTATGAAACCTTCCAACATCTTTCCTTGCATAATGTCTACAATCCAAAGCTTTGTGACCATATTCATTACATGAAAATGATCCAAAAAGGATCCAGAGAAGACTAAGGACAACTTAGAATTCATAGAAGCAACTCAGGAATCTTAGAATGGCCTCAACAGATAGAGAAAAGGGAAAAATTAAAATTCCTCAAAAGTCAGTGAAAATGGCTTCATCGCGAAGAGCGAGCCACAAGATTTCCAACGACACAAACGACTCATCAAACAGAGTTACGAATCGAAATATAGTCACGGTCAAAGTTTGGTCAACCTAGCCCAGTCAATAGGGGATGAGTCAACATCCATACTACTGATGTCAGCATCAGTACATATGATTTCATCATCCATATAGTGTACGTGGCATACGGAGGAGGAGACACATGTCCTGCTGATGTCATCATGGTGATGTGGCAGCACCAGAGGCTTCCACATGTCACTCATTTTTTGTTTTTTTGGGTCAATATGTGGACCAATGAAAATTATCTAGGTGGATATTGGTGGCCATGCACCTTTTCCAAGTCGCTCAAAATAGTTTTCTGGCAATTTTGGCGATTTACTATTTTTAGCAGTTTTTAACTTCCCCGACCATTTTGAGGGCCTAAATGAAAGTTTTTTGGGATTGAGCTTCTCAATGACATCCAAAGTCTCTTATTGAGCTCCCAAAATGAATCTCCTCGACGATACCTTTCCAATGAGCTATCATGTGCCCCAAATGGAGATCGTATGCCAAAGTTACACCCCCTGGAAGTTGATCCACCAAACTACCCAAAACGGGGTCCACAAAACTGTTGGCTTTTCATCTTCCGGGGTTAGGGTTTTGGATTTTATTTATGATAAAAAGGTCTTTGGAGCCTCATTGTAAAATCATCTTCTCACGGATGCGATTAGCCATCATATCTCTTCTTAGAGATACACAGCCACCATTCTAGTGAGTCTTTCACTCTGTATTTTTACAGTCTTTGTACATTTTCGCTCATTAATAGAAAATTGTGTATTAATGTATCTCCATGTTTATGGTTTCATCTATGATACATTTCTGTTATATTATTGGATATCCAAGATATCTCTGTACATTGCTTTATTATATCTCCACTCTCATTTCCTGCTGAAAATAATTTGGATCAGTGGTATCAGAGCAGGCTGCTCTTGATCGTTTTTTTTCAGTGCATGTCCCCAATGAGGTTCGAGTATAACAAGTTGGGCCTCAAGCTTGTCTCTCTTAAAGACAATCACTCTCGCACACCCAAGAAACTCTCCATGGTAGAAGAAAATAAAAAAGATGGAGCAGACGATTCTATCAATTTGTTGCTTGAGCAAGCTTTCACGCGACAGAGGGACGAAATGATGGAGAATTTTTCCCACATGCTTCAACGCCTGCCGATAGAAATTGTAACACCCTGTTTCCCCCAGTTTGTAAAAATAACTATACTGGCCAAGAACTGTGGCAAACCCAAAAATGTGAATGTGTGATGTGAATGGACCTTGTGAAAAAGGTCGATAAATGTGAATAATATTATGAATATATATTGCAGGACTGTTGAGAGGGGATATGCTGAAAAAAAGACCATGATGGCTGAATAAAGGTGGCATTAACTTCCACCAAAACCAAGACCGTATTTGGACTTCACTGGCCCGGAGAACCAAGTGCGTCTTGCTAGCCCAAATTTAATGCCTCACAGGCTGGTAGGTAGATGGATCCTCAGAAATTAATGAGGGATGGGGGAGGTGAACCGCCCATCCGTAGGAGTCTCAGGCCTGATCAGTGCATGGAAAGTTGCACCACACACAACCTCACAAGAGGAAAAGGCATGAGGAAGAAGCGCGAAGGGGGGCAGACGCGAGGGAAGAAGGAAGAACTCTGGAGATATGCAGAGTGAGTGATAGCAGAGAAGGGGGAGAGTAACCCTCATTCTCAGTCACTGGCAAACCGAGACGCAGTCTCGTAGCATCATGGTCTCAGCTCAGGGGTGGCTAGTGGTAAATCCGTTGGGAGTCGCTGAGCCTACGCTTGGGTGGAAACGAGCACCCCTCTCAGCAGTTGCATCAACTTTGGTGTTTTTTGATAAGTGTTATGTTTCATATCTTGAAATTTATATTCTGATATGTATGCTCAAGTTTGGTGAAACTGTGTTTGTTTTCAATGTAAGATTGTCTGTGTAATGTTTTGGTAAAAAATGGTGACTGTATGCTTATACTGGAATAACCACAGGCGGCTTATGCATATATATATATATTTATATTGAACTAAATCAGTTTTCAAGTCTGTGTTCGGGAAATTTATTCCCTTATTTGCCTTAGATAATGTACCGGATAGACCTTCCCACAGGGGCACCCTTTTCAGGAGAGTCCCCTCACTTTCTAGAGCCGGGGTAAACCCTCAGTATAAGACTGCCATAGTAATATGCCCTCGAAATGGATCACTATCCAGTCACAAGAGTTAATAGCTCAGAGGCCTCTGGAGACTTTTCAGTCGGGCTATCAAATCTGGCGAACCTTACCAAAAGCTCGAAGGATATTTGATAGCGTCTGTTTTAGAAACCCAACACGAGAGGGAGTGGTTCTCATAAGTTATGATATTTTAGTGTTTCGGCATTTGGGGTATCCAAGTACGAGTTCTCACATACTCGCAAGTCCCAAAACCCTGATTTGCGAAATTCTGACATGGAAGCGTATGGTTAAGTCTTGATTAACGGACAAGATCCTTTCAGAGGATCCAAGGTCTATAACGACCATTAGATTTGAGGAAGAGACGCAGGCATTAATTCCATGACCCCTTTTACCCTTGCAAGAAATGAAGAAATCGGGACCGTAGATCCCATGATCCATGGAAGTACCTGGACCATCCATCTATTGAGTACACGTGGCTGCTGGCGAGCGCTTTGGCATTTCGGCACCCGAAAAACCAAAGGGAAAGGACCCTTGTCTTCACGAGTCACGAAATCCCGATCACCAAAACCCCGAAATGGCGTGAGGTGTGAATGAGATTAAGGAAAGCCGGGATTTGATCATGACCATTGATCATCCCGAAAATATCAAGACCATTGATCTTGGCTAAAGGTCACCGCCATCCATCAGAGGGACACGTGGCTACTGGTCGACGTTTCGACGTTTCAGTATCCGAGAAAATAGAGGGCCAGAAAACCTCACCCTCGCAAATCGCAAAATCCCGATACCTGAAATTCCGATACGCGTTGTAATGAAGAGGAGAAGTCCCGAAGATATCGAGACTGCCCATGTTAGAGGACAGGTGGTAGAGATCTGATGTCTTGATATTTTGCATATTGGGGATTCGTGAGTTTGGAGGTGGAAGACCGGGCTCTTGGAGTCACGCAGTCCCGAGTCACGAGATCGCGATGTGATCTGGGCCATTGATCAAAGAGGAAGGATAGCCATGGGATTTGACGTCTCGATACATCGCGTATCAGGGATTTGTGAGTTTGGAGGTGGAAGACCAAACCCTTGGAGTCGCAAAGTCCCAAATAGCGAGAAGTAGGAGCAACCATTGAGTTAGGACCTTCTCACCATATCGCATATCGGGGTCTCAGAGGTTGAAGGGAATCAGTTTCGACTGTAGAAGTCCCAATTTTGCGAGTTGCAAGAGCTAGTGCAACACATGGCACGTCCGCTTGGTGGGACCCATGTGGTTGACAGGTGGTGTAATGATAAGATGCCTAGAGAGAGGGAGAAGTGGTGATAGGTGGTGGACACGTGTCGTTTGGAATGGAAGTCAACATCCTGTTGACTTCTCGTACTTCAAGTTCTTGTAAGAAAGGAGCACAAAGGCCCAACAACTCAAGTCACGAAGTTGTGAGTTCTGAGAAGCCTGGAAGAAGTCAAACCTTCTCTGACTTTCACGTCTTGGGGTTTCATAAAAGAAGGGCCCAGAGGTTCAACCTCTCAACTTGTAAACTTGTGAGTTGTGAGCAAGGCTAGTAGTTAGCCCTAGCTAGTGGTCATGCGTGGGGAGCGCTAATAAGGAGGGGCCATACCATATCAGAACCTCGAGTATCGGTGATGGGTGAATAAAATTTGAGGGTCTTCAACTCTCGAGTCACGAGGTCGCGAGTTGTGAAAGGCACTTGCATTTAGGTGCGTATATGGTCCTATCAAGATAGGGACTAAAGAAAAGGGAGCTAGTGCTTGTCATTAAGCGGCGAGTGGATCTAGACGACCAGAATCTGCGTGCCCAGATCTATAGCCAGGGATTCATTCCGAAGCCCCCTCGCCATTCTACCTTTAAAGATTGGATTCACTAGTATCGCTGAGTCGCGAAACATGAAAAGGTGCCTGGTTTGTTTGGCCTGTGGTCCTAACCCACAATCATAGGGAGGTGAACAGGGAAGAACTAGCCTGCGCTAGGCCCCCGTAGGACTTCAGGGACTCTGTCCCTTGAGTAAAAATGAAATTTTTTTATTATGCCGTAGTGGGTGTGTGACAAATTGGTATCAGAGCATGGTTACAACACTTGGCCCGCTTAGGCTCATGAACAAGTTGCGCAAAAGCTCCGTTTGGAACACTCCTAAGAGGAGTAACCCTCTATCTTAAACCCTTTTATAATCAAAGGATCAAAGTTTGAAAATAAGAACCCAACTGTGTATGCATGTGAAAGAATTATGAATTTTTGCACTGGTTATAAATAAATATAAATATTGACTAACAACCAGAGTTTTTTTTCTTTTTTCACACAAGCAGAAGATCAACCATGGGAAATTATCAACGCATAATATGGTGACTCACCAAGAAGTGGGAGAAGTCTCCCACAATAGAGACGAAGAGTCTGATGAAAGGAGGGAAGTAGGGACCCCTCTAGATCTAGCTGAGACTGTGAGGAGTCTCATGGTCGAATTACAAAGTTGTAAGGCTGACAATGAAAGGATGATGAAAGAACAAGAAAAGAAAACAAAAATTAACGTTGTCTTACTGCAGAGTTTATCTGATCTACAAAGACAAATGCAACATGAACCTGAAACTCAGAAACATGGTCATATCAGTGGCCACAACGAGAGGAGAACCTCGAAAAAGGTCCACCCTAGAGGTAAAGGACCAGTGTTGAGTGATTCCTCTGAAAAGGAAGCTGGTGATTCAGAAGGCTCTTCTAGTAGCAGAACCAGTTCCTATCCTCGAAGAAAATAGAAGAAGCAAAAGTCTTCCAAAGGTCGAAAATTCAAAGAATTCAGAAAAGCCAAACCACCCTCCTTCGATGGTGAGATAAAGAAGGGAGAGGAAGTGGAGGCCTGGCTACTTGGACTAAAGAAGTACTTCAGAGTCCATGACTTCTCAGAAAATTTGAAGGCCCGAGTGGCCACTTTCAATCTGAACGGAAAGGCTTCCATCTGGTGGGAAGATCTTAAGAATGTGAAAGGGGTTCATGAAGAGGACCTGTCCTAGAAACAATTTGAGAAATACTTTCGGAAGAAGTATCTGTCGGAAAAATATTTCAACGAAAAGACTAAAGAGTTTTATGAACTCAAACTGGGACAACTCACTATAGAAGAGTATGTCAACAAATTCCTTGATTTGTTGAGGTATGTACCCTATATCAAGGCAGAAAAGGCAAAGGTGCTATGCTTCATCAGTGGACTACCTAAGGACTATCAGAACAAAATTAAATTTGATGAGACAAAGACCCTAGAAGGCACTATTCGAAAGGCAACCTATTGTCATGAACAATTTGGACATCGAGCAGAACCTCGTGAAGGATGGAAACAAAAGAATAGTTCAAGATTTCAGAAAAGGGGAATTAAATCCCCAGGATTTAAGAACTATAAGAAGAACCCAAGAATGAGCTTCCTAGCCCGGAGTATGCATCAGCAGAATTTTCCCTCCTTGAGCGGAAATAAAACTTCTGGACCCATATCCGTGAAGACCGATAACCCGAAGAGAGAACCTTTGAAATGCTGGGGTTGCGGGGAAGAACATCTATTGAGAGACTGTCCACAACGACAACAGAATAGTCAGAGGATTTATAACATCCAGGAAGCTACTACAGTCAATGATGTGGCTAGGAGTGTGCTGCAGATTTATGAAACCTTGGATAATAACCAAGCTGACCATCAAGCTTCAGTGGTGGAGATAGAAGGTATGATCTCCAACCATCTAGTGTCTATTTTTATTGACCCTGGTTCAAATTTGAGTTATATAGCCCCTAAAGATGTTGATAAGTGTAAACTACAGCCACAAAAAAAAACCAAGCCATGGTTGGTACAGTTAGCCATTGGCACCAAAAGAAGGGTAGCAGAGGTCATACCAGCCTGCCAATTGATGTTGGGTGAATTTCCCACCCAAGCAACCCTTAACGTATTACCCCTCGGATCGTATGATCTGTTGATTGGTATGGACTGGCTAGCTACCCATAAAGCTAGATTGGACTGCTACCATAAAACCTTAGAATGTGTAAGTAAAGAAGGGAAAAGGATAACCCTTCAAGGGATTCGAAAACCTGTCTCGGTGAGACAAATATCAGCTTTGCAAATGAGAAAGTGTTGCCGAAAGGGATGTCCCCAATATGCAATACAGGTGTCGGAAACCATAGAAGGTGACAAACCCAACCTTGACGATCACCCTATCCTAAGAGAATACAGAGATGTGTTTCCGGAAGAGGTACCGAGTCTACCTCCGAGAAGGGACATAGAATTCTCGATAGAACTTGCACTGGGAGTGGTGCCGGTGTCTAGGACACCCTACCAAATGAGCACACCCGAGTTAGTTGAACTCAAGTTGCAATTAAAGGAAATGTTGGATAAGGGCTATATTCAGCCTAGCGTGTCTCCATGGGGAGCACCAGTCCTATTCGTGAAAAATAAGGATGGTACCCTTAGACTGTGCATAGATTATAGGCAACTCAATAAGGTAACCATAAAAAACAAGTACCCCTTGCCCAGGATCGATGACCTGTTCGATCAATTGGGGGGTGCGTCTATTTTCTCAAAGATTGATTTGAGGTCGGGATACCATCAAGTCCGAATCAAGGGTGAAGACATCCATAAAACTACCTTCCGAATGAGGTATGGTCACTATGAGTTTGTGTTAGTGTCATTTGGGTTGACCAATGCCCCTGCCACTTTTATGTGCTTGATGAACAATGTACTCAACAAGTTCCTAGACAAATTTGTGCTTGTCTTTATTGACGATATATTAATTTACTCCAAGAACAGAAAAGAGAATGAAGAACATCTTAGGCTTGTGCTGCAAGTACTCAGAGAGCATCATCTCTATGCTAAATTCAACAAATGTGACTTCTTCCAGAAGCAAATACATTACTTGGGTCATGTTCTGTCCGAAGAAGGGGTAGCAGTGGACCCTGAAAAAATCAGGTTTATCATGGAATGGCCTACCCCAAGGGATGTTTCAGATATCAGATCCTTTATGGGATTAGCGGGATATTACATAAGATTTATAGAAGGATTCTCCAAGATTGGTTGTCCAATCACTGCCCTCCAGAAGAAAGGGACAAAATTATTGTGGACACAGAAATGTAAAGAAAGATTTCAAACCCTGAAACATCTATTGACCCATGCGCCCGTGCTGAAGATAGCCAATCTAGAAGATGACTTCCTCTTGTGCATAGATGCTTGTAAGGAAGGGCTCGGATGAGTCCTTATGCAGAAAGGAAGTGTGATCTGCTATGAATCCCAAAAATTGAACGAGCATGAAGTCAACTATGTGACCCATGATCTAGAACTGGTTGCCATAGTGCATGCCTTGAAAATGTGGAGGCATTACCTGCTGGGAAGAAAATTTGTACTTATGATAGATCAATGTGGATTGCGATACCTGTTTGACCAACCAAATCTCAATGCTAGACAGACTAGATGGATGGCCCTCCTTAACGAATTTGATTTCGAAATCAAACACATTAAAGGAAAAGAAAATAGGGTTGTCGATGCCCTTAGAAGAAGCATGAAAAAAATTCACCTGGCAGCGGTGAGAACCTGCGAGACAGATGTCAAGGAAAGAATTAGAAATGCACAAGAAACAGATCCCTTCATTCAGACCGTGACCTTACACCTGCAGGAAGAACCCGCCGGAGTCAAATATGAAGGCTACCAGATGATCAAAGGAGGTCTGATCACTTACAGAAATAGATTTTATATTCCAAATTGTGACGACTTGAAGAGGTTCATACTGGATGAACTACATAAAAGACCCTATTCTGGTCATCCAGGATACCAGAAGATGATCACTGCCACTAGAAAAAAATTCTATTGGCCCGGAATGAAGAAATACATAGCCGAGTACTTGGCCAAGTGCATAGAATACCAGCAGGTTAAAGCAGAACACCGACATCCAGCAGGGTTATTGCAACCTTTACCAATCCCAGAATGGAAATGGGAAACCATCTCCATGGATTTCATCATTGGATTACCAACTTCGACCAAACAGAACGATGCCATTATGGTAGTGGTGGATAAATTGAGCAAGTCTGCTCATTTCATCCCTGTTAAGTTGACTTGTAAGGCAATCGATATCACCCAAGTATTCATGAAAGAGATATTCAGACTGCATGGTATGCCGAAAGAGATCGTGTCTGACAGAGATGCGAAATTTACTTCCAACTTTTGGAAATCATTGATGGTTGGTTTAGAGACCAAGTTGTTGTTTAGCACCGCCTATCACCCTCAAACCGATGGACAGACAGAAAGAGTGAATCAAATATTAGAGGACATGTTAAGAATGCATGTAATGCATCCACCTAGGAAATGGGAAGACTACCTGCCATTGGTAGAATTCGCCTACAACAACGGCTACCAAGCATCCTTAAAGATGAGTCCCTTCGAATTCCTCTATGGTAGACCATATAACACTCCAGTTAGCTGGAGTAATCCCATAAACATGATTTCTTTTGGACCCGATATATTGAAAGAAATGGAACAGCAAGTGACCTAGATAAAACAAAACATGAAGGTTGCTCAGAACCGACAGAAAAGTTATGCCGACCAAAAGAGAACTCCAAGAGAGTTCAAAGTGGGAGACCATGTATATCTCAGAGTTAGGCTCAGGAAGAGTTCCCTGAAAATGGGAGCTTGTGCCAAGTTGGCACCTCGGTATTGTGGACCCTTTGAGGTTCTAGATAGAGTGGGACCTGTAGCCTATAGGCTAGCACTTCCTCCCACAGTAAAAGCACATAATGTTTTCAATGTTTCATTATTGAAGAAATATGTACATGATGCTAATTGTATAATTGACTGGTCTGTGATCCAGGTGGAAACAGAGGGAGAATTTCTACCAGAACCTCAGTGCATACTGGACAGAAAGGAAACCCCACTCCGGAACTGAACCATTGCACAGGTCAAGGTGCAGTGGAAACATTTTGGCCCAGATGAGGCTACATGGGAAATGGAGGATGCCATGAGACATGCATATCCGATTTTGTTTACTTTTGTACATGCATGTCATGCTGATAGATAAGAACATCGAGGACGATGTTCCTTTAAGGGGGAGGGAATTGTAACACCATGTTTCCCCCAGTTTGTAAAAATAACTATACTGGCCAAGAATTGTGGAAAACCCAAAAATGTGAATGTGTGATGTGAATGGACCTTGTGAAAAAGGTTGATAAATGTGAATAATATTATGAATATATATTGTAGGACTATTGAGAGGGGATATGATGAAAAGGAGACCACGATGGTTGAATAAAGGTGGTGGAAGGCACCTGGAAAGGTGGCATTAACTTCCACCAAAACCAAGATCGTATTTGGACTTCACTGGCCCAGAGAACTAAGAGCAGCTCGCTGGCCCGAATTTAATGTCTCATAGGCTGGTAGGTAGATGGCTCCTCATAAATTAATGAGGGATGGGGGAGGTGAACCTCCCATCCGTAGGAGTCTCATGCTTGACTAGTGCACGGAAAGTCATGCCACACGCAACCTCGCAAGAGAAAAAGGCGTGAGGAAGAAGCGCGAAGGGATGCAAACGTGAGGGAAGAAGGAAGAACTCTGGAGATATGCAGAGTGAGTGATAGCAGAGAAGGGGGAGAGTAACCCTCATTCTCGGTCACTACCAAACTGAGACGCATTCTCGCAACATCGTGGTCTCAACTCGGGGGTGGCTAGTGGTAAATCCATTGGGAGTCGCTGAGCCTACGGTTGGGTGGAAACGAGTCCCCCTCTCAGCAATTTCACCACTCTGGTGTTTTCTGATAAGTGTTATGTTTCATATCTTGAAATTTATATTCTGATATGTATGCTCAAGTTCGGTGCAACTGTGTTTGTTTTCAATGTAAGATTGTCTGTGTAATGTTTTGGTCAAAAATGGTGACTGTATGCTTATACTGGAATACTGGAATAACCACAGTCGGCTTATGCACACACACACACACACACACACACACACACACACACACACACACATATATATATTGAACTAACTCAGTTTTCAAGTCTGTGTTCGGGAAATTTATTCCCTTATTTGCCTCAGATAATGTCCCGAATAGACCTTCCCATAGGGGCACCCTTTTAGGGAGAGTCCCCTCACTTTCTAGAGCCAGGGTAAACCCATGGTATAAGATTTCCGTCGTAATATGCCCTCGAAATGGCTCACTATCCAGTCAAAAGAGTTAATAGCTCGAACGCCTCTGGAGACTTTTCAGTCGGGCTTTCAAATCTGGCGAACCTTACCAAAAGCTCGAAGGATATTTGATAGCGTCCATTTTAGAAACCTGAAATGAGAGGGAGTGGTTCTCTTAAGTTATGATATTTCAGTGTTTCAGCATCCGGGGTATCCAAGTACGAGTTCTCACAAACTCGCAAGTCCCGAAACCCCGATTTGTGAAATCTCGACATGGCAGTGTATGGTTAAGTCTTGATTAACAGACGAGATCCTTTTGGAGGATCCAAGGTCTATAACGACCATTAGATTTGAGGAAGAGATGCAGGCATTAATGCCATGACCCCTTTTACCCTTGCAAGAAATGAAGAAATCGGGACCATAGATCCCATGATCCATGGAAGTACCTGGACCGTCCATCTATTGAGTACATGTGGCTACTGGAAAGCACTTTGGCATTTCGGCACTCGGGAAACCAAAGGGCAAGGGCCCTTGTCTTTGCGAGTCGTGAAATCCTGATCACTAAAACCCCGAAATGGCCTGAGGTGTGAATGAGATTAAGGAAAGCTGGGATTTGATCGTGACCATTGATCATCTCGAAAAGATCACGACCGTTGATCTTGGCTGAAGGTCACCGTCGTCCATTAGAGGGACACGTGGCTGCCGGTCGGTGTTTCGACGTTTCAGAATCCGGGAAAAAAGAGGGCTAGAAAACCTTACCCTCGCAAATCATGAAATCCCGATACCCAAAATTCCGATACGCACTGTAATGGAGAGGAGAAGTCCCGAAGATATCGGGACTGCCCATGTTAGAGGACAAGTGGCAGAGATTTGACATCTCAATATTTCGCGTATCGGGGATTCTTGAGTTTGGAGGTGGAAGACCGGGCTCTTGGAGTCATGAAGTCCTGAGTCGTGAGATCGCGATGTGATCTGAGCCATTGATCAAAGAGGAAGGATAGTTGTGGGATCTGACGTCCCGATACATCGCATAATGGGGATTCGTGAGTTTGGAGGTGGAAGACCAAACCCTTGGAGTCGCAAAGTCCCGAATAGCGAGAAGTAGGAGCAACCATTGAGTCAGGACCTCTTCTCCATATCGCATATCGGGGTCTCGGAGGTGAAGGGAATCAGTTTCGACTATAGAAGTCCCGAGTTTGCGAGTTGCAAGAGCTAGTGCAACATGTGGCATGTCCTCTTGGTGGGACCCACGTGGTTGATAGGTGGTGTAACGATAAGATGCCCAGAGAGAGGGAGAAATGGTGACAAGTGGTGGACATGTGTCATTTGGAACGGGAGTCAACATCCTGTTGACTTCTCGTACTTTAGGTTCTCGTAAGAAAGGAGCACAAAGGCCCAACCACTCAAGTCGCGAAGTTGCGAGTTTTGAGAAGCCCGAAAGGAGTCAAACCTTCTCTGACTTTTGCATCTCGGGGTTTCGTAAAAGAAGGGCCCAGAAGTTCAACCTCTCAACTCGTGAACTTGTGAGTTGCGAGCAAGGCTAGTAGTTATCCCTAGCCAGTGGTCACGTGTGGGGAGCGCTAATAAGGAGGGGCCATACCATATCAGAACCTTGGGTATCGACGATGGGTGAAGAAAATTTGAGGGTCTTCAACTCGTGAGTCATGAGTTGTGAAAGGCACTTGCATTTAGGCGCGTATGTGGTCCTATCGAGATAGGGACTAAAGAAAACGGATCTAGTGCTTGTCGTTAAGCGGTGGGTAGATATGGATGGATAGAATCTGCGTGCCCAGATCTATAGCCAAGGATTCATTCCGAAGCCCCCTCGCCATTCTACCTTTAAAGATTGGACTCACTGGTATCACTGAGTTGCGAAACATGAAAAGGCGCCTGGTTTGTTTGGCCTATGGTCCTAACCCATGATCATAGGGAGCTGAATAAGGAAGAACTAGCCTGCGCTAGGTCCCCGTAGGACTTTGGGGACTCTGTCCCTTGAGGAAAAATGAAATTTTTTTATTATTCCGTAGTGGGTGTGTGACAACAACAATCACATCTTCATCAAACAACCACTTGGGAAGCACCTCTCCTTTCAAGGTATAGGTTAATTTTGATATTCCCGTATTTGTAGGTCAGATAGATGCAGATGCCCTAGACAAATGGTTAAATATGCTAGAAGGTTATTTCTCTGTTCACCATTTTTCCGACAGGGAAAATATCACCTTCACACTTCTTAAATCTCTCCCCCATGTCAAACATTGGTGGGAAACTTACTAGGAGAAAATATCCACAAAAGAGTTTGGAATATATGGGGCCGATCCCACTTGGGATTTTTTTGTGGACGTGGTAAAGGAACAGTATTACCCTGTTGGAAACTATGAGGACTAGTATATGAGATGGACCACACTATGACAAGAGAGGGGCCAAGAATTTCTGGACTTCACCAATACCTTCCATACCTTTCACACCAAGTTGGGTATCAAAAAATTCTAACGAAATTTGGTTCTAAAATAACGTGGGGCTCTACACAGATTCATCCAAATTGAAATGGATTTTCTGGACATCTGATCACTCGATGCTGCTTATCAATATGCTGTTAAAATCAAGCAGAAATTTAAGCACCAAAACAAACGAGAGTTCAGGTCTGCAAATGCACAACAACCAAAGTATGATAAATACAACCCTAACAAACAGTCTTCCAAAAATTAGTCCAAGAACAAGAAAAGAAGGGTCATGGGAAGATGAAGAAGGAAACTGGAAAATGGTGTGATTTCCACAAAATCCCTTGACACAACACCGATGAATGTCGCTCAAAACAGTCATTGGTGGCCAAAATCAAAGACAACGAGCTGAACCCTGATTCAGAAAATACTGACAGAAGATAGATCATCGACGTAGATCCCACTGCTATTGCCATGACCAAAACAATTCAACCAAAAGAACCAATGAATCCTAAAGAGGGGGATCACCTTTTTCATTCACAGATGTGGGTGAAGGGGACTTCGCTGCATTTTATTGTTGATAGTGGAATCCAGAAGAACCTCATCTTAGTAGAGGTCGTCAAACAATTGGGATTGTCGACAACACCACACCCACAACCATACAACATTGGGTGGATTTTCTAGGGACGAGATCTCCGTGTCAGCCAGCAGTGCCGATTGTCATACGGCATTCAGCCCTTCAAGGATGAGGTATTATGTGATGTTTCCCCACTAGATGTCTCTGATGTTCTCTTGGGCCAACCATATATGTGGAAGCGCCATGCTATCTATGAGTCTCGACCTCGTAGTGTCATTGTTACTCTAGGGGGTCATATCTACAGGATACCAGAGGTGGTTTCGACTATTGTCCCACCTAAACAATGCTGCAAGATAGTATCTCATACTACAAAATTTAGCTTCTTCACAATCTGTTCAAAAGGTGAACAAAAGGATATTGCAACCACTAAAACCTTGGTCTAAGAACCTTCTATCCAACAGAAGCAGGTCGAATAGACTGTAGCAAAGCACAAATATTTCATCTGCACGTAGACATCTCATGTAGCTAGACTGATTAAAAAGGTCCAACCCTTCCAGCCACAGGTTTGTGAAAACCTTCAAAAATCTAAGCAGCACAACTTCTCCAACAAGGCAAGCAACTCATCAAGATGCATATTCAACAAAATATTTTCCCTCTCCCTCGGGCACTCAACGCAATGGAGACAATTTATTCCTAAGGATGGAGGATTGATCTAGGTGGATATCCGTGGCCACCCACCTTTTCCAACTCGCTCAAAACAGTTTTCTGGCAATTTTAGCAATTTACTATTTTTAGTAGTTTTTAACTTCCCATGCCATTTTGAGTGCCTAAATAAAGGTTTTTCGGGATCAAGATTATCAATGATAATTGAAGGATATAATTGATCCCCCAAAATTAATCTCCTCTATGATACCTTTCCAACGATCTATCGTGCGCCCCAAACAGAGATCGTATGCCAAAGTTACGCCCCGGGAAGTTGATACACCAAACTACCCAAAACGGGGTCCACAAAACTGTTGGCTTTTCATCTTCCGAGGTTAGGGTTTTGGATTTTCTTTATGATAAAAAGGAATTTGGAGATTCATTGTAAAATCATCTTCTCACGAATGTGAGTATCCATCACATCTCTTCTTAGAGATAAGCTGCCACCATTCTAGCGAGTCTTTCACTCTATATTTTTACATTCTTTGTACATTTTCGCTCATTAATAGAAAATTGTGTATTACTGTTTCTATGTGTTTATGGTTTCATATCTGATACATTTATGTTATATTATTGTATATCCGAGATATCTCTGTACATTTCTTTATTATATCTCCGCTGTCATTTCGTGCCAAAAATAATCCGGATCAGAAAAAGCGCCATGTGGCAGTCCGTACAACCACGTGGCAGACCATACAATGACGTGGTAGGATGATGTGACAACTGATGTGTCAGGTGACTGTGCAGGTGGTTGGAATGGCCTAGTCATGGGCTGCCATGTGGCAGTGGGAAAATTCCCAATGAGGGCTTGAGAACCAAATTTCAAAAATAAAAAAAGGCGGGTCCGCCAAATATGGCAGAGCCCCGCCAGATCTGGCGGCCAACGGACTAAACCATCTCCAAAAGTTGGCGAACCACCACTCATATTTATATATAGATATGTTATAAAAACAACCCAAAAGGGGATTCTTGTAGGCTCGATCCTTGGCCTCCCCCTATGCATGCACCTTAATTATTGCTCCGCTACCGTTGGGCCAACATAATGCCTTGTGTAGTTCGCCCCGTTTTTTATTTATTTAATCCGAGTCTTCCCATGGATGTAAGGAGGAGGGGCATGTGATGGTACAACTAGACACGAGAACCAATACACTAGTATAGATAATTAAAGGTAGAGAGAAAGAAAAAAAATCGAGACGAGATTTCTCCAGGGCTTGGGAGTGCCAGAGTTGGATTGAGGCATGGAGACAATCATTTTTAGGTAATTCGATGCCAAAAATTCAATGGTGCTATCTTTTTTTTGATCTGAGCAAAGATTTTGTAGCTTAGTTCCAAAATGAGTTATACTTATGTATTTTTCCAAACTATTTTGTTGAGTTAATAAAAAGGCCTACCCATTTGAGAGCATGACCCAAAGACGTAGTCCACCAGGGACGAACTTCGTTATCAAGTTTGCGTGTTCAGATTTGATGCTTATGTCTCTTCATTTTTGAGCTTTTCCTTATTTAATGGTGCACTTTAATTTATGCTCATTTAATACAATTCTTTATAAGTCACTTCAATGAAAAAATCCTAGATCATGTTGGTATCAAAGCAGTCATATTTGACGTGAATTGTCGAGTGTGAATGCTTACTAGGGACAAGCATGGGCGGGGTTAAGAAACTCTTAATAATTTCAATCCCGAAGTTGGATGTGCATCCAAAAGGAATAAAATGGCAGAAGAGGACAATCATGATGAACAAGATAAAAAATTCCATATGGTCTTTTATCGCATGTTAGAAATGGTCGAACAAATGTATGGAGACTACGAGAAGAGGATGAAGAAGAAAGGGAAGAAAAAGGAAGCACAAGCAGATGATGATGCTTCGGTAAATTAAGGGGCTGGAGGAGACCCTCATGAGCCTCCATATTCACCATCAAGTTCTAATTCTTCTTCCTCTGAGCATTCTCATCATTCTCATCATTCTAGACATAAAGATTCTTTTAAGAAACCATTATTAAAGCTTGATGTAAAATTTGGTTTACCTATGTTTAATGGAGATGCTAATACTGAAAAGATAGATAATTGGATCCGACAAGTTGAAGTATATTTTCGTGTTCAATAGATTGATGAAGAGGAAGTTAAAGTGCAACTGTCTTCTCTTCGGTTGGAAGGCATCACTCTTGTATGTTGGGAGAGAAAACTTCAAGACATAAGTGAGTGTGGTAATCTTCTTTCCTCATGGTCAGAATTTAAATCAGCGATAAGGAAGCAATTTTATCCATTGGGTCATTTACATAAAGCAATGATGGAATGGAAAACTTTAAGACAAAGTAAAGGTCAAACTGTACAAAGTTTCACAGAGGAATTTAGGCAGAAAGATCTTGCATTAAAAATTCCTTTGGATTCTTATGAAACTTTAATGAAGTATATTGGCACACTTCATAGTTATATTCGTCATACTTTTCTATTGTTTAATCCCACTAGTCTTGAGGAAGTTTGTGTGCAAGGCACTCATCTCAAGAAAAGGGGAAAGCATGTTCAAGAAGATCCCACAAAGAAACCTTCCAATCTCCCACATAAGCCATTTGAGAAGTTTAAAAGGAAGGACAAGAAGACCGCCATGGTAAAGAGAGAAGAAGGAAATTCATCTTCAACTCATTTTAAGAAAAGTGGTTACAATGATGAGCAATGACATCCAGAGAAGAGATCGAAATAGTTCGATGGAAAGGAGAAGACAAAAACTATTGCTACAGTGCAACAAGATCTTGGTTCCGATTCAGGAGATGAAGGAAAGATCACAACGGTTGGAGTACAAGGTAAAGATTCCCTTCATACTGGTTCAAATTCCAATAATGAATCTCATGATGATGAACAAAGGAGGAATGAATTATTTCATATAAGAGTTGTATCTAAACACACTAAGATAGATACATTATTTGATCCGGGTTCCCAAGTAAACTTGATATCTAAAGAACTTGTCAAAAATATGGGTCTTGAAATCAAACCACATCCAAATCCTTATCCTCTTGGTTGGGTATGTGATAAAGAAAAACTTTATGTCACCAAACAATGTAGGGTCATATTTTCTATTGCTTCAAAGTTGATTGATGAAGTGGATTTGGATGTTGTATCACTTGATATATGTGTCATAGTGTTGGGGAGTCCTTATATTTATGATAGAAAAGCAGTGTTCTTTTGTCATGAGAAAATATACCACCTCACTAAGGGGGGAGTGGAATATATTGTTAGAGATCACATAATGAGGGTAAACACAACACTTTTTAGCGCAAGACAAATGAAGAGACTCATAAACACTAATAAGAGATATGTACTCATGGTCGTAAGGGAGAAAGATGTCAGAACATATGATGCTTTCCAAGGATGTGAACCTTATCATAAGAAAGAATTAATTGATATTGTTTCTAAGTATGATGATATTTTCCAGGAACTAGATGGATTACCTCCTAAGAGGGAAATCCAACATGAAATACACCTTTAGAAGGATTCTCCTTTTCCTAATGTGGGCATGTACGAGATGTCAGTTGTAGAAATGACATAGATCAAGAAGCATGTACGGGGCTTATTATATCAAGGGGTCATCGGGCCCAACTCATCTCCTTGTGGTTCTCCAATCATGATGGTGTTACACATCCAAATCACTCAACTGGATAAGTGTCGCACATACCTCTCGCTTGTCGCAAGTGTCGCAACTCCTATACAACTTGTCCCAAAGGTCATGAGTTGGTTATAAGAGTGTCGTGAATACTGTCGGATCATGTCGACATCATAGAGACACTTGAAACACCTCATTTACTCAGTTTGAAGGAAGAAAGTTGGCCTGCTGAAGTCAAACATCTCTTGACACTGTTGAAAGCTTCATAATTGAGGTTTTGGAAGGGGAACGCTCCTCTAACACTACTTGAGGAGCGCCGGCGCCCTTGCACCATGGCTGAGAAGCGTTATAACGCTTTTCCACCCCTTTGCAGAAGCGCTATCCAAATCTGAAGCGCCGGCGCTTCCAGGAACCTTTCTAGGAGCGTTATAACGCTCTGTGGCCCTTTTCGAAGAGTGCCCCCTATTCTGGGTGAACTGTTAAGCCCGGCGAGGAAAATAAGGGCCGAATCATTCGAGTTTAGGAGGCTGTTAAGCTCGAATTCTTGGTTTTGTCAAAGATCTCTCAAACCAAGGAAGAGGTTCTTAACTGGTTCTAAAC
>ML786550.1:296385-306951 GCA_009831015.1 Picea engelmannii | reverse complement strand
GAACTTATCATTCAGTGATAGATCTGTTTTCAAGCTAATGTCAATAGAGTAGGAAGTGGTCGTATCTTCATTTGTCCACAGCCATCAACGAGAAGCAAAAGATTGGAGCGCAACTCGGAGCGTGCAGGGACAAACGTCGGTTAAAAGGTACTTCTGTTATTCTTCCTTCTCATGCATTAGGCTTAGATAGATTCGAAAGAAATTCAGTGTCCATGATAAGCACTTTTCTGTCTAGGGTTAAGGTCAAGCCTTAGAGGTCGATCTACTTGTCCGCAGGCAGATTTTCCTACAACAGATGGTGCCAAAGAAATATGGCACATGGAGAATGTGTGTCGATTACCGGGCCTTAAATAAAATCACGGTGAAAAATCAAACAAGGATGCATGGAAGAATGCCTTTAAAACCAAACAAGGATTGTTTGAGTGGTTAGTTATGCCGTTTGGGATTTTTAATGATACGATAACATTCTTGTGTGTGATGAATGATGTATTCAGGCCTTTTCTAGATGATTTTGTGATTGTATATTTAGACAACATTCTTATTTTTAGCAAGACTTGGGATGAACATGTGAGGCATGTAAAGAAAGTATTAGATACTTTTCAAATGGAATTTTTTTATGTAAAATTGTCCAAATGTGAATTTGGTAAACTTCACTTGTGTACTTAGGTCATATTATAAGAGGAGGACAATTAAAAAATGATCCTTCCAAGATTGATGTAATTCTAAATTGGCCTAAGCCCAAAAGTGTAACCAAGATACAAATCTTCTTAGGTGCAATCTAGTATTGGAGGAGGTTCATTTCAAACTTCTCCTTTATAGCAGCTCCTTTTCATGCCTTAATCAGTGTGAAGAACACTTTTTAGTGGGGAGGAAAGCAACAAAAAAATTTCGACACTTTAAAGGAAAAGATCAGTACCGCACCGATATTAACACTGTCGAATCTTCAACAACCCTTCGAGATCGAGACAGATGCCAACATATACGCCATGGGTGTAGTATTGATGCAATATCGTAAGCCTATCTGTTACCACTCTGAAACTTTTAACCAAGATGTTGTTAACTATCCTACATATGATAAAGAGTTGAATGCATTAGTTCAAAGCATAAAGAAATGGAAGCACTACTTGTTAGGGAAGGAAACAATCATACATATAGATCATCAACCCTTACAGTATCTCCAAGCACAAACCAAATTGCAGCAATCTCGACATTACAGATGGATGGGTTTCCTACAACAATTTCATTTGGTAATCAAGTACAAAAAGGCTACAAGTAACAAGGTAGCTGATATGCTTTCTAGACCTCCTATTGCTTCTTCTATTATTTTGAAGAATGCTTCTTTATCTCATGATATCTATGTGGAACAATATGCCATTGATGAATATTTTAAAGAAGTATATGAGAAGCTAACCCATGGTGCATGGGTAGAGAACTATTGTCTACAAGGAAAAACACTCTACCATCTTGGAAAGCTATGTATTCCTACAAGTGAACGAGTCCATGTAATACGATAAGCTCACACTTCTCTTGTGTCTGGGCATTTTGGGGTAGAAAAAACTATGGCTCATTTGCAGAGGTTTTGTTACTGGCCTTAAATGTAAGAAATTGTAACTAAATATGTAAAGGGGTGTGTGATGTGTTCTACTTGTAATCCCACTAATAGAAAAATAGGGTTATACTCACTAGTACCTGTTCCATCCCATCCATGGGAAAGTATCTCCATGGATTTTGTAGGGGGTTTACCAATGTCGAAAAGGGGTCATGACTATTTGTATGTTGTAGTGGATAGGTTCAACAATATGTGTATCTTAATGCCATGTAAAAAGAAGATCACTGCTGAGTAGACTTCTAGTATCGTCTTTCAGTATGTTTGGGTTCACTTTGAGTTACCCACATCCATCATATCGGACCGAGATACTCGATTCCTTGGGGATTTTTGGAAAATCTTGTGGAGAATGATGGACACCAAGTTGAAGAGGAGCACTGCTTTCCATCCAAAAACTGATAGATAGACAAAGGTTGTTAACCGAACAATGGTACTTTGTTTTCAAGGCTACTGCAATAGGCATCCCAAAATATGGGATGAACAGATACCCTATGTACAACATGCTTACAATCGAGCCTTACATTCCTCCACTCAGTGTTTGCCTTTTGAGACATGTTTTGGGTACCTACCTAAAGTTCCTTTGGACTTGATGTATGGGAGAGATGTCGATTCAAATGAAGAAACAAATGAAGACAGATACCGCAAGTTCATATAGATGATCCAACAGGTACACCAAGCAGTCATGGAATAGTTGGAGAAAATTCAAGCACAGTATAAAGCTCAGCATGACAAACACAGGGTTGATCATCAGTTCCAGGTTGGAGACTAGGTATGGCTTCACATCAACAAAGAAATATTGGAGGGTGAAGGCAATAAACTCAAGCCCATTCGTTATGGACCCTTCACTATTTTGGAGAAAAGTGGTACCAATTCTTTTCATCTAGATCTTCCACCTTATATGCAAATATACTCAGTTGTAAATGTAGATCAGAACTTGAAACTTTTTGAGCCTCCCATGATCATGGATCAGGATGGGGAAGTTTCAATACCTTCAGTTGATGAGTTTTCTCCTGAGTATTTGGATGAGTTAAAGGAAGATATCATCCTGTACAGAAGGATGAGGATGTCATGCACGGGTTCTTGATTAATTGGGTTGGTTGTCATTGATGTCAACCCTTGAAGAAAGTCCAGTAGCAAATTCCAGTAGCACAAAGGTTTGGGTAATGGACCCAAGTTTGTTTGATGCATAATGGTATGAGTTTTGATATATTTATAGGTAAGACTATTCTAGATGGATAGTACATGTCATGCCATTTCTGGTGGTATGTGGAACGTCACATAACTCCTCACGGTTAGAGAGTTCTGGCCATGTGAAGTTGGAGAACCCTCATGAGTCATCTAGAAGCTCCAAAAGGTCAAAGTAGTCAAAGTGTTTGCAAAAGAAATTATTTAAATAATAAAGTTAATGGAGAACTCCCTAAAATAAGGAAAGTGGTATGTTACATGAAAGTATAAATAAGAGGCAAGGCTCTCTCATTTAATCAAACTTGAACCTATTGAATATCATTAAATATATATTTTGTGAAAGGTTATTTGGGCATGTATTATTGATAGAGAAAAGTGCGAAAAAAAGTGCGGTAGAAAAAGTGCAACAGAAAAATCGCGTCAGAAAAATCATGGTAGAAAAAGTGCGGAAGAAAAAGTGCGACAGAAAAATCGCGGTAGAAAAATCGTCGCAGATAAAGTGCGGCAGAAAAATCACAGCAAAAAAAGTGCGGCAGAAAAATTGCAACAGAAAAAGTGCGGCAAAAAAATCACGGCAACAACATGGTTGGGGTCTATTTTTGAGAGATATGGCACATCTTGTTTGAGGTATGTTTTGTGAGCTAGGTTTTAGCTCTTGAAATGGTATTGGATTTTCAATATTGTTGCATATATCAGATTTGTTGAGGGATACAGTTGGTATTTTGTTGTTGGTATTTGGCATATGGGTATTGGTCTTTTGGTTGTGATGTGTTGTTGAAGTTGTTGGTTTAGCTTGAGGCTACATAAAAGTGAGGTTGTGGCACATGGTTTGATGTAAGGGTTTATGGTATTTGGTTTATGGATAGAGTGATGAATTGTTAGATAACTTTTGATGGCTATATTGGTGTATGTCTTTGGTATATGGTCGAGGTACATGTTGGGTACATGGTTGAGACAAGTAGTTGATGAGTTGTCACATACATGAGGTGTATAGTTGATGATGTTGGTACATCTTGATGAGTCATAGTTGATGTGCAACTGATGCATGGTTGATGCATGGTACATGTTGGTTCGGGTTATTGGTATAGGTTGTTTGGTGGATTTTTATTGGTACATGTTGTTACAGTTATTGGTACAGGTTGACAGTGGCAGTGGTTTATTCAGTGACAGTGACAGGTTGTCTACATTTGAAATTTATATTTCAGGGCAGTTGGATGGGGCAAGGATAGGTGGTTGTAGCCACCTTTCGGTTGTAGCAAGAGAAATAGGGGGTTGTATCCTCCTTCTGGTCATAGCCAAAGAATTGGGGAGTTGGAGCTTCCCTCAGGTTGTAGCCTGGGAAACTAGGGGGTTGGAGCCTCCTTCCAAGTTCCAGTTACAACTAGAAAAAAAAGGAAGTTGGTGCTTCCAATGAATGTAATTCTTAAACACATATAAGAAAAATCATTCCGTTGTTTTCTCCCGCTTTGGGTTTCCATGTAAAACATTGGTGTATTGTGTATGTGTGTGATTGCTCATTTTTTCATTGTTTATTTACTCTGCAACTATTGGATGATAATGCTACATTGATATAACACTTTCATTTTATGGTGAAAAATGATTAAATTTCTCTATTACTGATTCACCCCCCTCTCAGTAATCCGACAATTGGTATCAGAGCCGGTTCCTTCAGGAAACAATTTAACCACTGGAAGAATATCATGGATTATTCTGAGAATGGAGTACCAATGTTTAGTGGTCAGAATGATTTCAAATATGATATGTGGAGCAGAAGGACAAAATTATTTTTACAGGCACAAAGACATTATATTTGGCTATTAGTTGTTACAGGATCTGATAGTTCAAAAAGGGAAAAGACTACAACCAAGAATGAATTGAAGAAGAATAACAAAATAACAATGGATTTCATATGGGAAGGATTACCTAATCAAGTAAGATAAAAGGTTGGTAAATGTTCATCAACCAAAGAACTTTGGGATAATTTGCATGACATATATTCTTCACCCATCGCAGATTCAGAAAATGCCAAAGAAGATGCAGATATAAATCAAGAAGAATTATGTTCACCATGTCAAACAAATTCAGAAGATAAAGAGTACATAATCACCAGAGGTATGTTGTTTTGCTTTAATTGTGAAAAACATGGACATCTTGAAATAGAATTCCATGAAGGAAATGAGACAAAAAAACTAATTGAAAAGGAAGAAAATTATGAAGAAGAATTGGTTAGTGCTTTATATGAATGAAGAGAAGAAAACAAGTCACTCAAAAAATAATTGATGAAACAAAAGGAAAGTGTTCACATTTTTGAAGAAGCCCAACAAGTCATCGAGAACTTAAGAACTCAGCTAGAAGAAGCCAGAAAGATCGAAGAAAATATTGAATATCAAAAGAAATATTTGGAAGCCAACATAGAAGCATAGAAGGAAGACGCATAAATGAGAGAGAATATATTGACAGATCATCTTAAGGAAATAACTTATGATCTAAGACAGCTTGAGGCAAAGTTTGGTCAAGAAAATAAAGGACTTGAAGAAGCGGAAATAAAAGAAGAAGTCATGAAGTCTTAGATAACGAAGAAATAAGAAGAGGTTGAGAATCTTGAAGAAGAATTTGTCACATTGAGAAGTAAAATCGTCAAGCTCAATAAGAACGTTGAAGAGAGAGAAACATCCACATCAGTTATAGAGAATGAAGAGAAGCACTATAGGTTTCTAGAAAAGAAGAATGAATAAAATAGAAAGAGTTATGTAGAAGTAATCAAAGGAAGGAATCATGTTCAACCAGAATCTAAGAAAACTAATGAAGATACATCTTCAAGAAGACCATCCATGTTCAAGCCACAAAGAAGCTTCAATCACGATCATGATCAGTTAAGGAAAAAATTCATAAGGACTATGCCACAAATAAGATCATTCAATCCTAGGTATGCAAATTTATTTTATGGTAATAGTTTTTATTGTACTAACTTTGGACAAAAGGTTGCAGATTGTAGGGATTATAAAAGAAATGTTCAAGCAAGAAATGCCTATGTGGCCCCACGTAACATTGAACGATACAAATGTCATAACTATTGACACATAGCTAGTTATTGTAGAAGCATGATCGATACTTTCATGAAAGAGAACACTAATGTTAGATGTAAGAAAGTATGGATAAGAAAACACAAAGAACAAGTGAACAAAGACCAGGTCCCAGAGATTGCAAGATTGGCAATAAAACAAGATGAAGAAAATTCTATAGAGAAAAAGAAAGATGTCAGATACAGAAAGGTTTGGAAAACAACTAAAAGAAAATAAGGACAGGTAAATAAGGAACAGGTTCAAGAGATTGTACTTTCAGGCATTGTAGTGAAAGATGAATCCACAGACAGAAAGAAAGAAGTCAAAGCTCAGAGAGATAATGAATATACCAATGAAGATGATGATGAATACACATCAGAGCATGAATTTTTCTGAGCCATCTGGATGAGAGACTCCCAGGTAACATGAATATTAGATAGGGAGTCTATGCGATAGCTGTGAGAGACCAAAGAACCATCCTTCGAGCAACTTGCAGAGTTGGAATAAACAGATCCAGAGCAGTCAGTTAGCAGAAGTACAATCAGTTGTAGTAGTGAATACTTCATGATAGTACAATAATAAATGGGTCAAAATTATGGACAATGTGCAGTAGATTCTTGGACAATATGGAAAGATATGGATCAGTCTCCTTCGGAAATGATGATTCAACGAAAATCATTGGAAAAGGCATAGTCAGAATTGGAAACAAGAATGCCAAGGAAGAAAATGTTCTACCAGTAGAAGATATGAAACATAATATTCTAAGTGTGAGTCAAATGTGTGACCAAGGTCATAAACTTACTTTCAATTCAAAAAAGTGCAAGATAAGAAAATAAGGTTCAGGAAAATTGATTGCAACAACTAAAAGAACTTCAAGAAGCATATATGTATTAACTAAAATTGGAAATGAAAAGTGTTGTCTAGGAAAGGAAGAAGAAATTTGGATATGGCACAGATGAATGGGTCACATACACTTTGATAACCTTGTCAAAGTCAACAAAAAGGAAGTAGTTAGAGAAATTCCCCAGATTACGAAAACAACCAACACTTTATGCAAGCATTGTCAACAAGGAAAGCAAACAAAGACCAGGTTCAAATCAAAGGAATATTCAACGACAAGACCACTTGAAATTGTGCATATTGATCTAGTTGGACCAACTACAACAAAGGGTTTAAAAGGTGAGAAATACTTTATTTTATTAGTTGATGATTATACAAGAATGACTGTAGTTTTCTTTCTCAGGAATAAGTCAGAAGATTTTGAAAACTTCAAGGTCTACAAGGATATAGTTGAAAATGAAATGGATTCAAAAATAAAATGTTTGAGATCTGATAATGGAGGAGAGTTCACTTCAAAGGAATTTATGGACTATTGCAGAAGGCATGGAATAAAAATGAAATTCTCCATTGCTAGGACACCTCAACAGAATGGAGTTGTTGAAAGAAAGAACATGACAGTACAGGAAATGGCTCGAACAATGTTAATGGATTCCAAATTGACAGATATTTTTTGGAAACATGCAGTGCATACAACGGTTCAAATTCAAAACAGAGTAATGCTTAGAAACAACAATGACAAAACTCCCTACAAGCTATGGAAAGGAAGACCAAAAAATGTGAATCACTTCAGAGTATTTGGAAGAAAATACTACATCAAAAGAGAATATGGTAGAATGTGAAAGTTTGACTCTCGTGTGGACAAAGGAGTACTTGTTGGTTACTCAAGTACAAGGAAAGAATACAAGTGTTACAATCTGAGGTTGAACAAATTTGTGGAAAGCATCAATGTAACAACTGATGAAATAGGTGGATGAGAATTAAAGGAAGAAGAAAATGAATCAATGGAACAACTTTACAAAGAAGAAGCAGAAGATGAAGAAGAAGTAGAAGGGAAATATGAAGAGGATCAGATAGAAGTAGAAGAGGAATTTCAACAAGTTCCTCCAAAGACACCTAGAAAACGAGTACAAAAGAATCATCCTTTAGATTAGATTATCGAAAAAAAATATGCAGGAGTTGAGACTAGAAGAAGAATCCATTCACCAGAACAAACACACCTATGTAACACACCCACTATCATAATTTAAAAATTTTGGGATTAATCTCCCATACATGAGAAATCTCCATGAACTTGCATTAGCGAAATGCCAATCCCCGGTTCTATATCGGGATTCGGGGTTTCTAGTGTCAAGATTCATTCACCCCCAAGACTCGCGATTCCCTGAATTTCGACGCGCTCCCTACGCATTATCTCTCTTGGTTCAGCTCCTGGATCCACAGGACCTGCTACCATATGTCCGCAGCCCTATAGCTACCAATCGGGGTTTCAGGGTTTATGATGTCGCGATGCACAGGCCTTCGCAAATTCCGAACCTCCGATCCCCGATGCCACTTGGCATTGGCTCACGGCCAAGCTTGGCCTTCCGACACCTGTCCCTTGCTCTGGCATCTATGGCCCCCACTCCCTATGATGGCATGGAGTGACACCTGTCCTCCACTGGAATGCTATGCCTGTGGGACCGTCGCGTTTCGGGATTTCGCGACTTCTCCTGTCGTGAGTTTCTCATCACCGAGAATCCCGAAATGACGAACCCCAATCTCTACAGGATCTTTGGACACACATCCCTTAGGTTAACGATTATGATCTCGTCGGGAAGTCGCAGATCACGATTTCCGTATGCAAGAGTTCCTTGCCTTTGGAAAACCCGATGCTCCAAATGCCGACTCGCCCAGATCTCCTGCCACGCGTCCTACCAAGATCAACGGTTGAGATCCTTTTCTCGGGATATCGCTACTTATCCTGTCCCGGGTCTCTTGTCCTCAGAAATTCTGATTTTTTGAGGTGTCAAACGCCGTTGGCGCTTGATCTCTAACACCTGTCCCTTCGATGGACGGTCCAGATCTTATCGCTGTTTCGAGACTTGAATAGCCCCGATGCCTGGTATCCCGGATCTCCGAGACGGGCGATCTCATGACACGTGTCCCTCTCCAACCGAACGACTTAGATTTTCTCTCGGGGTTTTGAGACTTTTGAAGTCCTGTTTTCCTTGCTCTCAGGATCTTCGATTCCTCGATTCCCGACTCTCCGGGATCCTCTGCCACATGTCCCTATGGTTTGGGCGGCTCAGATCTTGTCGGGGTTTTCACTTGGGTTTCCCCGAGCACTTGTCCATGGGTATGCTGATTTCCCGATGGAAAACATCCCGATCCCCCTCCGGATTTCCTGACACGCGTCACGCAAAATGGACGGTCCAGATTCGATCGGGGAAATCGCGTATCGCGATTTCATTGTGTACGAGTCTTTTGTTTCCGAAAACCCCGATTTCCCGATCCCCGATATGCCGAACTCCGACTCTCCGGGATCCTTTGCCACGTGTCCCTACTATTGGACGGCTCAGATCCTATCGGAAAATCACGGATCGCGGTTCCGGATGGCAAGATTTCTATGTATTCATGAACCCCGATATGCCGATTCTCGATATGCTGATTCCCGACTTCCCGGGATCTTCTGACATGCGTCCTGCCGAGATCAACGGCTGGGACTCTTCTTCTGCACACTAGAGTTTAGCTCCGGTGCAACTCTTCCCAATCCAACGACTGTCGGGTAATGTGAACCAAGATCTAACGGTCCCGATTCGTTCTTTTGGGTCTTGGGATTTATGATCCCAATTTCTCGTTGCTCACAATGAGAGAGGGCAAGGCATGTAACGCCTGCGTTACTTTCATCAATATAATGGTTGTGAATGACTATGGTTCACTCCGATGAGATCTCATCCGTCGACTTATATATCGCATAACACTACTATCATGGAACCTAAATAGGATCATTCTTCCTCGTACAGGGTTAATAAGGCCTATGCGTTCGAATCCTTATTCTGGGTTCTGGGAGAACCTTTCCGAGGAGGAAATCTCTGTGAAGAGATCCTTATCGGGTCATTCCCGGGAGCAGATAAAGAAAGACGACTTTCCGAGAGCAGCTGGGCATGGTTAGCTTCAGTTTATTGACGTAATTCGTGCATGATATCCTTTGCGATAAGCATATATCAACTTATTCATATCAAACATAACGCGAACACTCTCATGCTGCAATCCTTTACAATTTCACAGTTCTATGAGCTAATATCTACTCCTTATCATCAATTAATACACAGACATATCTACACAAGAAAACATGTACAATTCCACAAATCTATGAACATATGTAACAACATATAGATTCCAGATGCATTATGAGCAAAACACTTATCAGAAGTAAGTTCAGCAATGGAAGTGACTGCTGAGAGGGGTGCTCATTTCCACCCAACCGTAGGCGTAGCGACCCCTACTGGATTTACCACTAGCCACCCCCGAGCTGAGACCACGATGTCCTGACACTTGCGTCTCTCTGTCTACCAGTGCCCAGGAGCGAAGGTTTCGATCCCTCCTCTCTGCGATCACTCACTCTGCATAAAAATTGCCAGAGTTCCCCTCGCGTCTGCCCCCGTCAATCGTTCCAGCCATACGCCTTATCCTCTCACGAGGTTGCGTGTGGCACGATTTCCCTCGCACTGATCAGGACTGACGTCCCTATGGATGGGCGGTTCACCATCCCATCCCTCATCAAGACATCCGCCTACCAGTCTGTGAGCCATTAATTTTCAGGGCCAGCGAGCCGCTTTTGGTTCTCCGGGCCAGTGGAGTCCAAATACGGTATTAAATTCTCAGTGGAAGTTA
>ML786550.1:254181-283716 GCA_009831015.1 Picea engelmannii | reverse complement strand
ATCACTGAATACCTTCTCAGTAGAATCGTCTGGCACTGATCCTTTACCTCTGGGGTGGACCTTTCTGGATGTGCTTCTCTCAGTGTGGCCACTGACACGACCATGATTTTTCATCTCAGGTTCATGCTGCATTTGTCGTTGTAAGTCAGATAGGCTCTGCAGTAGAACTGCATTAATTTCAGTTTGGTTTTCTTGCTCTTTCATCATCCTTTCGTTATTGGCCTTGCAGCTTTGCAATTCGACCATGAGACTCCTCACCGTCTCAGCTAAGTCTGAAGGGGTTCCTATTGCTCTTCTTTCATCAGACTCCTCGTCTCTGTTGTAGGAGCCTTCTCCCACCTCTTGGTGAGTCACCATACTCTACGTTTGTAGATTCCCGCGGTTGATCGTCCGCTTGAGTGAAAAGACAACATTGGATATTAGTCACAAGTTAAATACATTTGATAATCTGTGCATAATTTCATAATTCTTTCACATGCACACACAGTCGGGTGTTCATATTCCAAGTTTTTAATCCTGGATAAGATAGTTAAGTCAGGGGATTACTCCTCATAGGAGTGTTTCGAACAAGGTTTATAAGCGACTCGTGCATGAGCCCAATCAGGCCGAGTGTTGTAACCATGCTCTGATACCACTTTGTAACACACCCACTATCATAATTTAAAATTTTTTGGATTAATCTCCCATACATGAGAAATATCCATGAACTTGCATTAGCGAAATGCCAATCCCCGGTTCTATATCGGGATTCGAGGTTTCTAGTGTCAAGATTCATTCACCCCCAAGACTCGTGATTCCCTGAATTACGACAGGCTCCCTATGCATTAGATCTCTTGGTTCATCTCCTGGATCCACAGGACCTGGTACCATATGTCCGCATCCCTATAGCTACCCATCGGGGTTTCGGGGTTTATGATGTCGCGATGCACAGGCCTTCGCAAATTCCGAACCTCCGATCCCCGATGCCACTTTGCGTTGGCTCACGGCCAAGCTTGGCCTTCTGACACCTGTCCCTTGCTCTGGTGTCTATGCCCCCCACTCCCTATGATGGCATGGAGTGACACCTGTCCTCCACTGGAATGCTATGCCTGTGGGACCGTCACGTTTCGGGATTTCGCGACTTCTCCTGTCGTGAGTTTCTCGTCACTGAGAATCCCGAAATGCCAAACCCCGATCTCTACAGGATCTTTGGACACGCGTCCCTCAGGTTAACGGTTATGGTCTCGTTGGGAAGTCACGGATCGCAATTTCCGTATGCAAGAGTTCCTTGCCTTTGGAAAACCCGATGCTCCAAATGCCGACTCGCCCAGATCTCCTGCCACGCGTCCTACCAAGATCAACGGTTCAGATCCTTTTCTCAGGATATCGCTACTTATCCTGTCCCGGGTCTCTTGTCCTCAGAAATTCTGATTTTTCGAGGTGTCAAACGCCGTTGGCGCTTGATCTCTAACACCTGTCCCTCTGATGGACGGTCCAGATCTTATCGTTGTTTTGAGACTTGAATAGCCCCGATGCCTGGTATCCCGGATCTCCGAGACGGGTGATCTCGTGACATGTGTCCCTCTCCAACTGAACGACTTAGATTTTCTCTCAGGGTTTCGAGACTTTCGAAGTCCTGTTTTCCTTGCTCTCAGGATCTCCGATTCCCCGATTCCCGACTCTCCGGGATCCTCTGCCACGTGTCCCTATGGTTTGGGTGGCTCATATCTTTTCGGGGTTTTCACTTGGGTTTCCCCGAGCACTTGTCCACGGGTATGCCAATTTCCCGATGGAAAACATCCCGATCCCCCTCCGGATTTCCTGACACACGTCACGCAAAATGGACGGTCCAGATTCGATCGGGGAAATCGCGTATCGCGATTTCATTGTGTACGAGTATTTTGTTTCCGGAAACCCCGATTTCTCGATCCCCGATATGCCGAACTCCGACTCTCTGGGATCCTCTGCCACGTGTCCCTACTATTGGACGGCTCAGATCCTATCGAGAAATCGCGGATCGCGGTTCCGGATGGCAAGAGTTCTATGTATTCATGAACTATGCCGATTCTCGATATGCCGATTCCTGACTTCCCGGGATCTTCTGACATGCATCCTGCCAAGATCAACGGCTGGGACTCTTCTTCTGCACACTAGAGTTTAGCTTCGGTGCAACTCTTCCCGATCCAATGGCTGTCGGGTAATGTGAACCAAGATCTAACGGTCCCGATTCATTCTTTTGGGTCTTGGGATTTACGATCCCAATTTCTCGTTGCTCACAATGAGAGAGGGCAAGGCATGTAACGCCTGCGTTACTTTCATCAATATAATGGTTGTGAATGACTATGGTTCACTCCGACGAGATCTCATCCGTCAACTTATTTATCGCATAACACTACTATCGTGGAACCTAAATAGGATCATTCTTCCTCGTACAGGGTTAATAAGGCCTATGCATTCGAATCCTTATTCTGGGTTCTAGGAGAACCTTTCCGAGGAGGAAATCTCTGTGAAGAGATCCTTATCGGGTCATTCCCGAGAGTAGATAAAGAAAGACGACTTTCCGAGAGCAGCTGGGCATGGTTAGCTTGAGTTTATTGACGTAATTCGTGCATGATATCCTTTGTGATAAGCATATATCAACTTATTCATATCAAACATAACGCGAACACTCTCATGCTGCAATCCTTTACAATTTCACAGTTCTATGAGCTAATATCTACTCCTTATCATCAATTAATACACAGACATCTCTACACAAGAAAACATGTACAATTCCACAAATCTATGAACATATGTAACAACATATAGATTCCAGATGCATTATGAGCAAAACACTTATCAGAAGTAAGTTCAGCAATGGAAGCGATTGCTGAGAGGGGTGATCGTTTCCACCCAACCGTAGGCGTAGTGACTCCTACTGGATTTACCACTATCCACCCCCGAGATGAGACCACGATGTCCTGAGACCTGCGTCTCTCTGTCTGCCAGTGCCCAGAAGCGAAGGTTGCAATGCCTCCTCTCTGCGATCACTCAGTCTGCGTAAAAATTGCCAGAGTTCCCCTCGCGTCTGCCCCCGTCAATCGTTTCAGCCATACGCCTTATCCTATCGCGAGGTTGCGTGTGGCACGATTTCCCTCACACTGATCAGGCCTAACGTCCCTACGGATGGGCGGTTCACCATCCCATCCCTCATCAAGACATCCGCCTACCAGTCTGTGAGCCATTAATTTTCAGGGCCAGCGAGCCGCTTTTGGTTCTCCGGGCCAGTGGAGTCCAAATACGGTATTAAATTCTCAGTGGAAGTTAACGCCCCTTTTTCAAGGTGCCCTCCACCACCTTCGTGGTCTCTTTCCGCACATCCCCTCTCAGCAGTTCTGGAATAATTCAAACTGTCATTTACATTCATTGACCTCTTCCTGCAGGTCCATTTACATCACATATTCATACTTATGAGTTTTTCCATAGTCCTTGGCCAGTTCAGTTATATTTACAATCTGGGGGAAACAGGGTGTTACAACCTAGCACTCTTGTATACGATTGAACCAAACAGTTTTAAAGAGGCCAACAAGGATGAATTTTGGAATAAAGCCATGGATGAAGAATTGGATCAAATAGAGAAGAATGACACTTGGGAATTGGTTCCAAGACCAAAAAATAAGAACGTGATTGCCACAAAGTGGGTATTCAGAAATAAATTGAATGAAGATGGACAGGTTAAAAGGAACAAAACTAGATTGGTATTTAAAGGATATGAACAAGTCGAAGGAATCAAATTTGAAGAGACAATTTCCCCAGTTGCTAGAATGGAAGCAATCCGATTGCTTTTATCTTATGCTTGCTCCAAGAATATTAAAGTATATCAGATGGACGTAAAATAATATTTTTCTGAATGGGGAACTTGAAGAAGAAGTCTACATTTAACAACCAGAAGGATTTCAGTTGTCAGAGAACGTAGATTATGTGTGTAAATTGAAGAAGAATTTGTATGGTCTAAAACAGGATCCTAGAGCATGGTACTCTAGACTGGATAAATATCTACAACAGGTAGGGTTCAGAAATGGAACTGCATACATCAATCTCTACATCAAGAATGAATTTGAAATGTCATTAATCAAAGAAATATCCTTCTTTTTGGGTCTTCAGATACGTAAAAAAAACCAATGAATTTTTATTTCTCAAACTAAGTATATCAGAGAAATGCTAAAGAGGTTCGGAATGGAAGATTGAAAGCCAGTTACCACTCCTATGCAAACCAGTTGCAATTTGAGAAAAGATGATGATTCAAAGTCTACAAACCAGAGGCAATACAGGTCAATGATTGGTAACTTACTATATGTGACAACATCCAGACTAGATGTAATGCAGGCAGTTGGACAAGTTGCATGATTTCAAGCAACACCAAAGGAAACACATGTCATAGCAGTGAAGATGATTTTCAGATATCTCAAAGGAACAAAAGAGTTTGGATTATGGTATCCAAAAGGAAATGATCTATAACTTATTGCCTACACAGATGTAGATTGGGTAGGTTGCATTGATGACTAACAAAGCACCGATGGAGCAACGTTATACTTGGGTGAGTGTTTAGTATCATGGATAAGCAAGAAACAATCATTGATATCCTTATCTACAACCGAGGCAGAGTATATTGTAGCAGCAACATGTTGTACACATGTTCTATGGATGAAACAAACTCTGACAGATATACAGGTTGAGTATGATGAGCCCATTCCAATATATTGTGATAATACAAGCATCATCAGTATCTCAAAGAATCCGGTGATGCACTCCAAGATGAAGAACATTCTAATAAAGTATCACTTTCTACGGGAACATGTTGCAGAGAAGAACATAAGAGTTGAATTTTTGGGCATAAAAGAACAAGTGGCAGACAACTTTACAAAACCGCTTCCACGGGAAGCGTTTGAGTATCTTCTCCAGAGACTCAGAGTAATTTCTACTAAAAAATGAATGATTTTGAATGCTTATCTTATATGTTCTATATTTACACAAGGAAGCACCATAAAGAGGATAGTTCAGGTAAGGAGATTTGTTTCAGGATGAGTTCAATCAGGGGGAGTATCCCCAAGGAAAGTTCAGTGAGGGGGAGAAACCCTAGATGGAAAGATACCTTTGCCATTGATGAAAAAGGGGGAGATATTTATCAGATGCAGAGCACAGAGGCATGGTTCCATGGGGAGCGATGGTAACAAGGGGAGAATGAGTGATATGAATTGTGTATTGCATGACATGACTTCAGTATTGCATCAGAGTGTTTCCATCAATGCCAAAGGGGGATATTGTTGACTAATTGGGTTGGTTATCATTGATGTCAACCCTTGAAGAAAGTCCGGTAGAGAATTCGGGTAAAACAAAGGTTTGGGTAATGGACCGAAGTTTTTTTGATGGATAATGGTATGAGTTTTGATATATTTGTAGGTAAGACTATTCTATATGAATAGTACATGTCATGCCATTTTCGGTGGTATGTGGAACATCACATAACTCCTCATGGTTAGAGAGTTATGGCCATGTGAAGTTGGAGAACCCTCATGAGTCATCTAGAAGCCCCAAAAGGTCAAAGTAGTCAAAGTGTTTGCAAAAGAAATTATTTAAATAATAAATTTAATGGAGAATTCCCTAAAATAAGGAAAGTGGGATGTTATATGAAAGTATAAATAAGAGGCAACGCTCTCTCATTTAATCACACTTGAACTTATTGAATATCATTGAATATCTATTTGGTGGAAGATTATTTGGGTAGGTGTTATTGATAGAGAAAGTGCGGAAAAAAAAGTGCGACAGGAAAAGTGTGTTATAAAAAGTGCGACAGAAAAATCGCGGAGGAAAAACCATAGAAAAATCGCGGCAGAAAAAGTGTGACAGAAAAATCGCAGCAGAAAAAAGTGTGGTAGAAAAGGTGCGGCAGAAAAATCGCGGCAGAAAAAGTGCGGCAATAAAATTACGACAAAAAAAGTGTGACAGAAAAATTGCGGCAGAAAAATCGCGGCAACAATGTGGTTGGGGTCTATTTATGAGAGATATGGCACATCTTGTTTGAGGTATGTTTTGTGAGTTAGGGTTTATCTCTTGATATGATATTGGATGTTCAATATTGCTACATATATTAGATTTGTTGAGGGATACAGTTGGTATTTTGTTGTTGGTATTTGGCATATGGGTATTGGTCTTTTGGTTGTGATGTGTTGTTGAAGTTGTTGGTTTAGCTTGAGGCTACATAACAGTGAGGTTGTGGAACATGGTTTAATGTAAGGGTTTATGGTATTTGGTTTATGGATAGAGTGATGAATTGTTAGATAACTTTTGATGGTTATATTGGTGTATGTCTTTTATATATGGTTGAGGTACATGTTGGGTACATGGTTGAGACAAGTAGTTGATGAGTTGGCACATACATGAGATGTATAGTTGATGATGTTGGTACATCTTGACGAGTCATAGTTGATGTGCAGTTGATGCATGGTACATGTTGGTTCAAGTTATTGGTACATGTTTTTTGGTGGAGGTTTATTGGTACATGTTGTTACAGGTTATTGGTACAGGTTGACAGTGGAAGTGGTTGATTCAATGACAGTGACAGGTTGTGTAAACTTGACATTTATATTTCAGGGCAGTTGGACGAGGCAAGGACAAGTGGTTGTAGCCACCTTCCAGTTGTATCCAAAGAACATAGGGGGTTGTAGCCTCCTTTTGGTTGTAGCTAGAGAATTGGGGAGTTGGAGCTTCCCTCAGGTTGTAGCTTGAGAAACTAGGGGTTTGGAGCCTCCTTCCAATTGCAGCTGGAAAACAAAGGAAGTTGGTGCTTCCAATGAATGTAATTCTTAAAGACATATAAAAAAAAACATTCTGTAGTTTTCTCCTGCTTTGGGTTTCCACGTAAAACACTGGTGTACTATGTATGTGTGTGATTGCTCATTTTTTCATTGTTTATTTACTTTTCAACCATTGGATAATAATGTTACATTGATATAACACTTGCATTTTATGGTGAAAAAGGATTAAATTTCTCTATTACTGATTCACCCCCCCTCTCAGTAATCCAACAAGGGTGATGTTGATTATCTTCGAGTAGGTTTAAAGGACACACATCCAAGCAAGGCAAAGTGGATTGAGAAGGACAAGGTGAGGAACTCTTCCCTCACTTATTTGTTGATTGATGAAAGATTTTGGTGGTCCAAAAAGCTCTTAGTGGGAAGGTGTGATCCAAAAAGGATCCAAAGAAGACTAAGGAAAACTTAGAATTCGCAGAAGCAACTCAGGAAGCTCAGAATGGCCTCAATAGATAGAGAAAGGGAAAATATTCAAACTCCTCAAAATTTAATGAAAATGGAGTCATCGCGAAGAGAGCGTCGCAAGATTTCCAACGACGCAAAAATGAAGTTACGGATCGAAAGATATTCGTGGTCAAATTTTGGTCAATCTAGCCCAGTTGACAGGGGATGAGTCAACATCTGTACTACTGACATTAACATTAGTACATATGACATCAAAATCTGTACAGTGTATGTGGCACACACAAGAGGCAACACATCTCATGTTGCCGTCAGCATGACGTCAACATTGTGACGTGGAAACACCATAGGCTACCGCGTGTCACTCGTTTTTTTTTTTTTTTCGGGTCAATTCATGGACCAATGAAAAAGTGCCATGTGGTAGTCCGTACAACCATGTGGCAGACCATATGGTGATGTGGTAGGATGATGTGGCAGGTGATTGTGTAGGTGGTTGGCTTGGCCCAATGGTTGGCTGCCACGTGGTAGTGGGAAAATTCCCAATGAGGGCCTGAGAACCGAATTTCAAAAATAAAGAAAGGCAGGTCTGCCAAATATGGTGGAGCCCCACCAGATTTGGTGGCCAACAGACAAATATAAAACACCTCCAAAAGTTGGTAAACCATCATTCATATATATATATATGTTATAACAACAACCCAAAAGGGGAGGCCCGCGGGCTCGACCCCGAGACCTCCCCCTATGCATGCGCCTTAACTATAGTTGCACCATCGTTGGGCCAATGGACTACCTTGTGCAATCTGACCCATTTTTTTTTATTTAAGCCGAGTCTACCTGTAGACAGAAGGAGGAGGGGTGCACGACGGTACGACTAGGCACGGGAATCGAGACACCAGTACAGAGAATTAAATGGAGGGAGTAGACATAGAAACCAAGAGGAGATTTCTCAAGGGCCTGAGAGTGCCAGAGTCATATTGAGGCATGGAGATAGTCATTTTGGGTAATTCTACCCCACAAATTCAATGGTGTTGTCTATTTTCTGATCTGAGCAAAGCTTCTGCAACTTAATTCCAGAATGAGGTATACTTATGTATTTTTCCAATTTTTTTTGTTGAGTTAATAAAAAGGCCTACCCATTTGAGAATAGGACCTGGATATGTAGTCCACTAGGGATGAAATTTGTTATCAAGTTTTCGTGTTCAGATTTTATGCTTATGTCTCTTCATTTTTGAGCTTTTCCTTCTTTAATGGTGCACTTTATTTTATGCTCATTTAATACAATTATTTATAAATCACTTTGATGAAAAGATCCCAAATCAGAGAAGTAGTGACCATGAAAAACATTTTCATACCTTTGCTTTGGTGTCCACCTTGAAGGTCTCTCTCTTCTGAATCTGCTTTGAGGTGTAGGGATGGATTCTTGATGTCTTCTTTGCTATGTTCTTCTGAAGGTTTCCTTTCTTTGTGTAGGTGCTTGAATTGCAACATTGCTTCCACCTTTTTAGAATAAAGGACTTACCTCATGTTTCTTAGAGGTGCTAGCTTCAAAGTGTGTTGCTTCCTTGTTGTATCCAAGACCTGATTTATCATTTGGTGATATTTGACTATCCAAGATTTCATCCAAGATAGTTGAGTTGTTCGTGAACCGTTTTGACTTCTTTGCTTTCCTTCTAATATCAACAACTTCTGCTTCTAGCTTATGGCATGATTATTCCTTTTCATTTAATTGATTCTTCAATAGTTCTTCTATCCTTTTAGCTTCTTCAAGTTGGGTCTTTATATTGACATTGACTTCAAGGATTTTTCTAAGATCATCATCTACCTTCTTCTTTTCTTCTACTTGACTAATTATTTCATTCTTTAGTCTTTTGATTTCTTATTCTTTTTCTTCTAATTGGGTCATTTGCCAGGTTATTTCACTTCCTTCTTGTTTCTTGAAAATTTGTGTTAGTGTCATGGTAAGTCTTTGGTGCTTTTCTAGGGATTCCTTAGTGTATTTTTCAAGATACTCAAAACAAATTGAACCATATCCTATTTCCATGCTCTATTATTCCAAATCATTCATAATTTTATCTTTAAGCTTCAACAAATCTTCCTCTTCATCTACAAGATAACTGTTAGCTCATTCTACACAAACAAATTCAAGATCTTCTTCTTCATTTTCAAGAGAACATTCAACATCATTTCATTTAGGAGTATTGCAATAATAATATTTTGAAGAGTCTTTACCTTTATTGTACTTGATGGAATTTTCTTCTTTATCTTGATATACCTTCTCTAGCTTCAACCATAGGTCCTTGGCAGAGGTACACTTTCCTATGATTTCTTTGAAAGAACCTGAGAGTCCTTTCAAGATGGTCTTGAATTCTATTGCATTATTCCTCTTTGCTGCAAATTTTGACTGATTCTTCGAAGGAACTGGTCCAATAACAACTGTATTCCAAACACTTTCTTATTTTGAATTCAAGTACCCTTTCATATTTATTCTCCATGATGAATAATTTGTCTCATCAAAGAATATAACTTCATCTGCATGTTCATCCATTTGTGTATCCACAAATCTCCTTCAATCTTGTAAGGATTATAATGAAGGCCTTCTATGATACCAATTGTTGGACACACCGACCACTGAGAGGGGGGGGGTGAATCAGTGTGAGGATTTTTTTACACTTATTTTAAAACTTTAGTTAGCAATCACCATTTATTCATTAGTTCCATTCACATTTATTTTATTTCATTTAAACATATCTCAACAACATACATCTACAATAAAGAACTTTGAACCATCACAATAATGAACACAAATAACACCAAATATATGTTTAATATTTTTGTATTATATGTTACAGGAGACTACAATCTCAGGTTTTATCAACACCAACTGAAAAGAGCACCAAATAAAAGAGAGCACCAAATCTCAATTGCAAGACCCAACCTGCATATCTCAGTACCAATCGAGATGTGAGGAATCCAACCCTTAAGTACAAGACTCAACTTGTAGAGAGAAAGAAATTTGTCAAACTGTACCAACAGTCTATCCCAAGACAAGTGCATCAACTATGCACACCACAACTTGTCACAACAAACTGTCACCTCAAACTTTCTCATCAATCTCATCATCCAAATATGATCTACTCAGAAAGATTAATCATCAAGTCAACTCTTAACCATATGCATAATATCATAAAGTTAACCAACACGATACCTCTAGCAATACACCATACTCTCCACAAACCAAATACCATAAGCCCTTACACAAGACCATGTGAAAAAACCATACCTTTAATCATGTAGAAATCATCAAGACCTATACCATACCATGAAACAATTGGAACAATTCCAATATGTAAATATGATGTGGTTTCCGAACTTCTAGCTTTTTGCAACTGCTAAATCTGCTGCTGCGATTTCGCTGCCACGATTCCGTTGCCGCAGTTTTGTTTCCCCGATTATGCTGTCAAATTTTTGCTTCCGCGATTCTGCTTCCATGGTTATGTTTCCACAATTATGCTTCCATGGTTTTTCTACCTCGATTCTACTGCCACTATTCTTCTGCCGTGAATTTTATCTATCAATAATACCTACCCAAATAACCTTTCACAAATGGATATTCAATGTTCTCAAAGATCGTACTCATAAGAGACCCTTGTTGTCTTATTTATATTTCTCCAAGTAGCTTCCTCTAGGGGTTATCTTCTAACCAACTTACCCAATTTCCTTCTTTTGGGGATAACCCACTTCTAACCACTTTGTCCACTTGCAACCACTTTATCCACAAATAGTAAACTATCCACTTCTAGTTGCAACTAAACCCATGACTAACCACTTTGACTGGTCAACTTCTTCCGGGAGCTTCTAGAATAATTTGACTTCTTTGACCTTCTAGGGGCTTATAGATAACTCATGAGGGTTCTCCAAATTCACATGGCCATAAATATCTAATCGTGAGGATTTATGTGATGTTCCACATATCAATGAAAACAATATGACATATACTATCCATCTGAAATAGTTTCTCCTTCAAATTCACTGATCTTCATTACATTATTCCTCAATCAAACTTGGGTTCCCTAACAATACTACTAGGCTACTCAACCACCTAACCATTTGGACTTCACAAAGAGTCTTCGCATGAGGGATTTCATCATAAGAGGACCACTTTGAGAAGTTGATCCAAGAGTTTCTTCCCTTGAGGGTTTTCACCATAAGGGGACCACTTTGGAGTTTATCAATTTGGTTCTTCCTATCAACCATGAAATGAAATCAATGATACAACTCCATTTAATATCAACACATCATTATGACACCACTTGACATCAACCCTTTGACAACAATTACATCAATGACCATACAACCAATAATCAATATATCAATGATACAAACACATCACTATGACAATACTTGACATCAACCCTTTGAAATCAATGAAAACATAGTACAACAATAACCACCTCAAAATCAAACTCCTAAAACATAAGAAACCATAGACAGACCCTACCTTCCAGTATTGGCTTGTTAAACAAACTCTTGAGGTTGAGTGATCAATGAAGAACTTGAAGGGATGACCGAGAAGGTAATACCAAATTTTTTGCAGCATGTACATTATAGTCATGCCTTCACATTTTGTAGTGGTGTAGTAATTCTTGCATTGGATAATTGCTCACTAGAAAAGTAGACTGTATGGTTCAATGTGCCTTATATTGTGACAACACATTCACCATTGCAATTATAGATGCATCGACTTGTATGTGGAAAATGTTTGTCCAATCCGAACCATAGATGCCAAAGTTCCTTTGCAGGGTCCTCCTTTACATAACCTAGAAATATACAATATGGGTGGTCCATCTATGGGAAACATTTAATGCACTACATCACCTTGGTTATTAGTGTATGCTCCTCATAGAGTCAAAAAGTGTCATAGAACCTTTCCCATAGTTCCATCTAGGTGGTTGTTTTCCATTGTAAATATGCTTGTAGATACTGGTTCTTCAAAAATGGCTCTAAGGTGTGCATGAACTTATGCACCCATTGCTGAACATGGATTCCCTATGTCATCTAGTGGAATTTTCATAGTTGTCCATAAGGCCCATTAGATAAAAAGTACCATTGAAATACAAAGATAGTTTAATATAATTGGATTCCACATTGTTGTTGGTTGGCATAGCTTGGATGTCTAGTAAGGATCTACTATATAGTGTATCCTATGTCATATCCTCCCATGAGTAAAAAATGCTTCAATGCATTGCCCACCGTCGCATATGATTCTCTTCCAAAGTGAGATCTAGTGCTACAATCCTTTGCTCAAACATAATCTACTCCACTACCCATTCCACAAATTCTGTAGTGTAAATTGTGTCATCAAACCTTTATGGGTCCTTAAGCTCTACACCATTCCACTTGATTGATTTTAGGACCATGAAATTTCGTGTTGATTTCTCATATTCCCCATTATGAAACATATTAATGGTGGTTTCAGAGTCCATTGCATAGGAAGAAACACTAATCCAACTCAATTCTCAACTAATCGTCAGATTGATGTGATCCTCCTAATGACCATATGTAAGATTATAGAGTGGATCCAAGTCACCTTCATCCAACACCTCTTCTATATGTTCCACAAATTGCTCACCCTGCATTGGATCCAATGGTTGGATGACCCTACAACCATCCTTTTCAAACAACATCTATTTTTCTTTCAAATTGAGCATGGAATCATTATAATATGCCCAATCAATCCCTGACAATGCTACATAGGGATATGTGTCATCTAGTATCACAATGACCTCAAAGTCCATATAAGTCTTGATACCATTGAGACCAATTTTCATCTACTCTAGTCTGTTGATTGAAAAATTGCATGATTGATTTTACAACAACAATTAAATCGATGAGTAGACCAAGTTGGGCCATCCCATGAATTACCATGATTTATTCAACAAGATTTCCACATCCAATCCTAGATCAAACATGACTTCTCGCACCTCGTACCCTCTAATCAATGCATTCAACCTAAATTATTTTTTTAACCTTTTTCTCTAGACACAATGTAAGGGTCTATTAAGTGTCTTTGTAGGTGATCCTAATAACCTTGCTAGTACCCTTTTTAGGTTGGTTGCAGGTAGCTCATTGTCTAGTATATATGTAGGAACATTTTTAACAATTCATGGTTGTCTTCCAATTACAGTACCAACATACTTAGGTAGTATCTCAAAAACTAGAACATAGATGAAAATCTATCTCTTGCTTTGCGACAACTACATCACATGCTCAAACACTTCCCACATCACCTCAACCGCATCTCTCAAATATCCTTTTTAACATACTGCATCAAATTCTAGTGCTTTTTTTGGATCCCAATGATCGATCCTTGATTTTTAGATCCCACATATTCACCAGGATCGATCCTTGATTTGTAGATCTCACATCTTCACCAGTCTTGGTTGCACTCATGGTGACAATATTAATACCTACGTATGCACATCCTTTTGGGTTGCCACCAAGGATCCTAGGATCTAAACTCACTATGTTAGCATCATGTTTCCTTCTATTGTGTGCCTCCTATTTCTCAATCAATTTTGGAAAACCCTTTGTATTGTGTCATGTCTTCTTGTAGTTCCTACAACGAGGCTCGTGAGGCTGCATACATTTTCTCTTGATTTTGGTTCTATCACCTAGTCCTAATGTCATAAGACTATACTACATACATATTCTTCTTAAAATGATTTTATAGCACATGTAATGCATGGTAGTTCTCTATATGGTGAGTTTTTACCCTATAGAAGCTGTAAGTATTTTTGCAGTAGTGGGAAATGGTGGGGATCATGACTAGCATTTGACATATCTTGCATATCTAGACATATTCCTTTCTCACAAATGGGTTAGCCACAATAGCAATATATCTATGAATCATCGAGCAATCATTCCATATATTCTATTCCATTTTGTATATTGTACACCACAAACCCTAGAACTCATTGCCTGACTCATCATATCCAGCTTGATTAGAAGAGAAATAAAAATTAGGAAAATATATAAAATTTGATTAATAAGAATCCAATGTTATATATATTATATTGCATTTCCTGTTGAATTTTACTTTTCTTATTTATTACAATAAGAATTTCCTTGTTCCCATATTGGATGGACTCTTAATTATGGGTAAATAATCTATGAAATAATCTTGTACCAAGCTATGAAATAATCTTGTATAAATTTGTATTATTATGTTCTTGTGGTTTCCTCAAGATTTTTCGTCACATCCCTTATGACACTCGCTAACTATTTCTCTTATTTGGAATGTTATAGGATGTACGAACAAACATGTATTTGTCATATCTATCTTCGTCGAGTGAGGGAAGTTCAGATAGAATAGAGGAGAGTGAGACATCTAGTAGGTCTAACAAGCGGAGATCAACTAGAGGTGAGAAGATCATAATAAAATTCCATAGACACATGGAATTATTTCTTGCTAAAGGGTGGTCATTTTCTTATGATGATGAGAGCATAGACTACATCGAGGTGCCCTTGAGGTACAATCATATAGTGAAACGATGGGTACCGAAGGATCTTCCTCAATTAAACATTGATTTTTATGTCAAAGAAAGGATATACCGCATTGCTCCATTGTCATTACATGGTTTGGGGCTATTTTACATGAATGACATAAAGGTATGTTACGACAGAATAATTGAATTGATGGAGTATGTGGGACCTTGTTACATATAAAAATATTGGATACGTTTATTCCAATATACAAAAAGTATATGAATATATGGCATGGATGCAAATTATATACAACTAAAAGACAATGATCATAATAAAGGAACATCTATGTATATTGATGGAAGGCCAAAAGCAACAGGGAATATTGCAGGGCTTATAAATAGTACATGACCCAAAACCACAAATAAGAAACCCAATTGCATATTTCATGGGCGTGAAGGAAACTGTGTATTCATAGTGCAATAAAGTCAATAGATGCAGGGGAAGAATTGTTGATTGATTACAATTTGAATCGAGTAGATACAAATGTTTCTATTATGAGGGCAGTACATATACTATTTTACCCAACTTGTAAGAAGTGGCTATGATATTTTATGATTATCATTTACTAACAAAGACAAGAAACATCTAATAGACACAAGAAACATACACTATATTCAATATGATCCTCTAAACTAGAACTAAAAACTCATATGGCAATACACTTAATGATAATATCGATCCTTGCTTTGTTACCACATTAGGATCACTCCTAAAAGTTGTAAATATTTTGATGTTATGTTTTTTACAAGTAATTCATTCACTAAAATGATGTTATGTAACTTTGTTTTGCATACATTTGATTTTCTTCAAAATTTTCTAACTCTTATATTGACATTGATTTGTTGGAAACACCATTGTCCCAGGGTGACAGGGGGAAGGCAACAACCTTAGAGCAGTCCATAGATTATATAGAGGAATATCTTATTGATGAACACATTTTTCCCTCCCCCAACCCAATCCAAACAATAAAGAAGCTTCTGAGAAAATCAAACATCGAATTTGCTTCTTTGATTGAGATTCAACCACATACACATGAGATAAAGGAAATAATTAAAGCCTTGATGAAAAAAATTAAAAGTTATGGGGTAAGCAAGATCTTTATTTATCCCATTTATTTATTTTGGATTTTAATTTCTATACTCTTACAAGTCCTTTTTCTAAAAAACTCTTTATTTTTACAGGAGTTTTTGAAGTATTTTGATCCCCAGGATCATTCTACGGAGGCTGATCTTGGTACCAACGTTGTTGCTACATCAACACAACATCATACCGGAACGCCAATCACTCAGACTGCTACACCCTCTAGGGTCAATGTCGTTACTACACACGGCCTTGACAAGCACATACCAGAATGTGCATAGGATGATGTTGATACAGAGCTAGGATTTACACATTTTGAAGCATGCTTTCTTGGATCTTCCCATGTCACTAGCACGAAAACACTAAAGGTTATCTTTTTGGTAAACGATGAGCTCATCCCTATGAAAATAGAAAAGTTTCCAGGTATGTAAGATGTATTTTAATTATTATGTACAATCTAATTGAAATTTACATATAATGTGCAATTATTTTAAACTAATGATAATGTGGTTTTTTAGGAAATGAAACATTTTATAAATGCATGAATGACCTGACATTGGATATCTTTGGGCCCACCATACGCACAAGGTGGAATTCACAAAGTTCCAAGTTAAAATATGAGCTCATTAACAAGTTGATTCTGGAGTCTCATCAAAAGAAGGTGCATATTTGAAATATTTACGAGACCAATATAGGGTTCATCTGAAAAAGAACCCTAAGTATGAGCATCCCCCAATGATTCATGAGAGGGAGTGTAAGGCCCTACAAGAATATGCAAAGGAGAAGATGCTCTGAAAAGAAGGAAAGACACCACCCGACTCAGGAAGGTATGCGACACTTCTAATAATGTAATTATGATGCTTTATCGTCATTCCGACATCTAATTATGTGTTTGAAACTTTTCAATACAATCTCCCAGACACATCTAAATCCACCAAGGACAGAATTAAAAAACATGGGAAACACAAACTTGGCCCGGGTGGTTACTCGAAACTAGCAGTACGAATTGTAAGTATAAAAAATCAATTGCATCCAAATTATATATTGTTAACAATTTTAATTTAATTGTAGAGAATAAGCAAAGTTAATGTTCTTATGCAAATTTGCAGGGCATGGATTTCAAAGAAGATCCAACACAGGAAGACCTCAAGGTTTCTTTCAAGCACAAATTTCAAGGCCACGTGGTTGAACACATAATTTTTTTGTGGGAAACACAACCTTCCAACACTCAAACCGACGAACATGTAAATAAAATCATCGAACATTATTTATAATTAATTACTTGTACAATCTATTGATTATTATTTCCAGCCATAAAGTTGTTGGGTATGCGTTATATTCTTTGCATGTGTGTGTGTGGGTCCGTCAGATTCGACAACTGCATCTGACGATCCCTCATAGTAGTGCCTTGGTTGTGCCGTGTGCGCTGGGCACTTTCCTAGGGGGGTCCTGAGGAATTTTTTTTTGGGCGGTTTTTGCTATTTTTAGCAGATTTTTCTATTTTTAGCAGTTTAGTAAATTAATCCCGGATTAAGGGATTAGGGTTTTGGTATCTACGGAATACCTAAAAAAATTGTATATATTGTATGGTGAATGGTGAAATTCGATATAAAGAATATAAGAAAGGTTTTCCTGGTTGAGGGTTTCCAGTATAAAATCTCTGTGTACACTGTGTATGAGCCATTGATTAAATTCTGTTTTGCTTAAGAATATATATGCATTGCTTTACTTCATAGGTTTAAAACTTACATGTGGTATCAGAGCTCGTTTTTGGCTTCAGAGGGACACCTTTGTGGCTGAGGGTTTGGCTTGATTTTTATAGATCAAGTTTATCTTGGGTTTGTGATAAACCTGGGTTTAGTGGGAGATTTTGCAGTGGTGATTTGAGTGCAGAAAGAGGAATGACGAGTTATTATAGAATCGAGATAGAGAATTTCAACGGTAAAAACTTTGAGCTATGGAAGCTGAAGATGGAGGACCTTCTTGTATACAAAGAACAATGGATCACTGTGGATCCTGGTACACAGCCTACTGGTACGCAACCTACTGGCACACAGACGACTGGTACATAACCTACTAGTGCACAAAATACTAGTGCACCACCTATTGGTATGTCGAAAGAAGATCGAGATAAATTGGACAGAAGAGCAAGGAGTACTATTCGACTCTGCCTGGTAGATTCAGTGTTGTTGAATGTCTCAGGAGAATCTACAGCCAAGAAACTATGGGATAAGTTGGGGAATTTGTATCAATCAAAGTCCCTGGTAAACAAGTTTTTTCTTCGAAAGAAGTTGTATCATCTTAGGATGGAAGATGGAGATTATGTGCTAGAACATCTAAATGGATTTAATACTCTGGTAAGTCAACTTGGATCTGTTAATATTACGATTGCAGAAGAAGATAAGTGTTTTACTTTGTTATGTTCTTTGCCAGACTCTTGGGATAATATGGTTGTAGCAATAATTAGTACCACTCAACCTACATTAAAGTATGAGGATGTAGTTTCATCCTTGTTATCTGAAGAGATGAGGCAGAAAATCATGGATAGTCATAGCACATATGATTTATTTATAAGAGGTCGTCCCCAAGACAAGAATCCTGGTAAGCCTTTGGGGTGGAGATCTGAATCTACAGGTAGATCTAAGTCTCTAGGAAAATATTTGAGGAAATGTGGGAAGTGTGGTAAAAAAAGGCATTATAAGAAATATTGCAAGTCTAAGAAGGTTGAAAAATCAAAGGGATCTGATAGTACCCCTTCCACAGAGGAAAAACCAAAGGGATTTAATAGTACCCCTTCCATATTTTTCATATTCAGAGAACCACTCCCTATGAGGACTCAGGTGCACAATACCATATGAATCCTCACAGGGAGTGGTTCTCTGAATATGAAAAATATGATGGTGGTGATGTATTCCTAGGATATGAATCAATAGCCAAAATCTTAGGATGTGGAAGGGTTAATTTACTGCTAAAAGATGGAAGGATTAGAACTCTCCCTGGGGTTCTGCACATTCCAAAACTAGCAAGGAGCCTAATATCTGTAAGCAAGTTGGATGATACAGGAGTGGAAATTGTATTTGAAAAGAACACTTGCAAGATGGTATGAGGAGCAATGGTGTTGATGAGGGGAGTTTGGTGTGGAACTCTGTACAAATTGTTGGGAATCACTTATACTAATGGGTGTAACAGTTCTATTTTCCCTGAGCAGAGAAACGAAGGAGACAAGACCAATATTGTCTCAGAAAAGAAGACCATGTTGTGGCATCAAAGACTGGGGCATATTGGAGAAAAGGGCCTTCGAACACTACACGGTAAAGGTATGGTTGAAGGTATGTCTAATTGCACTCTGGATTTGATTTCTGTGAACATTGCATATATGGTAAACATAATCGAGTAAGATTCCCATTTGGTGCTACAAGAGAAAAGGGGATCTTAGAATTGATACACAGTGATGTGTTTGGAGTTGTGCCTGTTCCATCATTAGGTAAGTCTGTGTATTATGTTTCATTCATAGATTATTTCTCAAGGTACACATGGATTTAGTTTCTTAGAAAGAAATCTGATGTATTTGATAAATTTAAAGAGTTTAAGGCTCTAGTAGAAAATCAGACAAAGAAGAAAATAAAGGTATTGAGAACAGATAATGGTGGAGAATTCTGTGGAAATGAATTCAAAGAATTTTGTAAGAAGTGTGGTATAGCAAGGCAGAAGACTACTCCATACACTCCTTAGCAGAATGAAGTTGTAGAAAGGATGAGTGGGACACTGATGGAAAAAGCAAGGAGCATGCTCAACGGTGCCGGGTTAGGACAATAATTCTGGGCAGAGGCAGTGGGTACACCATGTTAACTGGTCAATCGATCACCTTCATTATTGTTCGATTATAAAAATCCACATAAGGTATGGTCTGGAAAGAAACCCTCTCTTCAACATCTTAGAGTGTTTGGCTGTGATGCTTATGTACATGTTCCAAAAGAAAATAGAAGTAAGCTAGATAAAAAGGATGAAAAGTGTATCTTTATTGATTATAAAGATGGTGTGAAAGGTTATAAGATTTGGAACCCATAAACCAAGAAAACTGTTTACAGTCGAGATGTTGTTTTCAGTGAGGTAAAAGATGTGTCCAAACAAGAATTCCTACCAATGCAAGACGAACCTGAGAAAATAGATCTGAGTTGGATGAAGCAAAATATGAATCATCTGAAGAAGAGGAAGTAGAAGAAGAAGAAGAAGAAGAAGAAGAAGAAGAAGAAGAAGAAGAACCTCATACCCCAGTATTGAGGAGATTAGTGAGAGATAGAAGGCAGCCGAAAAGGTATAGTCCACCTGATTTTCGTTTCAATTTTGATTTATCTATTACTGATGATGATCCCAGAACTGTCAGGGAAGCAGTGAATTCAAAGGATAGTAAACTCTGGAAGAAGGCCATGGTTTAAGAAATGGATGCCTTGGATAAAAATGACGCATGGGATATAGTTGAGTTTCCAACTGGAAGAAAATCGGTTGGTAGAAAATGGTTGTTCAAGAAGAAGTTTAATGCAGAAGGAAAAGTGGAGAAATACAAAGTTCAGTTAGTAGCAAAAGGTTATTCCCAGGTAGAGGGAATTGACTTTGGTGAGATTTTTTCTCCTGTTGCTAAGTTAACTTATATTAAATTTATTTTATCTATTACTGCTGCTTTTGATCTTGAAGTGGAAAAGATGGATGTGAAGACAACATTCCTACATGGGGATCTGGAAGAAGAAATCTACATGAAGCGGCCAGAAGGCTTTGTAGTGAAGGGAAAGAAAGAGATGGTCTGTAAGCTAAATAAGTCACTATATGGTCTAAAGCAATCACCCAGGATGTGGTACCAAAAGTTTGACACATACATCCTTGGATTGGGATTTGTGAGAAGCAGGTCTGATCAATGTGTATATTCCAAGCAGGTTGGTAATCACTTCATTTATGTAGTGTTGTATGTTGACGACATGTTGTTGGTAGGAAATAACATTGATGTTATCAAAGAGGTGAAATTGCAACTATCCTCCAAATTTGACATGAAGGATCTCGGTGTTGCTAACTTCATTCTGGGAATGGAAATTAAAAGAGATCATGCAAATAGGAAACTCTGGTTGAATCAGAGAAAATATGTCGAGACAATATTGCAAAGGTTTAATATGCATGGAAGTAAACCAGTCAAGGTCCCTATTCCTATAGGTGTAAAGTTATCTGTAGATTAGTGTCCTAGACACATGAAGAAGAAGAGGACATGTCCCATGTTCCGTATACCAGTGCAGTTTGAAATTTGATGTATGCAATGGTCTATGCTAGACTGTACATTGCACATGCAGTGGAAGTTTTGATCAGGTATATGTCAAAACCATGGAAGGAGCATTGGACAACAATAAATAGGGTCTTTATGTATTTGCATGGCACTACCAATTATGAATTGTGCTACCAAGGAAGACCAAGATTGGACAGAGTGGTGGACATACATGGCTTTGTTGATGCAGATTGGGTTGGAGATATGGATCACAGAAGATCTACAAGTGGGTATGTGTTTAACCTATTTGGAGGAGCAATCAGTTGGATGAGAAAAAGGTAGGCTATAGTGGCACTCTCAACTATAGAAGTTGAATACATGGCAGCCACTCATGAAAGCAAGGAAGCAGTATGGTTACAGAGATTGTGTTCAGGTATTGGGTTGGTACAACAAGCAGTGAGATTAGATTGTGATAGTCAGAGTGCAATCTTCCTGGAAAAGAATTCATCTTATCATTCGAAGACAAAGCATATTGATGTTCAGAATCACTTTGTGATAGACATGGTTGAGGAAAAGAAGGTGTTGCTGGAAAAAGTTGACACTTTGAAGAATGTTGCAGATTCATTGACAAAGTCTGTAAGCACAGAAAAGTTCTCCTGGTGTAGAGTAACAATGGGCATTTCTACCTTGGATTGTTGACTATATAATATTGGGACCCCTGGATGCAAAGAAAACAACAAGTGGGAGAATGTTGGGTATGTGTTATATTATTTGCATGTGTGTGTGTGGGCGCGTTAGATTCGACAATTGTGTTTAACGATCCCTCGTAGTAGTGTCCCATTTTTGCTGTGTGTGTCGGGCACTTTCCTAGGGGGGTCCCAGGGGGGGCAGGTATGCGCCCCCCTGGCTACACATAGGGTTCGACATCAATTTTTTTTTGGGCGGTTTTTGCTATTTTTAGCGGTTTACTAAATTAATCTCGGATTAAGGGATTAGGGTTTTGGTATCTACGGAATACCTAAAAACATTGTATATATTGTATGGTGAATGGTGAAATTTGATATAATGAATATAAGAAAGGTTTTCCCGGTTGAGGGTTTCCGGTATAAAATCTCTATGTACTCTGTGTATGAGCCATTGATTAAATTTTGTTTTGCTTAAGAATCTATATGCATTGCTTTACTTCACAGGTTTAAAACTTACAAAAGTCATGTGTTTTTTTTGTTTTAAGCATGCAACCAACGGAGAAACATGTGTCCCCATTAGCAGAACACAACCTAGTGGCAATAGACTGCCACCCAATGAAGGTGGTGTACAAGTCGGTACTGGAGGTATTTCATGTGCTATAAAAAATGTAGTATGGATTACAATTAAAAATATTAATTGCAAATGGTATTAATTGTAACCTTTCCTGTTTCAACTCTAGAGCATCTAGATGATGAGGCTAAACAAGAGTATGAACATATGGTCGCATTCGAAACTACTCTGCTTGCATCCACTAATCAAGCAGGTAAAGTAATGAAATACTTGTAATAATAATAACCAAAAATATCAATTTAACATTTTTTTCTTATTGCAGCTTGATGTAGACCCCCCTTCTCCCCTAAGGGCTGCATGACCTCCCAGTCTAGGATTGATCAAGAAACTGAGTCTGATTGACTCTTTGTCCCCTCAAGGACCCTAATTAACTGAATATGCCCCCTTCTTCTTAAGACACGGGTTTTATGGAGCCCGCAGGCTTCTCCTTAACGCTTTAAAGATTCAACATAATTAGACACTAGCTCTCTCTTGGATAGGTCCCTTCTCTCATGTGACTGTTGGCAGTGACCACGCGCTTGAGAGAAAGGCGCGTCACGATTTCATGTTTCGTGACTCTGGGAGTGTTACTGCCTCCGTTCTTTCGACTTCCGAAATCGTGAAGGCGCTAGATCAACGGTCTAGATATTTACTTTGATCAATGACTGTGATCAAGTCGGGGTTTCATGTTTCGCGACTTCAGAGGTTGGCTCACCTCTTCTCTCCCAACTCCCGATTTCTCGATCACGTCAGATCGACGGTTCACGATCTTTCTTGATCCAATGGCTCAAATCAAATCACGATTTCATAGTTCACAATTTCTCATGATCTTTGGCCTTGGTTATCCTGAAATGTGAACCTCCGACAAGACTAGATCTATGGTCCAACTCCCTCCTTCGATCAATGGCTATGATCAAATCGGGATTTCAAACTTCTTGAGTTCTTATAACTTTTATTTTGACTTCTCCAAGTCAAGAGTCAGTGAAATGATTATCTCTCACCATGGGTCCTCCTTGATGAATGGATGGTTCCGATGATTTCAGAACTTTGTAATTCCACCCCTCCTGTACACTTTCAAAAGCTTATCGTTAGTGCACTTTACCTTGATCGAACGATTATGATTCTTCTGCACATAGATCAGATGGTTGGGATCCTTCCTTTATGTTCTGATCGAATGACTGCGATCTTTTCCCTTGGCACTTAGATCAGACAGCTACGATCTTTCCTCCTAAACTACGCTTTCTCCAGACTTAGTAGATTTTTGAAAAATTTAAAGGATTTGACCTTCGTCTTCCTGTGAGTCCGTTTCTTGGATATCGTTCATGTTTCTTGGAAGGTGCTATCCCTCCTAAGCTTGATCTCCTCAAAGATTTTGATCTCCCAAGCACTTCTTGCTTTTCTGGGAAAATTTTCAAACTAAGATCTAAAGATTTCTTGAAAAGAATTCTTGTAAAGATTTCTTGAAAGGAATTCTTCCAAAGATTTCTTGAAAATATTTCTTTCCCTACTTCCTGGTGTTCCTCTGCTCTGGTCCTTCAATTTCTTTACGGAATCGCTTCGACTCTTCGTCAAATTCTGGATCTGTGCACTCCCTGCAACAAATATTTATGCAAGATTAAGTTCTTGTGACGACTGTGCACACTTTGCGGCAGTCGATTTATACTTCCTTGCAAATGAAATCTTATGCTATTCCTCCTGAGATTTACGAGTCGAATCATACCCTATCAACGCATTGCTTATGGACTGTGTGCACACCTTGCACCGGCTCACGAAGAAAAGCGAGTTGAGAATTATACAAGCATCTTAAAGCCACATACTCTCATAGAAATATCCATTCATTCTTGATACAAACAAAAATAATAGAGAATTGCAGGCAACAACAATAGTCTCCCACATTTGGATCAATTTTCCTCTATTATCTTCATTCAAAATCAAGAAAACAGTTACAAAAAAATTCAGAACAACAACTCCTGTTCACAAATTCCTACTTTCTCATAACTCTCGTCAACCTCTCTATAGGGCGTACAAAACCTCTCTTTATACAAAAGGAAACAAACTACTGCTATCTAACTGCGGTTACATTGAAACCATGGTTAAAATTGTTGATTAAGGTTGGTTGTCATTGATGTCAACCCTTGAAGAAAGCCCCGTAGCACAAAGGTTTGGGTAATGGACCCAAGATTGTTTGATGTACATATGACTCATTATTGTTTTTTCATGTTTGATAAGAAGTAAATATGGACGAACTCCAAAGTGGTCCCCTTATGGTGAAAGTGATCACGACAAGATGCTTTGCAGAGTAAGAGAACCCATGATTAATTGTGGCATAATGAGATGAAGGACAATGAATTTGTCAGGGAAACTATCCTATATGTATAGTGGTTGTCATGCCATTTCTGGTGGTATGTAGACCATCACATAATTGCTCACGGTTAAAGAGTTATGGACATGTGAAGTTGGAGAACCTAGGTTTGGGTAATGGACCCAAGTTTGTTTGATGGATAACATTATGATTTTTGATATATTTAAAGGTAATACTATTCTAGATGGATATTACATGTCATTCCATTTTTGGTGGTATGTGGAACGTCACATAAATCCTCACGTTTTGAGAGTTATGGCCTTACGAAGTTGGAGGACCCTCACATGTCATATAGAAGCCCCAAAAGGTCAAAGTAGTCAAAGTGGTTTAAGGGATTTTAGAAGGTAAATAATAAAGTGAAGTGATGAGTGTATTATAATTCAAAGTGAATACAAAATAAATTATTTAAATAATAAACTTAATGGAGAAATTAGAAGTGGGTTAACCCTAAAATAAGGAAAGTGGGCAAAGTGACCTAGAAGATGCTTTTAAGGAAGATACTTGGAGAGTATAAATAAGAGGCTAGGCTCTCTGATTTTAATCACACTTGAGAACATTAAATATATATAGGTTTCTGAGGTAACCAAGGATATCTAAGCCTAAATTCTGAGGGAAGGTGAAGAAAAGAAGGTCAAAATGCAAGGAAGGATAAATTCTTTTGATGGTGCTTTCTAAGGTATGTTATTTACAGGTCATCTCACCATTTTCGCTATAATGTTTTTTTCTATAATGATTCAGATAGTGAAATTGATATGCCATTGAGAAAATATATCTAAGTATCTGTTGTAAAAAATTCATCTTGTGGGTCGTTGTATTTTGGGAGTTACACTCCGTGGAAAATTGGGTTTGTGGCTAGTCCTGAAACTAGTAAAAAACATGTGTTTCAGGTAAAAACGTCATAACTTCTTCATAACAGATCCAAATTTAGTGAGAATAAATGTGTTAGTTAGGGTAAAATATGTAGTATTCTATGTAACAGTTTCATATCAATTCAACAAATATTCTGTGTGGGGAACACTCTACAAGGTCGCTCTCTAGAATAAGCCAAAATTCAACAAGGTATGCCATTTTTGCTATAACTCCTTTTATAAGAGGTTACAAGTAGTGACACCTGGAGGAATTGCAAAAAACATAATGAATAACATTGTGTATCAGTTTCATATATTTATACATTACAGGTACAAATTTATGATTACTTCAAGTTAGGGTTGTTGACTAATCCAAAACTAGGCATGTGAGACTAAAGAAAAGTTTGATGAAAATGCTAGTCTCTTGTTGTTAAAGTTAAGGAAGGTTTGCAGGAATGTGATCATATAAATCATGTATATTACACAGCTACAAATCATAGTTGGATGATGAAATTGATGAGGGCTTTTGGTTGAGGTACATGTTGAGTACATGGTTGAGACAAGTAGTTGATGAGTTGGCACATACATGAGGTGTATAGTTGATGATATTGGTACATATTGATGAGTCATAGTTGATGAGTAGTTGAAACATGATTGGTACATACTTGGTACATGGTTGGATGCACTTGTTTATGGTACAATTTGATTACAGGTTGTTTGGTACATGTTGGTGCATGGTTGATGCACTTGTTTATGGTACAGGTTGATTACATGTTGAGGTACAGGTTGATGCATGGTTCAGATTTATTGGTACAGGTTTAGAGTGGTATATCTCATAGTGATAGTGTGACAGTGGTTCCATCATTCTACTTCTACTTCAGGGTGGTTGGACGAGGCAAGGACAGGTGGATGTAGCCACCTTCTGGTTTTAGACGGAGAACATAGGGGGTTGTAGCCTCCTTCTGGTTGTAGCCAGAGAATTGGGGAGTTGGAGCTTCCTTAAGGTTGTAGCCTGAGAAACTAGGGGGTTGGAGCCTACTTCTAGTTGCAGCTGGAAAACAAAGAAAGTTGGTGCTTCCAATGAATGTAATTCTTCAAGACATATAAGAAAAAACATTATGTGGTTTTCTCCCGCTTTGGGTTTCCACGTAAAACACTAGTGTACTGTGTATGTGTATGATTGTTCATTTTTTCATTGCTCATTATTGGATGATAATTCTACATTGGCATAACACTTGGATTATTCGGTTAAAAAGGATTAAATTTCTCTATTACTGATTCACCCCCCCTCTTAGTAATCCAACAATTGGTATCAGAGCAGGTTCCTTCAGAAACCAGTTTAACCACTGAAAGGTAGATCATGGAGAGCAACAAATTTTATAAAAATGGAATACCACAGTTTGATGGACAAAAGTATGTTTTTTGGAGCATAAGGATGAATACATATATACAGGCACAAGGATTTGAAATTTGGCAATCAATTGTGTAACACACCCACTATCATTAATTTTAAAAATTTTGGGATTAATCTCCCATAATGAAGAATCTCTAGAAACCCTCATTAGCGAAGTGCCAATCCCTGGTTCAATATCGGGATTCAGGGTTTCGAAAGTCAAAATTCATTCACCCCCCCCCATAACTCGCGATCCTCCGAATTCCGAAGCACTCCTTAAGCATTCGCTCCCTAGGCTGAGCCTATGATTCACTGTCTTTACGACCGTGGTCTTACCTTCTTTCGGGGCTACTCCTATTGAAGTTTCGGGGTTTTCGATGTCGTAATTCACGAGTCCTCAGAACTCGCGACTCTCCGATCCCCGATATGCCCCTAATGCATTAGCCCTCTAGGCTATACAATAGCCCATGTGACCATTTACCATGGGACCACTGCCGTATAACCTCCCATCGGGATTTCGGCATTTGTGATGACAAAAAACACATGTCCACGGGATTCACGATTTCCCGATTCACGACGCGCCTTTCTGATCACGCTAGCCCCCACTAGTTTAGCCCCTGGTCCACCTGACCAACTCCGTGACCACTGCCTTATCCCCGTCGGGGCTACGGGGTTTCCCATGTCACAAGACCCACGTCCATGGGACCCGCAGTATCCCGATTCTCGACTTTCTTTGGGTGCTTGACACGCGTCCTCCCTACAACTCCGTCCTCCTCTGCTACTGGGCTGACAGTTGGCTCCCACTCATCGGGGTTTCGCGGTTCGCGATTCTGTATGGCAAGAGTTCCTTGCATTCGAAAACCCTGAAATGCCGAACCCCGACTATGTTAGATCCACTGACACGCGTCCCTCAAATGATGGACGGTCCTGATTGTATCGGAGAATCGCGTATCGTGATTTCCTTGTGCACAAATATCTTGTCTCCGGGAACCCCGATTCTCCGATCTCCGACTCTTCAGGATCCTCTGCCACGTGTCCCTGCTGTTTGGACGGCTCAGATCCCATCAGGAAATCGCAGATCGTGATTTCCTATTGCAATGGTTCTACACCCCTAATTCTCCGATGAGAGAAATCCCGAGCCTCCCAGAACGCTGACACGTGTCCTGCCGAGATTAATGGCTAGGATTCATTCTCGGGATTTTGAGAACCACAAGGCCTCGATTATCAGACTCAACAAAACCCCGATGAATATATTATCCCGACGACTTCTCCGGGATGTTGACACGTGTCCTTCCGAGATCAATGGCTAGGACTCTTTCTCTGCACATTAGGGTTAACTCCAGCGCAATTTATCGAGATCTGACGGCTGTCGGGATTATGATCTAGGATCCGACGATTCAGATCATTCCTCCTACACACTTCCCTACCAGAGGATATACTTCGTGCAACTCTTCCTGATCCAACGGCTGACGGGTAATTTGGACCGAGATCTAACGGTCCTGATTCGTTCTTTTGGGTCTTGGGATTTACGATCCTAATCTCTCGTTGCTCACGATGATAGAAGGCAAGGGGAAAGGTATGTAACACCCACGTTACTTTCATCAATCTAATGGTCGTGAATGACTATGGTTCACTCGACGAGATCTCATCCGTCGACTTGTCACTCCTCACAACCTTACTACCTTGGAACCTTAATAGAATCGTTCCTCCTCGTGCCAGGTTAATAAGGCCTGTACATTCGAGTCCTTGTTCTGGGTTCTCAGTGGACCTTTCCAAGGAGGAGATCTCTATGACGAGATCCCTACCGGGGCATTCCCGGAAGAGGGTAAAGGGAGACAGCTTCCCGAGAATGGCTGGGTATGATTAGATTCATCTATCAACATAAATCGAGCACGGTTTCCTCCGTGTTAAGCATATATCAACTCATTCGTATCAAGCACTATGCGGACATTCTCATACTGAAATCATTGACAAATTCATGGTTCTATGAGCTAACATCTACTCCATATTAACAATTATTGTATAGACAATTCTTTCACAGGAAACATTGACAATTCCACAAGTCCATGAACATATGTGACAGTATGTAAATTTCAAATGCAATATGAGCAAAACACTTATCAGAAATACTTCAGAAATGGAAGCAACTGCTGAGAGGGGTGCTCGTTTCCACCCAACCGTAGGCGTAGTGACTCCTTATGGATTTATCACTAGCCACCCCTGAGCTGAGACCGCGATGTCCTGAGACCTGCGTCTCTCTGTCTTCCAGTGTCCAGGAGCGAAGGTTGCAATCCCCTCCTCTCTGCGATCACTCACTCTGTATAGAACCGCCAGAGTTCCCCTCGCATCCACCCTCTTCAATCGCTTCTTCCATACGCCTTATCCTCTCACGAGGTTGCATGTGGCACGATTACCCTTGCGCTGGTCATTCATGATGGCTCTACGGATAGGCGGTTCACCTCCCCATCCCTCATCAAGCCATCAACCTACCGGCCTGCAAGGCATTAATTTCAGGGCTAGCGAGCCGCTTTTGG
>ML786550.1:230895-247927 GCA_009831015.1 Picea engelmannii | reverse complement strand
TCAAAGTGAATACAAAATAAATTATTTAAATAATAAATTTAATGGAGAAATTAGAAGTGGGTTAACCCTAAAATAAGGAAAGTGGGCAAAGTGAACTAGAAGATGTTTTTAAGGAAGCTACTTGGAGAGTATAAATAAGAGGCTAGGCTCTCTCATTTTAATAAAACTTGAAAATATTGAATATATATAGGTGTCTAAGGCAACCAAGTATATCTAAGCTGAAATTTTGAGGGAAGGTGAAGAAAAGAAGGCCGAAATGCAAGGAAGGATAAATTATTTGATGGTGCTTTCTAAGGTATGTTATTTATAGGTCATCTCACCATTTTCGCTATACCTTTTTTTATATAATGATTCAGATCGTGAAATTTCTATTCCATTGAGAAAACATATCCAAGTATTTGTGGTAAAAAATTCTGCTTGTGTGTCATTGTATTTTGGGAGTTACACTCCATGGAAAATAGGGTTTGTGGCTAGTCCTAAAACTAGTCAAAAACATGTGTTTTGGGTAAAAACATCATAACTTATTCATAACAGATCCAAATTCAGTGAGACAAAATGTGTTGGTTAGGGTATAGTCTATAGTATTATGTGTAATATTTTTAGATCAATTCAACAAATATTCTGTGTGGGGCATGCTCTACAAGGTCGCTCTTTAGAATAAGCCAGAATTCAACAAGGTATGCCATTTTTTTCTATAACTCCTTTTCTGAGAGGTTCCAAGTAGTGAAACCTAAAGGAATTGCATAAAACACACTGAATAACATTTTTTATCCATTTTATATATTTATATATTACAGGTACAAAGTTATGATTACTTCAAGTTAGGGTTGTTGACTAATCCAAAACTAGGCATGTGAGACTAAAGAAAAGTTTGATGAAAATGCTAGTCTCTTGTTGTTAAAGTTAAGGAAGGTTTGCATGAATGTGATCATATACAATAGGTCTATTACAGAGCTAAAAAATAGATTTGGATGATGAAATTGATGAGGGATTTTGGTTGAGGTACATGTTGAGTACATGGTTGAGACAAGTAGTTGATGAGTTGACACATACATGAGGTGTATAGTTGATGATGTTGGTACATATTGATGAGTCATAGTTGATGAGTATTTGAAACATGATTGGTACATACTTGGTACATGGTTGGATGCACTTGTTTATGGTATAGGTTGATTACAGGTTGTTTGGTACAGGTTGGTGCATGGTTGATGCACTTGTTTATGGTACAAGTTGATTACATGTTGAGGTACAAGTTGATGCATGGTTCAGATTTATTGGTACAGGTTTACAGTGGCATATCTCACAGTGATAGTGGTTCCATCATTATACTTCTACTTCAGGATGGTTGGACGGGGCAAGGACAGTTGGTTGTAGCCACCTTCCGGTTGTATCCGGAGAACATAGGGGGTTGTAGCCTCCTTCTGGTTGTAGTCAAAGAATTGGGGAGTTGGAGCTTCCTTCAGGTTGTATCCTGAGAAAATAGGGGGTTGGAGCCTCCTTCCAGTTGCAGATGGAAAACAAAGGAAGTTGGTGCTTCCAATGAATGCAATTCTTCAAGACATATAAGAAAAATCATTCTGTGGTTTTCTCTCGCTTTGGGTTTCCTCGTAAAACACTGGTGTACTGTGCATGTGTATGATTGTTCATTTGTTCATTGCTCATTATTGGATGATAATTCTACATTTACATAACACTTGGATTATTTGGTTAAAAAGGATTAAATTTCTCTATTACTGATTCACCTCCCTCTTAGTAATCCAACAAAACTCCCAGGTCACGCAGGCTCATTTTGTCTACACACGTGATCTTTTTCTTTTCTGTTTCTATCAGCTGCAAAAAATTTGCAGTATTGGTTCACGCTCGAGGTTCCAAATTGGTCCTCAGGGGCCGAGTTGTCTGCCACATGTACTCGTTGACAATGCTCCTGCATCATACTCCCCTGGGAAAAAATTCATGGGCTTCTGTCCATGAGCTCCTATACTGACTTTCCATGCTTCTGGATATATACTTCACTCTCCCAAGTGGCATATTCTATCAGATGTCCCTTCCATTTGACTAGATACTCAAAATGGGTCTTCCTTAGGGTCTTCTTACCAATCCTCTGATCAATGATCTTTTCCATCTGTGGTTTTTCTGCTATAGGCATCTGTTTCTCCCATTAAATCTTCTCTAGATATGCTGACCCCTTTGTGTCATCCCTCATATAAGGATACAGGTCTGAGACGTTGAATATGGGCGATATGCCCACATCACCTGGCAGCTCAATCTCGTAGGTATTTTCATCAAACTTCCTCAAGATCTTACATGGTCCTATCTTCTTCATCTTTAGCTTGTTATATGTCCCCCTAGGGAATATCTCCTTCTTGAGATGTGCCAGAACCTGATCTCCTACTTCAAATTGAAACTCTCTGTGATGTTGATCAACTCTGTGTTTGTACTCTTGGTTAGAACTCTAGAACTTCCCTCTGATCTGCCTATGCAGCTTTTGCATTTCTATAGCAAAGTCTTCTACCCCAATGCTTCTGATCTCACTCTATTCCAAGTCTCTCAACTCAGATACTCCCCTGGGTTGCATTCCATACAATATTTGGAACGAGCTCTTCCCAGTGCTCTTGTTTGGTGCGTCGTTGTATGCAAACTCTGCTTGTGGCAGAATCCAATCCCAGTGATTATGGTGCTCGGTGACCAGACTCCTCAATAAGTTTCCCAAACTTCTGTTTACCACCTCAGTATGTCCATCTGTTTGAGGGTGATAAGCTGAGCTAAAGGAAAAATATCTCCCTAAATTCTTCCATAGTGTTCTCCAAAAATGACCAACAAATTTGGTGTCTCTATCTGAGACAATGCTTCTGGGTAGGTCATGAAGTCTCACAACTTCCTTGAAAAATAGATTTACAAAATGTGTTGAATCACTGGTCTTCTTACATGGGATGAAGTGTGCCATCTCTAAAAATATATCCACCACCACAAATATGGAATCACATCCTCTTTGTGTTCTTGGTAGTCCCAACACAAAATCCATTCTTATTGCATCCCAAGGCCTCTCTGGTATGGGCAATGGTTGATACAATCCAGTGTTCTATCTTTTACCTTTTGCATGTTGGTAGATTCTACATTTGTTCACAAATTTGATCACATCTATTCTCATACCTGGCCAATAGTATGAACTTCTCAACTGTGGAAATGTCTTATCATGGCCGAAATGTCCAACCAATCCTCCGCTATGTTTTTATTTCAAAAGGTTGTCCCTCATTGATCATTTTGGTATGCACAACTGATTTCATTTGAACAAAAATCCCTCTTGAATCATATACTCTATTCACTGGCTTCGGTCTCTCAGCACAGGATTCACACATGCTTCATATGCTTCCCTAAAATTTGGGTCATCGCTATACATTTCCTCAATGTGTTCAAACCCCAAGATCTTCACCTGGAATTCCTGTAGAGTCAAACATCTCCTTCTCAATGCATCAACAACTTTGTTATCATTCCCAACAATATGTTTGATGAAAAAAGTAAAATTCTGCATAAACTCAATCCATTTCACATGCCACTGATTCAATTTTTCATGTCTGGTTATGAATTGTAAAGATTCGTTATCGCTATACAATACAAATTCTTGTGGGACAAGGTAATGTCTCCATTTATTCAAGGCTTGAATTATGGCATAAAACTCCTCATCATATGTGGAGTATTTTCTCTTAGTCTCATTCATCTTCTCACTGAAGTAAGCAACAGGTCTATTGTCCTGGCTCAAAAATCCTCCAATTGCAACACCATTGGCATCACATCTCACCTTAAATGTCTTTCCAAAATTTGGCAAGACTAGAATTGGTTGCTCTTTTATTTTCTCCTTCAGTATATTGAAGCTCTTTTCAACCTCCTCTGTCCATTTAAAAGACTTGTGAATTTTCTTCACTGTGTCCATCATTGGTGCACAAATCTCACTGAAATATCTGATGAACTTCCTATAGAAAGTCGCTAATCCATGGAATCTTCTTGCCTCAAACATACTCCTTGGTGACGACCATTCTTTGACCGATTTCACCTTCTCTGGATCCATATTCAGTTCATTTGAAGAGATCACAAAACCCAAGTAAATGAGCTCTGTCTTCATAAAAGAGGACTTCTTCATATTTATCAACAACTTCTCCCGCTGTAGTCTCCTCATCACTAGTTTCAGGTGCCTCAAATGTTCCTCTTTAGTCTTGATAAAGATCAATATATCATCTAGATACACAACCACGAACTTGCCAATGAAATATTTTAGTATTTCATTCATCAATATCATAAATGTACTCGAGGCGTTTGTTAAGCCAAATGGCATAAAAAGCCACTCATATAAACCTTCATTTGTATTAAAGGTTGTGTTCCACTCATCACCTTGTCTCATTCTGATCTGGTGATATCCACTTTTCAAATCTATCTTAGAAAAGAAATTTTCTCCACTTAAACAGTGCATCAAATCATCTATTCTTGGCAAAGGGAATCTATACCTGATGCTGATCTTATTGATGGCTCTCGAGTATGTACACATTATCCATCCTCCATATTTATTTAGACTCAACACAGTTGGTACTACGCATGGACTCAATCTTTCTCTGACCAAACCCTTGTGTAACAATTCCTGGACTTGGTCCTTTACCTCCTCGTTCTCTCGAGGTGTCAGTCTGTATGCTACTTTGTTTGGCAGGATTGATCTTGGTATCAAATCGATATGATGGTTGATACTTCTGATGGGTGGAAACAAGTTGGGCAGCTCATCCACCACTATGTCAGCAAAATTATCTAACAATTCCTGAAATTCTTCAGGCAAATCATCCATCGAATTACTAGTAAGAATAACTCTGGGTTTCCTCACCACAACAAACTGCATTTCCTGTTCTTTCTTGACTTCCTTCAAGAGTTCCTTCCCACTCATGAGAAGTATGCTTGTGCTAGCTTCCTCTTTCACTTTTTTCTCCTCTATTGGCAGTAACATGTGTGTCCTACCATTCTTCTCCAAAATGTATGTATTCTTCCTCCCATAATGAATGACATTTCTGTCAAATTGCCATGGTATTCCCAACAAAATATGGCATACATCCATGGGAATTATATCACACAGGATTTCATCTCTATATCCTCCTATCTTAAACTCAACCAAGTATTGTTTAGTGACCATTACCTGGTGTCCTTTCCGCAACCATGAGACTTTATATGGCTCTGGGTGTGAAGTTGTCCCCAACTCCAATTTCTCCACCGTCTCTGTGGATACTAAGTTATCAGTGCTCCCACTGTCAATGATCACCTTGCATACTCTGTATTTAGTCTTTCAAGTTGTCCTAAATAGACTTTTCTCTCCACTGGATTTTTAATTTCTGCCTCTAGCTTTAAGAGAAACTTTCTCACCATTAGGTATGTTCCATCCTCTTCTCCTTCTGCTTCAACATTCCCTCTTTGTGCTTCTAAAATGTGAGATTCTCCTACTTTTTTCTTTTTCTCGGGGCATTCCCAAGACATGTGCCATGTCTTTCCACAAGAGTAACACCTTATTCCTCATCTGCCTCTTCCTCTAGAAGAGTTTCTTCCACCACCCTATCTTCCTTGGGAACTTACTCCTCTTTTTGAGTGACTGTGTGGAGTTTCAGCCTCATCCTTGGAGTTATGCACTTTTTCATGGGAAACTCCCTTTCCTTTGTTCGGGGCTAAGATTTTACCTCTACCTCGCTGGCTTTGTTTTCTGGCCAACTTCTCTTCTGCCTTTAGCGTGAACTGATAAGCATCCTCCACTGTCCTTACTGACATCATGCTGAGCTCATCCTGGATTTCATACCTCATGCCATTCATATACCTGACAACTTTTTCTTCATCCCTCTCTCTTTGTTCATTTCTGTTGTTCAGCTTGTAGAACTTCTCTGTGTATTCTTTAACTGTCATACCCTTCTGTCTCAGGTTCTGCAACTTCCTGAATAGATTTATCTGGTAATATTTGGGCTTGAACTTAGCCTTCATCTTGGCTACCATTCTGTCCCAATTCTTTATCTTTTGTTTTCCTTTACTTCACCTTTCAGCCTGCAGTTCATCCCACCATAGTGCTGCATGTCCTTTAAGCCTGGTGACATCATGTATCACCTTTTTCTCCCCATCGACATATTCATAGTCAAAGTATTTTTCCATGGACCTTATCCAATCTAGTAGCTCTTCAGCATCCAAATTTCCTTCATACATTGGGACCTCTATCTTGGCTCTAGCTCCCAACCTAACAATTGCTCTTAGCAAGCGTTCTTCGACAACGTGCTCCCCTACAACTTCTTCAACTTTTGCATTTTTTCTCTCTGCATCGCTGATGTCTCCAGCATCAGGTGATATTCTCTGCGCCTCTTCCATCACTTCCAACCTTGCACGAAGTTCTCGCATCTCCATTTCTACAACATGATTGGCTAAAGGTGGCTCCCCTCATCTCCTCGATGAAATTGTGTTCACTGTATTTCACACAAAGTATAACTTCGAGTTCATTTGTCTCCTTTCCTTTTCCTGCTATCTGCAAGAATTTTTTTGGCTCTAATACCACTTGATGCAGACCCCCCTTCTCCCCTAAGGGCTGCATAACCTCTAGGTCTAGGATCGATCAAGAAACTGAGTCTGATTGACTCTTTGTCCCCTCAGGGACCCCAATTAATTGAATAGGCCCCCTTCTTCTTAAGACATAGGTTTTATGGAACCCGCAGGCTTCTCCTTAACGCTTTAAGGCTTCAATGTAATTAGACACTAGCTCTCTCTTGGCTAGGCCCCTTCTCTCATGTGACTGCTGATAATGACCATGTGCTTGTGCGAAAGTCACGTCACAATTTTGCGTTTTATGACTCTGGGAGTGTTACTGCCTCCATTCTCCTGACTTTTGAAATCATGATGGCACTAGATTGATGGTCCAGATCTTTCCTTTGATCAACGACTGTGATCAAGTCGGGGTTTTGCGTTTCACGACTTCAGAGGTTGGCTCACCTCTGCTCTCTCGACTCCCGATTTCTTGATCATGTCAAATCAATGGTTCACGATATTTCTTGATCCAATGGCTTAGATCGAATCATGGTTTCACAGTTCATGAGTTCTCACGATATTTGGCCTTGGTTATCCCAAAATGAGAACCTCCGACAAGAACAGATCTACGGTCCAACTCCCTTCGATCAATGATTGTGATCAAATCGAGATTTCACACTTTGCGAGTTATTATAACTCTGCTTTTGAATTCTCCAAGTCATGAGTCAGCGAAATGATGATCTCTCTCCACAGGTCCTCCTTGATTAATGGATGGTTCCGATGATTTCAGAACTTTGTAAGTACGCTCCTCCTATACATTTTCAAAAGATTATCGTTAGTGCACTTTACCTTGATCGGACGGTTACGATTATTCTGTGCACAGATCAAACAATTGGGATCCTTCCTTTGTGTTTGATCGAATGACTACGATATTTTCCCTTGGCACTTAGATCGGATGGCTGCGATCATTCCTCCTAAACTACGCTTTCTCCAGACTTAGAAGATTTTCAGAAAATTTAAAGGATTCAACCTTTGTCTTCCTATGAGTCCGTTTCTTGGATCTCGTTTGAATTTATTGGAAGGTGCTATCCCTCCTGAGCTTGATCTCCTCAAATATTTCGATCTCCCAAGCACTTCTTTCTTTTCTGGGAAATTCATCAGACTCAGATATAAAGATTTCTTGAAAATAATTCTTCTAAAGATTTCATGAAAGAAATTCTTCCAAATATTTCTTGAAAAGATTTATTTCCTGCCTTCCTCGTGTTCCTCTACTTCGGTCCTTCGATTTCTTTACAGAATCTCTTCGACTCTTCCTCGAATTCCATATTTGTGCACTCCCTGCAATAGATCTTTACGCAATATTAATTTCTTGCGATGAATGTGCACACTTTGTGGAAGTCTCTTTATACTTCCTTGCAAAGGAAATCTTACGCTATTCCTCCTAAGCTTTACAAGTCGAATCAGACCCTGTCAATGCACTCCTTGCGCACTGTGTAAACACCTTGCACCGACTCATGAAGAAAAGTGAGTTGAGAATCATACAAGCATCTTAAAGCCACATACTCTCGTAGCAAGATCCATTCATTCTTGATACAAATAACAATAACAGATAATTGTAGGCAACAACAACAATCTCTCACATTTGGATCAATTTTCCTCTATTATCTTCATTCAAAATCAAGAAAACGGTTATAGAAAAATTTAGAACAAAAACTCCTGTTCACAAATTCCTACTTTCTCATAACTCTCGTCAACCTCTCTATAGGGCATAGAAAACCTCTATTTATACAAAAGGAAACAAACTATTGCTATCTAACTGTGGTTACATTGAGACCAGGGTTAAACTCCCAAGTCACGCGGGCTTGTTTTGTCAACGCGCATGATATTTTTGTTTTCTGTTTCTATCAGCTGCAAAATATTTGTAGTACTGGTTCGCGTTCGAGGTTCCTAATTGGTCCTCAAGCATCGATTTGTCTACCACATGTACTTGTTGATGATGCTCCTGCATCATAGCTGATGATTTGCGCCCCCCCTTGCAACAACCTTCCTGTCGTGAGTACATCACCAGGTCGTCAATAAGACATGCAGAGGCCAAAAAAATTGAAGGGGAAGAAGGAAGTGACGACCTATTTTTTGAATTCATTTCAAGTAGAAAGAAAGCAAAAAATAAATGATTGTACTTAGAAACATCATGTACCATATTGTGAAAACATATTTTTTATGATAAAATTTATTGAGATGAATTTTTTTATGTCTATGATTAATGAATGAGTGAATGAATGATTGCTATATGTTTCTTTATCCACAAAACCACATATTTTTCTTTATGAATTTGTTGTTTTGCTAGTGTCTATGCATGAATCTTAATGTGTTGCTTTCAACTATGTTTTAGTAGATAGATTGGGTACCGGGGAATTGCGAGTGATATGAGGGGGGAGGGGGGAGTGGCCATAAGAGCTTCCACCTTCACATGGTTGGCCATGTTCAGTAGAGAATAAATTAGGATTTGTATAGTCTTGGAGAAAACCTCCCTCGATGCAACATAGAAACAACAAATTCAATGTTGACTTCGTTGTTGCTTAGTCAAATCGAGGGAGGTTTTCTCCAAGATTAGACTACTCCAATAAATTATTCTCGAAACCAAGAGGAGCTCATTCAAATATTCATGCAGTCAAGTCTTTTTAATTATTATTTAGTCATAATTTTTTTTATTAATTTGTTGTTTCTTTAAGTGTTGGTTTAATTTTTATAATAACTACTGCAAGAGATCTATTGGAGCAACATTAAACAAATTTCATACAAGGACAACCATCAAATATCCAGGTATTTGAGTTGTTATTTCATTTCTAATTGAAATTGATTTGTATGATTGACTTGATGATTTATATTGTGATTTTGGTTCTTCCCACTCACGTATGATTGACATGATGGTTTATATTGTGTTGTCGTTACCTTGATTTTTGACATTGGTTACTTTCTATGTGGTTTATAAGACCTTAGGAAGGTGTGGGAGTACCTCCTCAAAACATGTGGACAACTTTCTCCTACCTTCATTGCAAATTCGTGAACTTTTTCTTAAAATTCTCAAGTATTCAATCTTGTTTCTTTAACTTAACTAGTGAAATAGTTCTCTAGTCCATTTGGTTAGATAAAAATGTGGTGGTTTTTGTTCCTTGTTTTCTCCATTGACTCTAATTTGTTGTAGAATAATCATGAAAAGGTGAATAAAAATATTAGCATCTTCCAATATGAGGTACATGCAGATGCCACGCCATGACCTGTGTCATATCCTCTCTACACTATTCTTATTATTAATCCATTACACAAATTTAAATATAATCTACCTAGGTTTTTAGGGAATGGGTAACTTCTATTAACGAAGATCTGGTTGCATTCTTTGATCCATGCAATAATATTGGTGCTCATGATAATGATTCATGTATGAGACTATTTGTAATGGAATGTAAATGTATTCATTGCTTGTTGTTTTTTAAATGGAATGTTTTGATATTGAATATGATGCAATTGTTGACCCTTGGTACTAGGACATCATATTGTACTTGTGAAACCAACAATGCCCTTCCCATTTCCAGGCCAATGAAAAAAGGAGACTAAGGTTATAAAGTACTAATTATGCTATGTAGAACAATTGGTTGGTCCATAAACATGTTGATGATATGTTTCTTTGATGTGTTGGTAAGTCCCAAGACAAATACATACTATGGAAATTTCAGGATGATGCTCATTTGCAATTCCATACTAGTGGGAATTTACCTGCTAAAGCTAATGTGCATAAAATTATGTGTTATGGTTTATATTATCCTACCTTGTTTCACAATTCTTTCATGTTTGTGAGATCATGTGATTGTTGCCAACGAGTAAGTGGCAAGAAGTTTTTTTAGGTGTGCCTCTGAACCTAGTGAACAATTATTTTCCCTTTACCAAGTGGGGGATAGACTTCATAGGCCCCATTTACGTACACTTTTCTACTGATCACATTTTATCCTTACTAAAATTGACTATTTCACGAAGTGGCCCAAAGTTGCCTCGTTAATGAATGCTAAGGAAGAACATGTTTTATCCTTTCTACAAGAACATATATTTTCCCTCTTTGGTCCACCTCTCAAAATTGTTAGTGATAATGGTGGTGCCTTTTTGTCTAGAGAGGTTTTGGGTCTTTTCCATAAGAAATTGGGAAAAAAACCCCAATTTCCATAAGAAGTTCCTAAATACATTGTTTTGAAAAAACAAGATGATGTTGATAGAAAGGAATTTTAATATGGAATTGGATAGTACACTACAATAAATGGATGTGTGTATGTGAATAGATGAGATAGTATGCTTGAAATGTATGATTGATTTTGAATGATGACATAAATTAAGATTAATGGAAAAATCTTGCATATACTTTAATATTTCCTTGAACAAAGCATTTGTTCTTTACCTTTGAAATGGTGAAAAATGAAAATTTTAGTATCCTGGTAGTTGATTTCTCCTCTTTGACTTATACAATGTATTACTTTGAATGTATTGCTTTGTGGATACTAACCGCTCAACCCTTTTATACTTGATGAATAAATCTTTTTTGATTTCTTTTTAATTTTTATTTTGATTTGGAGTCATGATCATCCTTTGCATTGAGTTTTCCATGTATCTATATTGTTGAGATTACCACTATTTTTCTTATTTGGATGTAGGCTTGGGATGCATTTTTTCAACTGATACTTCTTGTGCCCTTTTTCACTCTATCTTGTTGTTGTATTAGGAACCTTAGAAAAACTCAAGAATGAATTATTTGCTTGTCCTTTATATCCCTCAAACTTGCTTTGCCTGCTTCCCTTTGAATTTATAAACCTCATCTCCATTTTATTTTAAATCGAGGGCTTGAGAGGAAGCCTATGAAACTATTGCTAACATTCTCTATTTCATTGTCTACTTTGTAAGCCTAAAATGTATTGAGAGGTATGCACTTGGAAAAATCGGTTTGAGAACAATCACTTAATGCACATTCTACTTTCTAGAACGAGGCTTGTCTTGTATGTGAATTCCTTTTGATATATGGCTTGGAGATATGTAGAGCAACTTAAACTTGAAATACTCTATTTTTATCTTTCTTTTATGTTTATAATTGATTCTCTTTTGACACAGTGGTGATCTCTTTGACCTTTAATGAGAAGAACCATTCATAGTAGACTGCTTTTAATGAGAAGAACCATTCATAGTATACTGCTTGCTATAAGCATTTAGTAAACTTAAAACTTTCACTTGGCTTTGTTGCTATTATAAGGTTGTTTCCTTGATATTTTTTTAAACTAGAACCTTGTGATAAAGAGTATGATTCATCACTTGAATCTCAAATAGTTCATGAACCTTGATTCTTTGAATGTCGTTGAACTCCGTGTGAAACCTCATTATGGGATATTCATGTGTCCTTTTTCTTTGTAGCTTGAATTCTATATTCTCTATCCTTAGTATTCCATAATCTATTTTCTTAGAATTTTCAATTCTATACATTGTTTTCTTTGACATATGATCATAATGGATGCTCGAGAGTATGTTCTTGTTGAGTTGCTTCCCATTCCATTGTTGCAATATGTGATATGAAACCATTGATTGGACAACAACCTTTGACATAGTGAAATGAATCTAGAAAATATATGCTTGCTCTTGAGAGATTTATGCATGTTTAAAATGATACAATGGCGTGACCTTGTATTGAATCCTAGATAAAATATGTAATACCTTCTCTTTCCATGGCTCTAGATACTAATGGAAGTAAAGAATTACTAACTACCACCTTACATGTTGTATACTAATAATATAAATTTCATAAGTATAAATTCCATCTTTCATACCTTGTATGAATATCTACATTTGAGGAGGTTGCATGCTTAAGTATTTTAATTTTGTTATCTCTGAAGTCTTTCATGGTAGTGAGTGATCATGATATGTCACAAACTTTAAATACATTGTTGTCCTTCTCTTCCTTTGTAGACCTTGGAATAATCTTAGATGATCAATGCATGATGATGAGGAGCTATGTAAAGCATAGATCCCTGATCATTGGTGGAAATACCTTGAAATTTGATTATGTTTCAGTAACACTCTATTTTATTGATTTATTGTAGGCCTCAGTATAATTTATATCACTGACCATTGTATCAATAAATTTATTTCCAAGCAACATTTATCAACAAATGTTGTTATCCATGAATAATACTACTAATCATACATTTCATCCTTGTCCTTTTTCTTTGAACTATAATTTGATGTCCTTGATGAGGGATGCCAATGCATGCTTCTTAAGCCTCTTATCTTATTTGTAATGTAATCTTCCTTTGGCAGTGTAGTGACCCATTTTTATTGAGTGACCAAGGTAGGTCGAAAAATTTGAATATATTTCAGAATGTATGCAATTGATGTTTTTGTATTTCTTTCTTGAGATGTTGCACTCTTTTTTTATTATCCTCCATACAAACATTTGGATAATATTAGATCCTCGATGATCAAACTTTGTTGCTTGATGAAAGAGTTGAGTTCTTCATCAATACATACTATGTTTTTTTATTGATGTCTATATGGCTAAGCAATAATGAATGGTATGGAATTTGATTACTTTTTTAGAGTAGAAATTTGTATTTAGATTGAGGTTGAATGTGTTTTTGATGAGTATCATTGGAGTTGATATTGAAATGTAAAAAATATGTTTGAAGATTTGCTTTATCCTTGTAGAATTTGGAATCTAACCCTCGAAAAAATCCTTGGAAATAAGACAAAATTTCATGCATAGTTGTATGTGTGAAATCTTTTGAGAAGAATTAAATATGAAGCTTGTATTCCTTTGAGTTTTCCCTTCCTTGATTATTTGAGATTTGATGATGCAAGCTAGAATGGAGTGTGTAGGTACTTTTGAGCTTTATTTTCCTATGCTTGAATTTAAACTTATATACAACTATCATTAGAAATATGTTGTAAACTTTTTTTCTTTTTCTTTAGTTCACCATTTCCATTGTTGTTTTTCACTTTTTCTCTACCTTAGGGTGTCCCAGGGGATTTCACCAGGGGATTTCACCAATAAGGGTATATTTTTCTACATATCAAGATTCACTAAGAAAACTAGTTTTCAAATCAAAATATGTCCTATGATTCCTTGAGAGAGGTTATATATACATTTTTATTTATTTATTATTTTATTTTATTTTGTTTGCCTTTCTTCTTCTTTTCAAATGATCTTTATTGGAGGTAGGGATTTCCTTTATTCACTTCCACTGAGGCAATCCTCTTCCTTATTTTATTGGATTCATAACTTGTGATATGGAACCAATTATTTTTATTTATTGAATTTCTTGTCCTTTTGGTGCTTTAGTCTTTTCATAAAAATTCATGCAACTATTTTAAATCATTTGTTCATAGTTAAATTGACTTTGTTGACCCTGGGTGATCTACAAGAAAAAAACTAGTAGTTGTCTTGCAATACATGGTGAGGTTATGGAAGAAGAGAGATGTGATGAATTATGAAGTAATTTTCATTTTAACATGTTGAGGAGTGGTAGCTAGCTTAGACTACCCAATGATGTTTCTATGATAATTTTTTTATACAATATCATATTGAAGTGATTTAAAGGCCAATTGAATTTAGATTTATATGTAAATGTAAAATATAAATAAGTTTTGAAAGTTTATTGTTTTGACATGTGAAATCGACTAAAAAAACAACCTATGTGTCAAAGGTGTTTATAATTTCCATCTTGGACCAAAATAACTCTTTCATTTGATGTTACATTAACATGATTATAGTGGGAGATGAAATTAGATTAATAGAAATATTTACTCTAGAAATATGTATTAAACATAATTTTAATTGATGTATGAAATATGCTAATAAATAATCAATATGCAAAAAAATGTAGATTTTGGGATAAGCAGTTACTTTTTTTGGGCATAAATTCATATGATGTAAAAGTGGAGTGATTATGATAGGATTGGAAACTAAAATAAGAGGGATATATTGCATAGATAAAAGTTTTGAAAATATCTCCATTTCCCCCCTCAAAATATGATTGTCCTGATTATGTTTTTAGCAGTTTTGGTCTATTTTTTTCATAAAAAATTAAGGATGTTAGAAGGCATACTTGGAGGTGATTGATGTGGCTATTTTGACCTATTTTGGATGTGAAATACTCTTTTTTTTTCTCATCTCCTTTTCACTAGTAGTTTTTGTTGGCAAATATTTAACAGACAACGAATGGCAAATATTTAACAGACAACGAATGCTTGTCATTGATGGAAAGTACAGAAGTAATGATGGCTTGAGTACAGTAGCAATGATCAATAGGCAAATAGAATATAAGTCCAGGAAGATCGAATGATCGAAGGCAAAGCAACATTGACAAAATGATCGAAGGCCCGAGAAGCATTTCTAATCGTTGGATCCCATCAAAAATTCCCGACAGCATGAGGGCCGTCAGATCTGAATAAAGACAAGAAGAGAGCACTGAAGAGGAGGATAGATCTCAGGCATTAGATCTGAGCGCAGGGTCCGACCACCGTTGGATTGAGGAAAACCTGCACGATCTCTAAAAGTGCAAGGAGTAGAGGGCTCACAAATCCCGAAAGCAGGAGGACCGTCCATCTCAGGGGGTTATGTGGACCGTTGATATGACTCCCCATCAGATTTTTGAGGATCGCGTGTTGGACATGTCAAAGAAACAATGCAACAGGAATCTTGATTTCTCGATATGCAAAATCCCGACGTAATCTGAGCCATCAAATCAAGATCACATCTGAACTATTGATCCGACTCCCTGTCGGAGTTTTGAGGATCGCATGTTGGAGATGTTAAAGAAACAATGCAACGGGAATCCCGATTTCGCGATATGCAAAATCGCGACGTAATCTGAGCCGTCAAATCAAGATCACATTTGAACCGTCGATCCGACTCACGTCAGCAAACTAGGTCAGCTAGGAACACGTGGCACAACCAAGTAATGACAAGTGTCAGACTGATTCAACATGCCAAGCACATGTAAGTCACGAATCAGGGTGACACGTGGTAGTTATTTAACACATGTGACGTTAGCAGACGTACACCATGTCGGAGTTTCAGGGATCGATATTTGGACATGTCAAAGATTATTGACATCAGGAATCCCGATATTGCGATATGTGAAATCACGATGTAATCTGAGCCGTCAGATTAAGGTTGAATCTGGATCGTTGATTCCAGCCCTTGTCGGAGTTTCGAGGATCGAGAGTTGGACATGTCAAAGATTATTGACATCAGGAATCCCGATATCGCGATATGTGAAATTGCGATGTAATCTGAGCCGTCAGATTAAGGTTGAATTTGGACCGTTGATTCTAGCCCTTGTCGGAGTTTCGGGGATCAAGAGTTGGACATGTCAAAGATTATTGACATCAGGAATCCCGATATCACGATATGTGAAATCATGATGTAATCTGAACCGTCAGATCAAGATATGATCTGGATCGTTGATTTGACTTCTTTACGAAATTTCGAGGATCGGCATTTGTAAGTGACAAGAACATTGAACATCAGGAATGCCGAAATGTTGAAACTCATCTTAAAGGAAAGATTAATAAAGTTCATCCAACGGTGCGGATAAATTGGAATATGATCGGAAGGTTATCGTTCTTTCTCACAGTTAACCCCTCAGTTACGAATCTGTTAGTGAAACAGAATCATGATTGCAAATCAGTTAGCGTTTCAGTTGCTCGGACAATTGTCTTTATTTTGCCTAAGGAGTTGGGAAGTTGAACCGTCGTGTAGTTGTGTATCAAAGAAAATGAGACAGACTGTGTATGGTTGGCTGTTCCGGATGGAAAATGAATGAAACAGTAAGAAAGGGAAAATGAGAGGATGTGTAACATGAGATTTAGAAAATGAGCAGAGTGAGATGAAACGCAGAGAAGAAGCAGAGAAGAACGACAGAAAGAGTAAAAACAGAGCAGAATGACAGAAAGAGCAGAAGCAAAGCAGAATGACAGAAAGAGAAAAAGCAGAGCATAATGATCGAACAAGTTGAAGAAGAACAGAATGAGAGAACGAGTTGATGCAGAGCATACCTGCTGAACAGATAGAGGAAGAGAAGAGAAACAGAACAGTGTGTAGAAGACCAGATTTATAGAACAAAGAAAGATTGGTAAGAACTGATTTATCTGTAAAGTTGACTGTTTATTTAGCCATTCATATTTTAGGGAGGTTGGGAGGTGCTTGGGAGGACTATTGTCCTCAGAGGTTCAAGTGGGAGCTTGAACACAGGAAGTTGTAGCTTCCATCTGGTTGCAGCCAGAGAAACCAGGGTGGCAGGGTGGTGCAAGGGAGAACAAGTGTTCTCTGTTATACAGGATTGGAGCCTGTGTAACTGGAAGTTGGTGCTTCCATCCAGTTGGTGCTGGAACATTCAGGAAGTTGGTGCTGGAATATTCAGGGAGTTGGTGCTTCCTTCTAGTGGGTGCTAGAGAAACCAGAGAGTTGGTGCTCTCAAACAAG
>ML786550.1:185715-212781 GCA_009831015.1 Picea engelmannii | reverse complement strand
TGGGTTCGACCCCAGAACCTCCGCCTTGCCCAATGCCTTTACAACTCTGCCCATAACCAATGTGCCAAGGGTGTTACTTGGTATATCCACCCATAATCATTATTTAAAAATTACAATCCACCCAGATCCGGGGAGAGGGCGTGGACCGTACAGACTTGCGAGCATGGATTTGGAGATGAGATTGTCATAATTGCAGGTTGCAGAGGGCACGAAAACTGAGACATAAATCCTCTTGGGCCTGGGAGTGTTAGAGTCGGATCAGAGCATGGAGATAGTCATTTTTGGGTAATTCGATGCCACAAATCCAGTGGTGATGTCTGTTTTCTTATCTGAGCATTATTTCTGCATCTTGATTTCAGAATGAGGTATATTCATGTATTTTCCAAATTCTTTTGCTAAGTTAATGAAAGAACCTACCCATTTGAGAGTAGGACCCGGAGACGTAGTCTACTAGGGACGAAATCTGTTGTCAAGTTTTTGTGTTGATATCTGAGGCTTATGTCTCTTCATTTTTAAATTTTCCCTTCTTTAATGGTGCACTTTAATTTATGCTCATTTAATACAATTATTTCTAAGTCACGATGAAAAGATCCTGGATCATGTTGGTATCAGAGTAGTCGTCTTTGACTTGAATTGTTGAGTGTGAATGCTTACTAGGGCCAATCATAAGCAGGGTGAAGGAACTCTTAATACTTTCAATCCTGAAGTTGGTCATGTATCCAGAAGGAAGAAAATGGCAGAAGAAGACAAGTGTGATGAACATGATAAAAAATTTCACATGGTCTTTTATCGCATGTCAGAAATGGTTGAGCGAATGTATGGAGATTATGAGAAGAGGATGAAGAATAAAGGGAATAAAAAGGAAGCACATGCAGATGATGATGCTTCCATAAAACAAGGGGCTAGAAAAGATCCTCCTGAGCCTCCGTCTTCACCTTCTAGTTCTAGTTCTTCTTCCTCTGAGCATTCTCATCATTCTCATCATTCTAGCCATAAATCCTATTTTAAGAAACCATTATTAAAGCTTGATGTAAAATTTTCTTTACCTATGTTTAATGGAGATGATAATCTTGAAAATCTAGATAATTGGATCCAACAAGTTGAAGTGTATTTTCGTGTCCAACATATTGATGAAGAGGAAGTTAAAGTGAAACTGGATTCTCTTCGGTTGGAAGGCACTGCTCTCGTATGGTGGGAGAGAAAGATTCATGACATAAGTGTTGATGAATGTAGCTATGGGAGACATCCTCTAGCTTACAAACCTGTGAGATGTGGAACATAGCAGCTATGTCAGTCTTTCTCTTAGCTTACAAACCCGAGAGAAATCCTCTAAGAAGGGTATGTGGTTCCTACCTAAGACAGAGCTAGGAACGTAGAGATGACCTCCTCCATGATGTCAGTGAGAAGAACTCCAGATGATTATCCCATGGAAAAGCGATCTGTTGAGTTAGGACATGCCTGTGGTTGAGCACAAGGTGAACATGAGAAATCCCAAAAGTGTTGGGCACATCATCATGTGAACATAAATGAAGATGATGTGATGGCCTCCTCTAAGCAACATAGTTGATGATAAGACTCCAAATGATTCTCCTTTCGGTGGCAGTGGGAAAGCATATCTGTAGAGTGGATGTGTCTGTGGATGAACACAGGTGAACGTGTGATGACCTGGTTCATCTATGTAATGCAGTGAATCAGAGTCATGGAATCCATATGGATGTGCCCCTAGTGGATGAGCACTAGTGGGTGTATCGAATCCTTTTCTATATATTGTTCAAGAGTCATACCTACCTGTAAACCTAATTGTTATGAAGGGTATAGTTCGGCCCGACCATAATATGTCTAATAATAAATGTAAGAGATAATTAATATTAATATTAATATTATTATTATAAAATTTCTAATAATAATAATAATAATAATAATAATAATACATTTGACTTAGAGAGGTCGGCCCTATTGAGCCAATAGATGCATTTGTTGATTAGTCAAGTTTGGTATAAGTAAGAGATGATTCGCCATTGTAGAATCATATCTTTCTCATGAGTTTGGAAATTTTAGCAAACACTTCTACTTGGCAAAAAGTGTGCACCTCTCTTGGGTGCTAGGGTTCTAGGGCTTAAGCACCATCTTGTGTGCTAAATCATTCTTGGTGGTGAAAGGTATTTCTCTTGAAGAATATAGCAAAGGATTTGGCTAGGTTTTCTTCCCTTGTTGAGAAGGGTTTCCCAGGATACTTCTTGTGTTCTTGTGCATGGTGTTTCTTCTTATGATCTTGGTTGCTGCAACATTCTTGTTTATGGTTAAGACATGATGAAATTGAAATGAAATACATGCTTAACCTAATGCAAATGAAAAATAAACATGATATCAGAGCATAGGTCTTGAAAGAACCCATTGCACAAGCATCTTTCACAAGAAAAGGAAAAACGTCACTGTTGTCGTATAATAAAATTAGGGATTTTTTATTGAAGAATATTTTCAACCTCAAAACCATCTAGAAAAGTGAATCCTAACCCAAGGAACTCTTTGGCACCTTTAACGCACATTTTCAGTGGGTAGATCTCCCAGAATGTGAAATCCAACTAGTTTTCACAAAGTACCAGAAGTACCAGAAAACCAGAAGTACCTGAATACCAGAAGTACCAGAAAACTAGAAGCACTAGTCCAGAAATCTGTTGGTCAAGTTTGAGGGGGTAAAATTTGGATTTTCATAAATTTGAATGCACCAGCTTACTCACCTCAACTCAGCGCATCTATCCCCTAGATCATAATTTCAAAATTTTAAGTTTGAAAAATTAGGGTTTCCTCATAAAACCCTAAGTTGCAGTTTCAGAATCAGTTGCAAAATCAATTGCAATTGCAGTATTAGTTGAAGTATCAGATGTAGTACTAGTTGCAGTCACCCTTGAAGTTTTTAAGAGTTGGTAATTATTAACACTGCTACCAGATGGTGCCACTACCTACAAATGCTATCAGAGGTATGTACTCACATATGTTTAAATTGTTAAGCTTTAAAAGTTATTTACAGAAGAAGGGATCTCTTGCCATAGATCCAGAAGGATCTCAAGATCCAACACATTCAAAAGAATAATGCAACCTAGGTTTGATTATTCTGATATGCATCTATTTGTTATGACACTATTTTGATCTAGGTTGCATGTTGAAGCTATGACCATCATACTAACCTTTGGTCAAAATTAAAGTCAAGGTATTAGATGGATTATAGTTGAGATAATAGAGTTTATTCTCTAACCCAACCTTCTGTCAAGATATCTTATTGTCCTAGTAAAAAATACAGGTTGAAGAAAGCACTTGTCATATTGAGTGAAGGAGACTTGGAAGAAAAGAAACACACACTCAATCTTGAGGACAAGAATCTAGGTTCCAAGTTTGATTAAATAAGCTAATAATATTCAAAATTACACATGACAAAGTTGATTACTACCCTTTTACAAGTAAACACTATAGTTGAGGTAGCAGTCTTTGTAAAGTATTATACTTGGTAGCATGTGAGCATATTGAAATAAATGCTTAATGTAACAGATACAACTAACATCTTCTCTAGGAAAAAATTCTTGTGTTGATCCTAGGTTACCATGGAGGAATGTTTGATCACAACACTAGAATAGTGTTGACCTCATTTCGTATTGTATTTATTACTTTTGATCCTTTCTTCAGACAGGTCACAAGTGATAGCTCTAAAGGAGCTACTGTGATGATTATTTGTGTTTTTGTTTTATCTACTATTATCAAAAGAGTATTATTCTTGCTTGCTGTTTTGTTGACCTTGTTAAGGTCACAGGTGATAACCTTGAGGAAGCCATAGTGAAGGTTGCAGAAGGAAACATATTAGATGAGATATGAAGCAGACTATGTACATGATCATATACATTCATTTACCCAAAGAGAAGAATTCCAAGCTAGGTCCTTTAGGAAGAAAGGATACAATGAATCTTCAAAGACATCTCTAGTAAGAGACAAATTGAGACAAGTAGAGATGTTGTCATTGAAGAAGAGATAGTTTTTCAAAGAACCAAAGAATCTCAGATGGAGATTGACAGTGAGACAATAACTTCTCCCCCTTCAACAATTCAGAGGGAGACAACCATTACTCCAGGTTATCCAGGATCTCTAGTTGATACATTCAGAGCTATTGAAGTAAGGCATCAAATGCCTACCTAGACTCACTCTGCAAGAGACAGAGAAACATACAATCCTCTCAAGGCACATTCCGAGAAAGAAAAATATATTTTCGAGCTATCCTTCAGTCATGAGCCACTTCATTGATGCTGAGACTCCTTGTCCTAGAGAAGAAACAAGAGAAATGGTATGGAAATATTCCATAACAGAAGAATACCGGTATATCTTAAAGAATGATGCATAAGATATTATTCAGAGACCATAAAGGGAAGTCTGTGGTAACTTCCAAGTAGATCTATAAGATCATGCATGCAGCTGATGGAAGTGCTGAGAAATACAAAAAGAGATTTATAGCCAGAGGTTTCTCATAAGCAGAGGGAGTTGTCTATGATGAGACACTTGAACCCGTGAACCCGATACACTTCCATCCATACTACCATCCATGAGTTGGAAACTATAGAAGACAGATAGATTCTTGATGAGTTTCAACAAAAGTATTTCTGATCCAAACCTATACAGTGTTGGTGACGAGAACCTGATTCTGATGAATTATTTAGAAAGCGTTTTTGTTGGGTACAAGTAATCCTTGACTTCTGAAATCAAGATGAAGAATCCGAGTATGATGCACTACTTCTTGGGACAAGAAGTATGACAGAGGACTGATAAGATTTTCCTGAATCAAGGAAAATATATAGTGAAAATATTAAACAAGTTCAGTATGACAGAATGCAAAATCCACCGTGAGGGATTTAAAGAAGAATATTGTTGATGATTCAGATGAGACATCCACAGTTGATTGAATCACTGATGTATCTAGTTAACACCAGACTTGATTCATGTAATGAAGTGAATGTGCTTAGTCATTTCATGATTCAACCAAGACAGACAACAACAAAACATGTATTGAGAAATATTCGAGGCATAATTGGATATGACCTGAGATATGCCTCCAGTGAGAACTTAAAGTTACAGGATATGCCAATTCATATTGAGTAGAAAGTACAGTGAACTGAAAGAACATATCTGATTGTTGTTCTACCGTGAAGTCTTCCAGGATTTCCCGACTCAGCAAAAAACAAAACTATGTGGCCTTGAGTGCACCAAAGACAGAGTATATATATGATCCAGATTTTATGAGCATAATGAAATGAATACAGATTATTAATAGGTGCTTAACACAAAATAACAAAGATACAGTAAAACTGGTTTTCTATTCAATAACGAAATAAGATGAAAACTGTAAAATGTAGCGGAAACAAGCTTGCTGGAATGGTGGCAGCTTATCTCTGAGAAGAGATGTGATGGCTGCGCTCATTCACAAGAAGATGGTTACAATGAGGCTCTGAATGCCTTTTTACTATAAGAAAGAATTCCAAAAATCCTAGACATCAAAAAACCTAACCCTAGGAGATGAAGTGCCAAAAGTCATGTGGGCCCCGTTTGTAAGTTAGTACATCAACTTCCTGGGGTCGTAACTTTTGCATACGATCTCTGTTTTAGGCATGTGATAGCCCATTGGAAAGGTATCATCGAGGATATTCATTTTTGGGGCTCAATATTGTCTTTGGCTATCATTGAGGAGATATATCTCGAAAATCCTTCATTTAGGCCCTCAAAATGGCCCCGAAAGTTAAAACTGCTAAAAATAGTAAATTGCCAAAATTGTCAGAAAACTGTTTTGAGCTAGTTGGAAAAGGTGGGTGGCCACTAATATCCATCTGGATCAATCCTCCCTTCTTAGGAAGCAATGGTCTCCATTGCATTGAGTTCCCCCATAAGATGAGGAAATTTCTGCTGAATTTGGCCCCGGGTGAGCCACTTACCTTAGTGCAAAAGCTGCCCTGCTTTGACGACTCGATAAAGCTGGATCCTTTGTTGTTCAGTGCCCTTGATCTGTGTGTCCACAATATGATCATTGGATTCCTGTTGTATGCATTCGGGGTTGATATCTTTTGGTGTTAGCTGTTCTTCTACGTCTAAGGTGTCCAATAATGGTGGGAAATAAGGTCGAAGGAGGTCCACGTTGAACACTGGGTGTAGGACAAGGAAAGGAGGAATGTTGAGCTCAAAAGAATTATCCCCCACAACCTTGGTGATGGTGTACGACCCATAATGGAGTGGGCGAAGCTTCCAATGGGGTCCTGTAAGGCATTTTTTCTGCAAGTGCAACCAAACTTTGTCTCCCACCTGAAACTTATGTGGCACCTGATGTTGATCATGGCATTGCTTGTACTTGTCATTGGACTTCTGTAGGATATCATGAACCTGTTGGCGGATGTGTTGGATCCTCTCAATGAACCGGGTGGCTTTTTTAGCCTCAGTTGGAGTAGGAGAGGAGTCGACCGAGGTGACCGCAAGGGGAAATGCAACATCTATGGGACCCAATGGTTGAAATTCCAACCCCACCTGAAAGGGGCTGTGGTCGGTTGAGCTATGCAGGGGTCGATTATAGCTATGCTGGACATAGAAAAGACTCTCATCCCATGTGTGAGGGTTCTTGGAATTATACATGCACAGGATATGCACGATCATTCGATTTACGACCTCAGTTTGTCCATCTGTCTAGGGGTGGAAGGTCATGGATTTGGTGAGCTTGGTGTCTAGTAGTGATTAGAGGCTCGACCAGAATGTGCTGAGAAATCGACTATCCCGATCTGAGACAATGGTTTGTGGGATTCCAAAATGTACCCAGACTCATTCAAAGAAGAGCTTAGCAGTGGTTTCGACTGTGATGCTCTTCTTGCAGGCAACCAAAATCGCCATCTTAAAAAAATGATCAACAACCACAAAAACACAGTCATTTCCCCACTTGGTGGATGGGAGGCCCGACATGTAGTCCATTGAGATGGACTCCCATGGCCTGTCAGGAGTAGGAAGAGGGGTGTACAAGCCCTGTTTCTTAGTGGTCAGTTTGGAAATAGTGCAGGCAGTGCAAGACATGATATAATTGTTGGCCCCTTGTCGAAGTTTCAGCTAGTAGAAATGTTTTTGTAGCATCACCACTATCTTTTTGATGCCGAAGTGTCATGCCACCCGACTGTAGTGGGATTCCCATATTAGCTTCCCTCATTTGCTTGATGGAACACAGACATGGCCTAGATGACACAACAACACATCCTGAAGATGGAAATTATCGACAACTGCCTTCGCACCCAACATTTGGTAGGTGGTGGAGAAGTCTGGGTCTGTCTCATAGAGTTGGGGCCATGTAGAGGTCTCATGGCCACAAGAGTCTAGCACTGTGGTGAGTGTTGTGACTGGTGGTCTGCTGAGGCAATCAACAACGCAGTTGGTGCTTCCTATTTTGTACTTGATGTTGAGGTGGAATTGTTGCAAGTATGTGGACCACTTTTGATGGCGATCATTCTGCAATTTTCCTTGTGTCTGCATGAACTGTAGTGGCTTATGATTAGTGTGGATGACTGTCTCCTTCCAAATAATGTAATGTCTCCATTGGTGGCAGGCTTACACAATGGAGTACATTTATTTGTCGTAAGTAGGGTACTTATAGAAAACATCTCATAGTGTCTCACTATGATAGGCCACGGGGTGGCCGTGCTAAGTGAGAATGACACCCACAACATAGTTTGAAGCATCTGTCTCAATCTCAAAGGGCTGTTGTAGGTCTGGTAGTGAAAGTACTGGGGCTGAGCACAAGCGTTGCTTCAAATCATCAAATGCTTGTTGTTGGGACTGGCCCCACACAAATTTCACCTTACCACCACCCCTGGCTATTTGGCTGAGGGCCCATGCAATATGGGAGAATCCCAACACGAACCTGTGGTAGAAATTGGCAAGGCCCAAGAAGCTCTGAATCTCAGTGAGTATGGTTGGGGCTGGCCAGTCATGGATGACTTGGATCTTGGTTGGATCCACATGTACGCCATGTTGATCAATGATGTAGCCCAGGTAATGGAACCTGTCCATGCCGAAGGAGCATTTTTCCAAGTTGGCGTATAGCTTGTGTTGTTGCAGGGTGTGCATAACCTGTTGAATATGCTGCAAGTGTTCAGCCCAAGTCTTGTTGTAAATGAGAATGTCATCTAGATACACCACTACAAAAGTATTGGTGAATGGTCACAGGATATCGTCCATCATCCTCATGAAAGTGGCTGGAGCATTTTTCAAACCAAAGGGCATGACCAACCATTCAAAAAGGCCTTCCTTTGACTTGAAGGCTGTCTTATATACATCTGTCTGTTCTATCAAGACTTGGTGGTAGCCAGACTTTAGATCAATCTTACTGAAGTATTTGGCCCCTATCATTTGATCAAGGAGGTTTTCGATTTGGGGAATCGGGTACCGGTTTCTGATTGTGATTTTATTCAGAGCTCGATAATCAATGCAGAGTTGCCACATTCCATATTTCTTCTCTACCAACACTATTGGGATCCCACAAGGTGATGAGTTGGGATGGATGTGCCCCTTGTGGAGAAGTTCTTGGATCTATTGCTTGATCTCCTCATTCTCTAACAAAGAGAAACAATAGACTGGCCCATTGGGCAGCGGTGCATCGGGGGTCAGATCGATGGGGTGCTTGACTTGCTAGTGCAGTGGTACCCCTGTAGGTGAGGAGAAGATATCTGAGTATTCATCCACTACCTTATCTACTTGTTTCTGCTATGTGGAGAGGTTGTCCGCAGAGACCTTGGATGTGGCTATGATCTTTCTCTTATTTTGAGAGTGAATCACGAAGAAAACAAACTTTCCCATCTGAGAGATGACCTTCCTTCATTTCTTAGCAGAGATCAAGGAAATAACACTAGGTGGGACTGTCTCGGGTATCCTGTACAATTTCCTGTTCAAAGTAATAATAACACTACGAGGGCTAGACTCATATATAGCATGATGTTTCCATACATAAGGTTGGCCCAAAATAACATTACAAACTTCTAGAGGAGAAACATCACACAATACCTCGTCTTTGAAGGGTTTGATTTCGTATGACAATCGACACTGTTGGCTGACATGAAGATCGCTTCCTTGGCGGAGCCATCCAATGGTGTAGGGTTGTGGGTGCGGCGTTGTTGGCAAGGCCAACCACTTGATGACCTCTGCTGAGATGAGGTTCTTCTGGCTACCGCTATCAATGATGAAGTGCAATGGGGTGTCTTTTACTCACATCTGTGAATGGAAGAGGTGCTCTCCTTCTTCTGGCTCATCTGGTTCACCAGGCTGGAGCTTGGTGGTAGCAACGGTGGCACTAGGTTCCACGTCAATGATCCATATTCCCCTTTCTGGTTCTAGCTCAGAGTCAGAATCCACATCTGATTCAGAGGCTTTCACTTCAGCCACCAGTGACTTCTTTGAGCGGTAGTCAGCAATGTTATGCCAAGGGCTCTTATGGAAGTTGCACCACTTCCCGGTATCTTTCTTTGTCTTTTCAGTGTCCTTCTTTGTTTGTGGCTTGGACTAGTTGTCCTGATACTATCCATATTTACTCTATCCTTTGTTCTATGGGTTGGGGATGCCCTTTCCTGGATTTTGTTGTGAGGGGTTCCCAGGCCCAAATTGTCGTGTCTTTTGTTTGAGATTCTGCTCGATTTTGACAGCATATCGGTAGGCCGCGCCCAAGGATGAGATGTCCAGAAATTCCATTTCAGTATGGATGTATCTATGCAGAGCACCGCGATACTTGAGCACCAAATTTCATCCGAATATTTGATACCCAGCTTGGTGTGCAAGGTATGGAAGATATTTGTGAAATCTGGGACTGCTTGGTCTCTTTCTTGCCGTAGTGTGGTCCATTTAGTATACAGGTCGTCATAACTTCTGATAGGGTAGTATTATTCCTTAATAGCATCCTTGAAGGATTCCCAGGTGGTCGTGACTGAAAATAATGAGGGTTCCTCTGTTTCCTTTTTCTCACAGAAATTTTCCCACCAATCTTTGACATGGGGAACAACTTTGCAGAGCGCAAAAGTAATCTTTTCTCTATTCAAAAAGTTATGGACAGAAAAATACCCTTCTAGTAGATTCAACCACCTGTCTACAACATCTGTGTCTATCTAACCTTCAAATATAGGAATATCGAAGTTTATTTGTACCTTGAAGGGTGCGACGCCTCTGCTCGAAGAAGATGCATCACCTGTTGGTAGCCACCGAAGGATTTGAGCGAAACTATCCATCATCTCGTTCCTTTATTGCATGAGGGCCTCCTCAATCAACAATTTGGAAGGATCTCATGTCCTGTCATCTTTTTTTTCTCCTACTATGAGAGGTCGCTTGGGCGTGCGAGAGATTTTTTCCTCAAGAGAAACAAGCTCGAGACCCAACTCTTTGTACTCCGACCTCGTTGGGGACATGCATTAAGATGATAAGGAGAAAACTGCTCTGATACCACTGATCCAAATTTTATGAGCAGAACGAAATGAATACAAATTATTAACAGGTGCTTAACACAAAACAACAGAGATACAATAAAACTGGTTTTCTATTCAATAACAAAATAAGTTGAAAATTGTAAAATGCAGTGGAAACAAGCTTGCTAGAATGGTGGCGGCTTATCTCTGAGAAGAGATGTGATGGATGCACTCATTCGTAAGAATATGGTTACAATGAGGCTCTAAGGGCCTTTTTACAATAAGAAAGAATTCCCAAAATTCTATACATCCAAAAAACTAACACTAGGAGATGAAGTGCCAAAAGTCATGTGGGCCCCGTTTGGGTAAGTTAGTACATCAACTTCCTAGGGTCGTAACTTTTGCATATGATCTCCGTTTTAGGCATGTGATAGCCCATTGAAAAGGTATCATTGAGGAGATTTATTTTGGGGGATTAATTATGACTTAGGATATAATTGAGGAGCTTTATCCTGAAAAACCTTCATTTAGGCCCTCAAAATGGCCCCGGAAGTTAAAACTGCTAGAAATAGTAAATTGCCAAAATTGTCATAAAATTGTTTTAAGCCAGTTGGAAAAGGTGGGTGGCCACCGATATCCATCTGGATCAATATAGCAGTAAGTGTGTGAAGCAATGTGGCTTCACAAATTTTTGACATATTTACTTGACCATGAGATGGATCCTATGATGATGACAAAGAGCCATATATAAATCTCCTTAAGGAACCCAACGTTTCCTAATGGATTGACACACAATGAGATAAAATATTCTTATGTCAGAGATATGATGCAAAAGAAAGTTGTATACTTGCAGTACCTTTCTACACCTGAGCAGATTGCAAACATTTACACCAAAAAGACTTGGTGAAGAACACCTTCCGAGTTAAGATGGAGTGTTGATGACTCTAGCCAAAAACAAAATTCAGAGTACATCTGTATGAGACTTGGCTCGATGAAAAATGCCTCCCTAGCTGAGAGGGAGTGTTGATGAATGCAACTATGGGAGACATCCTCCAACTTACAAACCTGTGAGATGTGGAACATAACAACTATGTGATTCTTTCTCTCAACTTACAAACCTGAGAGAAAGCCCCTAAGAAGGGTATGTGGCTCCTACCTGAGACAGATCTAGGAACGTAGAGTTGACCTCCTCCATGATGTAGGTGAAAAGAACTCCAGATGATTATACGGTGGAAAAGTGATCTGTTGAGTTAGGACGTGCCTGTGGCTGAGCACAAGGTGAACGTGAGAAATCCCAAACGTGTTGGGCACATCATCATGTGAACATAAATGAAGATGATGTGATGGCCTCCTTTAAGAAACAGAGGTGATGAGAAGATTCCAGATGATTCTCCTGTCAGTGGCAGTGGGAAAGCAGATCTGTAGAGTGGATGTGCCTATGGATGAGTATAGGTGAACGTGTGAAGACCTGTTTCATCTATGTAATGCAATGAATCAGAGTCATGGCATCCCTATGGATATGCCTCTAGTGGATGAGCATTAGTGGGTGTATCATATCCTTTTCTATATATTGTTCAAGAGTCAGACCTACCTGTAACCCTAGTTGTTATGAAGGGTATAGGTCGGCTCTACCTTAATATGTCTAATAATCAATGTAAGAGATAATTAATATTAATATTAATATTAATTATAATAATAATAATAATAATAATAATAATAATAATAATACATTTGACTTAGAGAGGTCGACCCAATTGAGCCAATAGACACCTTTGTTGATTAGTCAAGTTTAGTATAAGTAAGAGATGATTCTCCATTGTAGAATCATATCTTTCTCATGAGTTTGGAAATTTCAGCAAACACTTCTACTTGGAAAAATGTGCGCACCTCTCTTGGGTGCTAGGGTTTCTAGGGATTAAGCACCCTCTTGTGTGCTAAGTCATTCTTGGTGGTGAAAGGTCTTTCTATTGAAGAATATAACAAAGGATTTGGCTAGGTTTTCTTCCATTGTTGAGAAGGGTTTCCCATGATACTTCTTGTGTTCTTGTGCACAGTGTTTCTTCTTGTGATCTTGGTTGCTGCAACATTCTTGTTTATGCTTAAGACAAGATGAAATTGAAATGAACTACATGTTTAACCTAATGCTTATGAAAAATAAAAAATAAGTATGTGTGGTAAGCTTCTTTCCTCATTGTAGGAATTTAAATCAATGATAAGGAAGAAATTTGATCCATTAGGATATTTACATAAAACAATTATGGAATGGCAAACTTAAAGGCAAAGTAAAGGACAAATTGTACAAATTTTTACAGAAGAATTTAGGAAGAAAGCTCTTGCATTGAACATTCCTTTGGATTCTTATAAGACTTTAATGAAGTATATCAGTGCACTTCACAGTTATTTTCGACATACTTTGCTCTTATTTAACCCCATTAGTCTTGATGAAGTTTGTGTGCAAGCCACTCACCTTGAGAACGGGGGGAAAAATGTTCAAGAAGATCCCACAAAGAAACCTTCCAATTTCCCAAAAAAGACTTTTAAGATGTTTAAAAGGAAGGATAAGAAGACCAGTCCAATGACGAGAGGAGGAAAACCATATTGCACTCATTGCAAGAAGAGCGGTCACAATGAAGAACATTGTTGGAAACTGCATCCGGAAAATAAACCGAAACAGTTTGGTGGAAAGGGGAAGACAAAGACTATTGCTACATTACAACACAATCTTGGTTCTAATTCAGGAGATGAAGGAAAGATCACAATAGTTGGAGTAGAAGGTAAAGATTTTCTTAATGCTAGTTCTAGTTCCAATAATGAATCTCATGTTGATAAATGAAAGAGGAATGATTTATTTCACATAAGAGTTGTATCTAAACATACTAAGATAGATACATTATTTGATCTGGGTTCCCAAGTAAACTTAATATCTGAAGCACTTGTCAAGAAAATGAGCCTTGAAATGAAACCACATCCGAAACCTTATCCTCTTGGTTGGGTATGTGACAAAGCAAAACTTAATGTCACCAACCAATGTAGGATCAGATTTGCTATTGCTTCAAAATTGATTGATGAAGTGGATTTGGATGTTGTACCACTTGATATATGTGGCATAGTGTTGGGAAGTCCTTATCTTTATGATAGAAAAGTAGTCTTATTTCATCATGAGAATAAATACTACCTTACTAAAGGGGGAGCGGAATATATTGTTAGAGCTCACAACATGAGGGTAAATACAACACTTGTTAGTGCAGGTCAAATGAAAAGACTTATAAACACTAATAAGAGATATGTACTCATGGTCATTAGAGAGAAATATGTCGGGACATCTAATGCTTTCCAAGGGTGTGATCCATCTCATAAAAAGGAATTAATTGGTATTGTTTCTAAGTATGATGATATTTTTCAGGAACCAGATGGATTACTTCCTAAGAGGGAAATCCAACATGAGATACATCTTCAACAGGATTCTCCTCTTCCTAATATGGTCATGTACAGGATGTCAGTTGTGGAGATGACAGAGATCAAGAAGCAGGTACATGGATTATTGGATCAAGGGGTTATCAGGCCCAATTCATCTCCTTGTGGTTCTTCGATTGTGACAGTGCCAAATAAAGATGGCACATGGCGAATGTGTGTCGATTAGCGGGCCTTAAATAAGTTCATGGTGAAAAATCGATACCCTCTTCTTCACATAGATTATTTACTTGATCAATTGAAGAATGTTGTCTATTTCTCTAAGTTGGATTTGCGCAGTGGATATCATCAAATCAGAGTCACAGAACATGATGCATGGAAAACTGCCTTTAAAACCAAACATAGATTGTTTGAGTGGTTGGCTATGCCATTTGGGCTTTGTAATGCTATGCCAAATTTCATGTGTGTGATGAATGATGTATTCATGCCTTTCATAGATGAGTTTGTGATTGTATATTTAGACGACATTATTGTTTTTAGCGGGACTTGGAATGAGCATGCGAGGCATGTAAAGCAAGTATTGGATACTTTGCAAAGGGAAAAGATGTATGTAAAGTTGTCTAAATGTGAATTTGGCAAGACTGCACTTGTAAACTAAGGTCATATTGTAGGAGGAGGAAAATTGAAAATTGACCCGTCCAAAGTTGATGCAATTGTAAATTGGCCTGAGCCAAAAAGTGTAACCAACGTTCGAAGATTCTTAGGTGCAGTCCAGTATTTGAGGAGATTCAATCCTAGATTCTCCTTCATAGCAGCTCCTCTGCATGCCTTAACCAATGTGAAGAACACTTTTCAGTGGGAAGGAAAGCAACAAAAATCTTTCGACACTTTGAAGGGAAATATCAGTACCGCACCAGTATTAGCACTGTCAAATCTTCAACAACCTTTTGATATTGAGAAAAATTCCAATGGATATGTCATGGGTGTAGTACTAATGCAATATCATAAGCCTATCTGTTACCACTTTGGAAATTTTAACCAAGTTGTTGTTAACTATCCTACATATGATAAAGAGTTTTATGCATTAGTCCAGAGTGTAAAGAAATGGAAGCACTACTTGTTAGGGAAGGAAACCATCATACATATAGATCACCAACCCTTATAGTATCTTCAAGCACATACCAAATTGCAACAATCTTGACACTACAGGTGGATGGGTTTTCTACAACAGTTTCACCTGGTAATCAAGTACAAAAAGGGTACAAGTAACAAAGTAGCTGATATGATTTCTAGAACTCCTATTGTTGCTTCTATTATTTTGAAGAATGCTTCTTTATCTCATGATAGCTATATAGAACAATATGCCATCGATGAAGATTTTAAAAAAGTATATGCGAAGCTAACCCTTGGTGCATAGGTAGAGAACTATTGTCTGCAGGGAAAGTTACTTTACCACCTTGGAAAGATATGTATTCCTACAAGTGAACAAGTCCATGTAATACGAGAAGCTCATACTTCTCTTGTGTCTGGGCATTTTGGGGTAGGAAAAACTATGGCTCATTTGCAAAGGTTTTTTTACTGGCCTCAAATGAAAGCAATTGTAACTAAATATGTAAAGGGGTGTGTGATGTGTTCTACTTGTAATCCCACTAATAGAAAACTGGTGCTATACTCACCACTTCTTGTTCCATCCCATCCATGGGAAAGTATATCCATGGATTTTGTAGGGGGTTTACCCATGACCAAAGGGAGTCATGATTATTTGTATGTTGTAGTGGATAGGTTCAGCAAGATGTGTATCTTAATGCCTTGTAAAAAGAATATCATTGCTGAGCAAACTGCTAATCTCGTCTTTCAGCATGTTTGGGTTCACTTTGGATTACCCACATCTATCGTCTTGGATAGAGACAATCGATTCCTTGGGGACTTTTGGACTAGCTTGTGGAGAATGATGGACACCAAATTGAAGAAGAGCACTACTTCCCATCCACAGAATGACTAACAAAAATAGGTGGTAAACTGAACTGTGGTACTTTTGCTTCGAGGCTACTGTAGCAAGCATCCCAAAATATGGGATGAACAGATACCCTATGTACAACATGTGTAGAACCGAGCTTTACATTCATCCACTCAGAGTTCACCTTTTGAGACATATTTTGGGTACCTACCAAAGGTTCCTTTGGACTTGATGTACGGGACATATGCCAATGTAAATGAAGAATGAAGAGAGGACATAGACCGCAAGTCCATCCAGAGGATTCAATAGATACACCAGGAAATCAGGGAACAGTTGGAGAAAATTCAAGCATAGTATAAGGCTCATCATGACAAGCACATGGTTGATTATCAATTTCAGGTTGGAGACTGTGTATGGATTCACATCAACAAGGAGAGATTGAAGGTTGAAGGTAAGAAACTCAATCCCATTCATTATGGACCCTTCACTATCTTGGAGAAAAGCGATACCAATGATTTTCATCTGGATCTTCCACCTTATATGCATATTTACTCAGTTGTGAACATTGAGAACTTGAAACTTTTTGAGCCTCCCATGATCATGGATCAAGATGAGGAAGTTTCAATACCATTAGTTGATGATTTTTCACCTAAGTACTTGGATGAGATACAGGAATATATCATCCTAGATAGGAGGACGAAGAATTCATGCATGGGTGTTGTTGATTATCTTCGAGTAGGCTTAAAAGGCACACATCCAAGCAAGGCAAAGTGGATTGAGAAGGACAAAGTGGTCCAAAAAGATCTCGATGCGAAGGCATGATCCAAAAAGCTCTTAATGGGAAGGTATGAACCAAAAAGGATCCAGAGAAGGCTAATAATAACTCAGAACTCACAGAGGCAACTCAGAATGCTCACAATGGCTCCAGCAGACAGAGAAAGGGAAAAAATTCATTTTCCCAAAACTCAGTGAAAACAACATGATCGTGAAGAGCACGTTGCAATCTTTCTAAACGACGTAAATGGCTCGTCAAACAAAGTTATGGTTGAAAGATATCCGCGGTCAAAGTTGTGGTCAAATAGGGCCAGTCGAGAGGGGTCCACATCATCCATATTGCTGACGTCAGAAACTGACATGGCAGGGTGACATCATCGTATGGGCCACTGATGTCAGCATGCCACATGGTAGTACCAGAGGCTGCCATGCATCACCCGCCAATGGGATTTTCATGGGTCCATGTGGACCAATAGAAAAGTGCCACTTGGCACCCCTAGGCGATGCCATGTGGCACCACCTAGGAATCACCACGTGTTAGTACAAAGTGACAGGGTAGCAACATTAGCATATAGGTGTACCTATCAGTGGGCACCATGTGGCCCAATCATCGGGTGACATGTAGCATCATGAAAATGTCCAATATTGGCTCGTGAATGAATTTTGTTTTAAAAGATATGGCCGGTCTGCCAAATCTGGCGGACCACGCCAATATTATTAGTCAGTAGAAGTATCTATAGCGGGTACGCTAAATTTAGCGGGAGAAAATATTTCAATGGATATATATATATATATATATATATATACAAACCAATGTTTAAAAATGGAGTCCGGTGAGTTCGACCCTAGAACCTCCGCCTTGCCCAACGCCTTTATAACTCCACCCATAACCAATGTGCCAAGGGTGTTGTAAATTTTTAGACCCCAACCTAGTTTCAGTCTCACTGATTTTTTAGCCAATGTTTAATGCCCAAACCCAATTTTATATCAGCAATTAAATACACAACAGAAAATTAATTTCATAACTGAAACATGAGGATTCTGAATTTCGTTTTCAACATAGAAATAAAATATCAGCAGCATATAAAACTTAGAAAATATAGACACATATTTTTTCGGTCTAACTTTGACCTTGGAAAAACCCCCAAGCGAAAAACCAGTGAGAGAGGGAGATTTTTATTATTTCTGAGGTCTGAGGAAATGTCTTTTACAATAGTCAATAATATCATAAATTTAATACAGACTTATCTCAAAAACCATGCCAAGATTTGTCTTAAAAAATGCTAAACCTAACTCCTTGAAATTCCCAACAGAGTTTCCTGTAGCAATGCACAAGTCAGCTCCTCAATTTTTGAACCCTCTTTGACTGTACGGTCACCTCGAAAATTGTGCCAAACTGCAGCAACATTTTTTTGGGCAATCTATGCATGTACGACCACCTTGGGAACTGTGCCAAAAATAAAAAATATGCACAACAAACTACCTCGAAAACTATGCAGAAAAAATAGCAGTACGGACTAACAAAATCCATACCGTACGACCTGTATCCTTTGCTGTATGTTGTCCCTCGATTTCTGTGCTATTTATGACTATATGGCCTGCTCAAAATCTGTACAGTACAACCTTCATTTAATGTTGTACCTTGCCTCGATTTCTGTGCCGACTTTAAAGTTGTATGAACCTCCAAATCCATATAGTACGACCCTCTATTAATAACTTAACTCTCTCCTCAAAATGCATGCCAAAGTTTGCCTCTTGTTGCCTTGGAATGCATGCCCTAGCTCAGATAGTGGCCTCCTTATTCATCTCGCCCTCTCTTCTATTCTCTCTTGCTCTCTCAACAAAAATGCATCAACTACCCAAAGATGGGTGCACCCTCCAACCATAATCGACCTCATGAGATAGGTGAGGGGTTTTCTAATCCAATGGCTGAGATTATATTAGATGAGTAGCTGAGATTTGGTGTCTCTTCACTCACCCTCACTAAAGTCATAAAGTCACTTTTTAATTTGCATCTCACAAATTAAATGACTAGGGCCCACATTAGGCACTTTCTCACCCCTTAGGAACCTAGGGATGAAAAACACTTGCCTATGTACTTTATTTAATTAAAAATTTAACACTCCCTCTTACCGGGGAAAGTGTTACTCACCACTCCAAGCTTGTCCCTGAAAAATACAAACTTGCCTTTTCCCAATGCCTTGGTGAGTATGTCTGCAACCTTCTCCTCTGTAGATATGTAGTGTAGCTCCACAAATCCTCTCTGGACATAATCATGGATGAAGTGATAACGAATCTTGATATGTTTAGACCGGTCATAAAAAACTGGATTCTCCGAGAGTTTAATGCAAATATGATTATCATAGTAAATCACGGTAGGCCTCAACTGCACACCGAACAATCCCACCAACATATTGCGAAGCCAAAGGGCCTCACAACTGGCCTAACTGGCTGCCATATACTCAGCCTCTGCAAAACTCAAAGCCACTGAATTTTGCTTCTGATTGTACCATGACACAACTGCTGATCCCAATCTGAAACAACAACCTTAAGTGCTTTTCTTGTCACTGACACATCCTGTCCAATCCGAGTCTGTATAACCAACTAGACGAACTCTATCTCCTCGCTGATATTCCAAACCATAATCTACCATACCACAAATATACCTGAGCACATGTTTTGTTTCCACCCAGTGCACTCTCCTCGGCTCCACCATGAACTGACTGAGAGTGTTGACAACAAAACAAATATCTGGCTTGGTATTGACCAAATACATCAATGACCCAATCAAATGACGTTACAAAGTGGAATCCACCAACTATGACTCAGAAGCATGAAGCTTCTTCCAGTTGGTAATAATGGGAGTGGTCATGGGCCTGCAATATCCCATCTGAAATCTGCTCATAATTTCACACACATACTTCCCCTCTCCCAGGAAGATGTGTCAAGGATCTTGCCAAACCTCCAATCCCAAAAAGTAATGCATCGGTCTGATATCAGTCATCTTGAACTCTGAAGTAAGGCTCTCCTTGTAGCTGTGGATGAGTCTCTCTGCCCCTATAGTGAAAACATCATCCACATATAGCAGAAGAATGAGAGGATCCTCTCTAACCACAATGAAATATAGGTTGGGATCCGCTTCACTCTTCTCAAAACCCAACTGCTGCAAATAGGCATCTATCCTCGAATACCAAGCTCTGGGAGCTTGTTTCAGCCCATACAATGCCTTCTTTAGTATACACACATGAGACTCTCTCCCATGCACCTCAAATCCCAATGGCTGCTCAATATACACCTCCTCCTCAATAAGTCCATTCAGAAATGCGGTCTTCACATCCATCTGGTGGATCTTCCAACCCATCTCTGCTGCAATGGAGATCACTGCTCTGATTGAAGTGTATCTAGCAACTGGCACAAAGGTCTCATCATAGTCGACTCCCTCAACCTATGAAAACCCCTGAGCCACAAAGCGAGCTTTGTACTTCTTGATTCTACCATCTGCAACATGCTTTAGCTTATAGAGCCACCTGGAAGTCATAACTGACTTCCCCTCGGGTCTAGGAACAACTTCCCAGACATCGTTCTTCATGATGGAATTGTACTCTTCCATCATGGCATCACTCCATACCTGTCTACCAGTGGCCTCCTCAAAATTGGAAGGCGTAGACTCCCGAATACTGCTCACCATCGTGATGTCGCTGCAAAACCTCTCGGGAGGTTTACTCTCCCTCATTGCCTGTCTGGGATTCCCCATTGAACCCTGTGCCTCCCTCAAAGTGTCCTGAAGCCACTTGGGATTCCTCCTCTTTGAAGTAGTGTCCAATGGAGGGGACTCTCCCTGCTCAACCCCATATCCTGAAGACAATGAGCCCGAAGTAGACTCTGAAGTACTCGATCCTGTAACCTGCAGAATAGTAGCTTGCGAACCTGAAACTTGTGGCCTTGTCACCTGTGAACCTGTCATCCCCGAAACTGGTGGCCCTGAACTCTATGTCACTATAGCCTGCTATGGACTCACCTGAATATGAGATGAAGACTGCTCACCCTTCTCTGTCCCTCTATAATTCCTAAAGGCTCTGTCCTCCTCAAATCTGACATCCCTCCTCAAGAAAATCTTCCTCAAGGAAGGAAGGTAAATACATAAAGCCTTTGAAGTCTCACTGTACCCAAAAAATATCTCTCTCTTCGACATGGGCTCCAGCTTTGTCCTCTTCTTAGAAGGGACATATGAATAAGTGATGCACCCAAAAATCCGAAAGTGCCCCACCTCAGGCTTTTTCCCAGAAAAAGCCTCCTCAGGAGTCATGCTCCCCACAACCCTGTGAGGACTCTTTTTCTGCATATAGACTGTAGTGTAGCATGCCTCAACCCATAGAAATAGTGACAGACCCTGATCATGTAGCATGGATCTCGCAGCCCCAACAATGGCCCTATTCTGCCTTTCTAGAACCCCATTCTGCTGCGGGTTGTAAGGAACAGTCAACTCTCTCCTGATGCCCTCTCCTACACAGAAGTCCATGAACTCCTTGGAGGTATACTCACCCCCATTGCCTAATCTTAGGACTCTGATTTTCTTCCCTGCCTGGTTCTCCACAAGAGCTTTGAACTCTTGGAACCAACTGAAGACCTATCCTTTGGTCTTCATGAAGAAGATCCAAGACTTCCGTGAGAAGTCATCAATGAATACAACATAGTATAGGAAACCATTCAACGATGTTGAAGACATCGGGCCACATACATCATAATGTATAAGATCAATAATCCTTGCTGCTCTATTGCCACTTCTAGGAAAGGCAGTCTTGGTGTACTTTCCCAAAGCACACCCCTTGCACAACTCATGGTGCTCTAAACTGAAATCTGGAACTCTTGTCACCATCTCCCTCAGAACTCTCAAAGCCCCATGGTGCAAATGTGCCATCCTCCTGTGCCATAGCTCACATAGGTCACTGTTGCTGGTGGTATGAATCAATGCTCTCACTGGATGGAACAAGAACTTGTACAACCTCTCATGTCTAGTACCAATCACTTTGGCCAAAGTGATGCTAGACCCCTTCGGGAAAAGGAGCACCTACCCATCACGGAACAAGACCTCATAGCCCTTATCCTCAATAATAGAAACTGATACTAAGTTCTTCTTGAAGCCTGGAACATATAGAACCTCTTTCAAAGTCATGGGAGGCAAAGACTCCCTCTGAAATGATACAGTCCCGCAACCTGCCACCTTCACCTCCCGATCATCTCCAAGCACTACCTCAACATCTCTACACCGTGTAAGGTCTGTCAAGTTCTCACGAACCCCTGTCATATGGCGAGAGGCACCATTGTCAACATACCAAGTATCTGAATGAGTGGTCCTCATGGATAGACACACAATCAAGGAAAAATCCTTGTCAAACTTGGTGGAAAACTCTTCCACCTCTGCTGAAGCTGATGTTTGTTTCTTCTTCTTGTTTGGACACTGACCTGCATAGTGCCCAAACTTATGGCATGCAAAGCACTTGAATTTTCTCATGTCTTTCTTCCCTTCACCCTTGGGCTTGTTTCCTTCCTTTGGACCCTTCTTGAACTTCTTCTTGCTAGTGGTAGCAAGAGCCACATTATCCTCCTCATGACCTGTAGATGAACTGCCATGGACATAACCTCTCCGAGTCTCCTCTTGAACAAAGTCATCACAAAGACGTTCCAAACCGGGAAGCTTCTCCCTAGCAATAATTCCCTCCATAAAAACAACCCATTGTTTGGACACTCCATTCAATGTTGTTCTCATAAGCTCACTGTCAACTATGGCTTCCCCCATAGCTCTAAGCTTATCCCTCACCTATGTCAATCTAGTAAGGTATGTGACTACATTTTTAGCCTTGGTCATTTTTATGCTCTTTAGTTTTTCCCTCAAAACCATTTTTCGGTTCTCATTTGTACTCTGGTACAATTTAGTCAAATACTCCCACATCTCATAGGCATGTGTCTTCCCCATCAAGTGAGGAATCAAATGATCCTTGATGGCATAAAGAATAAATATCTTAGCCTTGATACTCTTCTTAGTGTAAGATACTCTTCTTAGTGTAAGCTACAAGAAGAGTAGCATCAGTAGGTACCACAACATGATGAGTAGTGGTATTTTCCACAATGTCCCACAACTCGTTTTCTTGCAAAAGCAAGATCATCCTCTCCTTCCAAGAACCAAAATTTGTTGCCCCGTCAAGTCTGTCCTCAACTCTTAAACCTATAGCCATTGACCCTTTTTTGCTGAAAATAATAAATTCAAAAATCTTCCCTGTGAAGTGACTGCTATCCCAACTTTCTGACTGTTGTAATCTCTACTTCTTTTCAACTCAGCTCTGATACCATGTAAATTTTCATACCCCAACCCAGTTTCAGTCTCGCTGATTTTTCAGCCAATGTTTAATGCCCAAACCCAGTTTTATATCAACAATTAAATACACAACAGAAAATTAATTTCAGAACTGAAACATGAGGATTCTGAACTTCGTTTTCAACACAGAAATAAAATATCAGCAGCATATAAAACTTAGAAAATATAGACAGATATTTTCGGTCTAGCTTTGACCTTAGAAAAACCCACAAGGGGAAAACCAATGAGAGAGGGAGATTTTTATTATTTTTGAGGTCTGAGGAAATTTCTTTTACAGGAGTCAATAATATCCAAAATTTAATACAGACTTATCTTGAAAATCGTGCCAAGATTTGTCTTCAAAAATGTTGAGCCTAACTCCTCGAAATCCCCAACAGTATTTCTTGTAGCAATGCACAGGTCAGCTCTTCAATTTCTGAACCCTCTTTGACTATACGATCACCTCGAAAATTGTGCCAAACTGCAACAACAATTTTCCGGGCAATAAATGTTTGTACGAATGCCTTGGGAAATGTGCCAAAACTCAGAAAATATGCACAACAAACTACCTCGAAAATGGTGCAACAAAAACAGTAGTACGGACTGATAAAATCCATACCGTACGACCTGTCTAATTTGCTGTACGTTGTCCCTCAATTTCTGTGCTATTTATGACTGTACGGCCTGCTCAAAATCCATACAGTACGACCTTCATTTAATGTTGTACCTTGCCTCGATTTATGTGCTGACTTTAAAGCGGTACGACCCTCCAAATCTGTACAGTATGACCCTCTATTAATGACTGAACTCTCTCCTCAAAATGCATGCCAAACTTTACCTCTTCCTGTCTTGGAATGCATGCCCTAGCTCAGATAGTGGCCTCCTTCTTCAACTCACCCTCTCTTCTCTTCTCTCTTTCTCTCTCAACAAAAATGCATCAACTACCCAAAGATGGGTGCGCCCTCCAACCCTAATTGACCTCATGAGATAGGTGAGGGGTTTTTTAATCCAATGACTGAGATTAGATTAGATGAGTGGATGAGATTTGGTGTCTCTTCACTCACCCTCACTAAAGTCATAAAGTCACCTTTTAATTTGCATCTCACAAATTAAATGACTAAGACCCACATTCGGCACTTTCTCACCCCTTAGGCGCCTAGGGATGAGAAAGACTTGTCTAGGTACTTTATTTAATTAAAAAATTAATAGGTGTTACTTGGTATATCCGCCCATACTTATTATTTAAAAAGTAAAATCCGCCCAGAGCCGGGGAGAGAGGCATGTACCGGATGAACTTGCAGGCACATATTCTGAGATGAGACTGTCATAATTGCAGGTTGGACGGAACGAAAACCGAGACATAATTCTTCTTGGGCCTGGGAGTGCAAGAGTTGGATCAGAGCGTGGAGAAAGTCATTTTTGGGTAATTCGAGGCCACGAATCCAGTGGTGATGTTTTTTTTATGATCTGAGCATTATTTTTTCAACTTGATTTCAGAATGAGGTATATTCGTGTATTTGCCAAATTATTTTGCTAAGTTAATGAAATGGCCTACCCATTTGAGAGCAGTACCTGGAGACGTAGTCCACCAAGGACGAAGTCCGTTATCAATTTTTTGTGTTCAGATATGATGCTTATGTCTCTTCATTTTTAAGTTTTCTCTTCTTCAATGGTGCCCTTTAATTTATGCTCATTTAATACAGTTCTTTATAAGTCACAATGAAAAGATCCTGGATCACTACAATTGATCTCTATACATTACCTTCTCATTGAATATGACATATCTACTCCTAATTATTTTGTAATTTTCATAATCCTATAAGCGATAATGAAAAGCATTAACATCGTATCCAATAAATGTACACTTCTTGGATTTTTCCTCAAGCTTTGTTCTATTTTCTTAATCAATAGGGATAAATGCTTCACAACCAAAAGTCTTCAAAAAAGAGTAGTTTACCTTTTTAATTGTCCATGCCTCCTCTAAAATTCCACCATCCAAAGAGATTGAAGGTCCTATGTTTATTAACTAAACAACAATATCTACAACATCTTCTCATAATGTAAGGGCAACCCAACATGCAATCTCATACTCCTTACACGCTCCATGATTGTCTTCATACTTTCAGAAACACCATTTTCTTGTGGTGTTCTTGGAACTTTTTTCTCTCTACGAATCCCATTGTATGAACAATAATCATCAAACTCCTTGCTGCAATATTCACCTCCATTGTCTGATCTGAGAAACTTCAACCTTTTTCTTGTCTCATTCTCAACCAAAGCTTTCCATTTCTTAAAAGTATAAAAAACATCAGATTTTTGTTGAATTCAATAAACCCAAGTTTTTCTAGTTGCATCATCAATAAAAGTAACATAATAACGAGAGCTACCAAAATATGATACCTGAGCTGGTCTCCATACATCTATATGCACAATCTCTAACCTTTCACTCTTCTTTTCTTTTCCGACTCTGATAAATATGACTCTCTTCTGTTTTCCATAAACATAGTGCTCACATAAATCCAAATCAATTTGTTTAAGATGTGGAAACAAATTTCTTTTGTGAAGTATCTGCATCCCCTTCTCACTCGTATTTCCAAGCCTATGATGCCACAATGTTGTATCCACTCCTGTAGAAGCTAAAGAGATAGAAGAGTCGGTAATACTGGTACATAAATACGATGTACCTACCTTCTCTCCTTTTTCTACCACCAGTGATCCTTTGGTGACCTTCCATGCCTTATCTGTAAATATAGATATACAACCTTCACTTTCCAACTGCACTGTTGAAATTATATTTTTCCTTAGATATGGAACATATCTTACCTCTTTCAACAACCATTGGTTTCCATTCTTTTTCTTTATTTTTACCTCACCCATTCCAACAATTTTGCATGGTGCATCATCACCCAAATGAACCAGTCCAAAATCACCTTGAATATAATCTAGAAAATGTTTCCTATGGGGTGTGACATGAAATGAAGCCCCTTAATTTACTACCAAGACTCATAAATATTAACTACAGAAAGAATCAAAGCATCTTGTAACACATCACCTGTTACATTTGCTTCTTGATTTTTCTCCTGTTGTCCATCTCTTTGTTTCTTTGAAGCTCTGCAGTCTTTCTTCAAATGTCCTTTCTTCTTGCAATTCCAACACTCTATCTTTCCCAGTCTGGATTTGGATATTCCATTCCTAGAATTCCCACGGTTCCCTGAGCCCTTTCCTCTATCCTTTTGTCTTCCCCTGTTCTCCATGGTCAACATATTACCTGATGTCTCACCTGTGCTTTTCCGATCCATTTCCTTGCTAAGGATAACGCCAACAACATCATAAAAGTTTAGAGTGTTTGAACTAGAGACAAAGTTACTTACAACCATGACGAAGCCATTCTAGATTTTTGGCGATGAGCACAGGATTAGAAGAGCCCTGACCTCATCATCAAAGTCCACTTTTGTAGAACTTAACTGATTAGTAGTTGTATTAAATTCATTTAAATGATCTGCAACATATCCACCTTATGACATATTCATATTAAATAATCGCTTCATTAGAAATACCTTATTGGACACCGAGGGTTTTTCATACGGTTTAGCCAATGCATCCATCAATCCTTCGTTGTATTTTCTTTTGAAATACTGAAATCCACCGACGCTTCTAGGCTCAGCCGTATCATTCATAGTGCCTTTCTGTCAAGAACCTCTCATTCTTCGTCCTTCATGGCCATTAGCTTTTTTCTATTCCATCCAATGGTAGGAATAGATCCTTCTGATATAAATAATATTCCATCTGCATCTTCCATAATTGGTAGTTTTGGCCATTAAATTTCTTGACCCTAAACTTTCCATCTTCTTCCATTGCTCCCACTTGAACCATGAACCCTCTTTTCCTGTGAGTTACCTTTTGATCTGATACCAATTGTTAGAAATATGATCACATAGAAATAAAATAAAACAAATGCGGAAATAAAACTCAAAATATACACAATACAATAGATCCATTTCAGAGTATCTCATTAAATGGAGGAAACTACCGGCTGAAGATTCCACTTGGGAAGATGAGTCTTTTATACAGAAGCATCCAGAGTTACTCAAGCGTTGCAGACAACACTTGTCTCAAGGGGAGGGGCATGT
>ML786550.1:104326-185665 GCA_009831015.1 Picea engelmannii | reverse complement strand
TCATCTTGTACTTGAACATTTAAGTGGGGTAAAAGGAGGTTTCCCCCTCGAAGAGGCTTATTATCTGAAATTCTCTCTTTTTCAAGGCGTTGAGTACTTTTTCTAAGGATTTTCTATGCTATATTGATATTTGGTTCTTAACAGAATGTAGAGGGATATGTACAAAGCTGCGACCATTAAAGAATATATTTAGACACTTGGGAGTTAGTTAAGATCAACTTGATCTAATGTATATTTAAAGTGAGTTTATTTAGTGTGCATTTGTAATTATCTAATCCAATGTTCACAATTATGTTCTAGATATACAATGATATGACAATTCATCATCTCCTCAATACTAGCAGATACTGCTTCATGGCTTAACACTTGATTGATCCATCATCTCCATTTACAAAATATGAAGAGTCATTTGTTAATGATCGATCATGAGAAATTCATATGTAAAATATATTTCTTTGCATTAATATATTGCCTCAATTGGCCACAATGTATGCGACCATGGAGTGTTTCTCTCTTTGAGGGTTTTAACCACATAATACATTGGTGTATCAATGATCTTTGATCTGTTTGCATGAGTAGTTTCCTTAATGTTTTCAATATGTGTGGATATACCCTATTTATCAAACATGGTATCAAAGCCCCTATTAAGACCCAATCTCATTGTTGGTCGAGATCCTATACTTGTTTCACTGCATTTATTAAAGGTCTTCTGGTTTTTGTTGTTTTTTGGTATTTTTGGACTAGGAGAATTGTTCTGGTGCATTCAAAGTGTTGTTTTTAGTTGGAAATCCTTTTCATTTCATCTAAAAAGTTTTATTTTCCCAATATAAAACCATTTGTATTAGATCTAGAGGTATATAGTTTCATTTCAAATTTTAAAATCTCTTTCATACTGGTTTAATATTTCATTTAAGTTTTTTCTGTTTATATTTCTAGTTTGATTCCTTTCCAATTTGTGTATGCTCTTTATCGTGTGCCTTATGTGAACTCAATTAATCAGAAACATAGTAGATTTTTTTTTGCATATGATCTTTTCCTTGCGCCTTGTGTGATCTTGACAAATAAAAACATAGAAGAAAACTTGCATTTTCCAGGTAGATTAACCAAGATATGACCTTGAGAATTTAACGTTTTATAATTTTTTTCAAAAAATTGCTTGTTTTTATGTGCGATTGTGTTTAAGTTTTAATGCAGAAAAAAAAAAATTTAGGGCTAGCACACACTTCAAGGAAAAGAGTAGAAAAGGAAAAAAAAAGTTGACTCCTTTCTAACATTTGTTATATCTTTTATAATAACTCACTTAGTTGAAAGTCACTTTATTGTGGCAGAGGTCTTAATTTCAAGTCTTTCTTTTTGTAAGTTATTTTTTGAAAAAGTTCATGCAACTTTAAGATATAACATAACCTTATTGTAAAGTGCATTTCATTTAAATTATAAAAGTGAATAACTTATAAAGTAACTTTATTGTTCTTTTTTTAAGTGATTTTTTGCATGCAATTTTAAGTTATAAAGTACCTTCATTGTAAAAACAATTTTCACTTATTTTATAAAAGTGGGTCACTTCCATTATAAAATAACTTATTTATAAAAGTGGGCTTGAATGAAAAGTTAGAGAAATAAGATATTTTTTAGAAACTTGACAAACTCATTGTGCACCCATCACCACGTGGGCCAACCTCCACCTCCATATGGTACCTTGGTTATCTTTAATGCCTTTCTTCCAAATGACATAACTTTGACATTTGAAATTCGTTTTCGGTGATCTTTAAACTATTTATTTTTTTGAGAGATTTCCATTTGAACAATAAATTTCTGCTTTTGAAGTCATCTTACCTACATATTGTAATATGGCTAGTCCAAGTGACCTCCTGCTTAAGAATTCAAACTACTTCTCATTGAAATATGTATGGATGATTTACTACGAAGAAGTGGACTTTACTAGGTTACCTTGTGAATAGAAACTGCCCATGTTCCAACATCAATGAAAGCTAAATGGCATAAGAGAAATGAAGAAACATGTAGATTAATCAAAATGTCCATATCTAGTGATCTACAATTTGACCTTCAAGGAATTGAGAAACCAGTTGTAGCTTGACAAAAGCTAGAAATCAGGTTTGGTAAACACATTGTGATTCTAGCCTACCAGCGTGAAAACCAATTGAAACAATATTACCAGCGTAATGAGAACTTTGTCCAGTTCTCGTTTTTTCAAGGGTCCCATTTTTTATCATATTTTGAAAAATGGTGCTACCAGTAGCACCCCTTTTCATTTGAGGTAGTTTTTTTATAGTTTAAATCTTCTTATCTACAATGGATCCACATTTTGTTTCTAAAATGCTTGTTTTTTGAACTATTTTCAATTTTCCTAAATCAATTTTTTTTTTTTTTTTTTTAAATGCTTATTTTCCAACTATTTTCATTTTTTTCTAAATCTTTTTTTTTTTACCAATGTTTCTTTTTATGTTTTTTAATGATACTAAAAATGTTATAAAAATATTATATATGATTTACGTTTTTGAAAATAATATTTTTTCATAAAATTATTTCTCATTATTTAATTCATGGTGCCATAGTTTTTAAATATATTGGAAAATTGTATTTTTAACACACTTTTTATATTTTCTTCAATACATAGCAAATAATTGTAGCTAAATAACACTATTTTAAAATATTTAGCAAAAAAATATACATTTCAAAGCAATTTATAACAAAAAAACCTATACATTTTGGAAGCTTTCCACTATAAATAATGTGTCACATAAAGCGTTTTTATGGACAAAATTGAACAAAAAAATGGAAAAAATTAATAAAAACTAACATTTTTTATGATATTTTTATAGATTTACAGTAAAAACTTGACAATATTTAATGTCATTTTCTCTAACATATTAAATCACATAAAAAGAAAAGTAAAAAGAAAATAATAAAACATATTCATCATAAAACAACAATAGATGCATATTTATTCTTATTTTAAAATCTGAAAGTCAAAACATTACAATTATAACTCATCAAAAATTTGCAAATTTCAGCATTGTCTTCAAGGGCATCCTAAAACTAACCAGCACTGTCATATATCCCAAATTCATCATTCTCAACAGACATATCATCATTTTTTTGGACATCATTTTGTGCTTCCATTGGCTCATTTGGCTCATGTTGCTCTTCCATTGAGTTATTCATATCCACAAGTTCTCCAAAGTGATGTTTTCCAAGTAGACCTCATGATGGTACTTGAGATCCCTGTGATATTTTTCCACCTTTGAGTCATTAAAATCTCCTTTCCTCAAGCCAATTTCTTGCATTTCATCTAGAAGAGCTTGAATAACATGAATTCTTTGTTGAATAAAATTGCATTGCACTGCGTCACTTTCAATGGCTACGCAATTCCTTCATTTTTGTAAGCAACATGATAATGTTGTACCTAATCACCAAATAAAAAATAAATAATTAAAGTAAATAATGTAAAACAACATAAATTAAAAATAATAAAGAGTGAAGTATCATTTCATAAATGTTATATCATAAATCTTACCTGAACCAGAGAACAAATCCAAAGCCCAATCTCCTTCATTTGAAAATGTATATATAAGATAATTAATTAGTGCTTGTGGCTATTGTCAAATGTTAATGATCTCTCATTTGAAATCCTTTTCCTCATATGTTAGCTTCCTAGCCACAACATTGTAAACCAATAAACTACTAGGCTTCTTTCCATCCTTTACATTGTAAAGAATATAATCATAAGTATCATCTTTTGTCCAACTTGCAAGATGTATACTTTTAATATCACATGTAAATGATTCAGTATTGGAGCTATGAATACTAGGTTTTTTCTTGTAACATAAATAAGTACAAATTCAATTAACTTGTGAATTAATAAAATATATTTCTATCTTAATCGCTAAATATACAATTTCAATATCTTACCAATAAAGCTGCATCCTTGTCTTTTCGTTTCCCTTGAAACTTGATTGTACTAATCCTTCTTGTGTGTCTGAATGAAAAAACAAAAATCTCCAAAATGGTGATGTTGTGACTTCCAGAAATCCCATAACCACTTTACTAAAAGTTTGGTAAGTATAAGGCTCAATATCATATTCAATGTTTTGGATATTATAACCATGAGGGATATCTGCAATAACTAGGGAATATTCCTTTTTAGGAACAAGATTTGCAATTTTTTCACAATCCCCTAGTATCACTTTATATTGAACAGTGTCAAGCTCATTCCAAATGTAGTGATCAAGGGTGTCATCAAGCTCAACATTTTGAAGACGTCGCCTTCTTTCTCTTTCAAACGTAGCTTTTTGAATATAAATTTTGAAGGCTTCAGGTACTCCAACTATATTCTTCTTTGACATCTTTAATGAAACAAACAAACATATAATTATATATCTATAACTAGTAAAATTGAAACAAATTAATGTACAAATGAATAAAATGAATGTAATAAATCAACATACATTTTTGAATGAAACAAAAAATTGACTCAATCTTGTTGAAGAGCTTGCATATGGATAGTTGAGTCTAACATCCTCCCAACTCTACTCATTCAATATCTTAACCATTTCCTCTTGTATTTTCATATAAACCTTGTGACTAAATAAAAAAAAAGTTAATATTATAATCATATATAAAATAAAATACATTCTTATGTTATATAGAAACAATTAATTTTTTAATCATAACATAAACAAGGGTAATAGCTGCAAAGCAGCTAGTCCCTGCCTTAAAATTGTGTTTTGTATAGGAATTCAAATCACAATGTTTTTGGTAACATCCAATACATTGCACAATTACAAATAATATATCAATCTAATTCTTATGTTACTCCTCCAAAAGGAATAATTTAATTATTATATTTTTTTTAGTTTTTTTTTTTACAATTTCTATTTATTCTAGCAATCTAATTGTTTTGTTACTCCTAATTTAATTGTTTTGTTACTCCTCCAAGAGGAGTAGTTTAATTATTATATATTTTTTAGTTTTTTTTTTTTCACAATTTCTTTTCTTTAAATTTCAGTTTTAAAAGTATATCAATCTTCTATAATGCTCTTATTATAATCAAATTATTAAATATTAATATTTTGACAAATTATTATTTTAAGTTCAATTATTAGTTTTAGTTTTTTAAATTATAGTTTTTATGTAAATTATTCTTTATTATAATCAAATTATTAAATATTAATATCTAGATTAATGATTATTTTAAATTTTTTAACTATTAAATTGTTTTTATATTTAAAATTTTTTAATTATTATTTTCTAAACAAATTATTATTTTAAATATTTGTAACTAAATCATTATTTTAATTTTTTTTAACTATTGAATTGTTTTTTATATTTTAAATTTTTTAAACTATTATATTGATTTTATGTAAAAATAAATTCAATATTTTTTTTTAATTATTATATTGTTCTTATATTTAAAAATTTTTAAATTATTATATTATTTTTATGTCAAAATAAATTTAATGCTTATAATTTTTTTTATTAACATCAAATTGTTAAATTTACATATCTTACCAAATTGTTAAATTTGATAAATGTATATATATATGTATTGTTTTTATATATAAATAAATTCAATGTTTATTATTGTATTGTTTATGTATTTTAAATTATTATATTATTTGTATGTAAAAATGAATTCAATACTTATAATCTCTTTATTAGTATCAAATTGTTAGATGTCTATATTTTATCAAATTGTTAATTGTATGTAAAAATAAATTCAATGTTTATAATCTCTTTATTAACATCAAATTGTTAAATGTCCATATCTTACCAAATTGTTAAATTTGATAAATGTTAATATCTCATCAAATTGTTTTTATGTAAAAATAAATTCAATGTTTATAATCTCTATGTAAAAATAAATTTAATGTTTAAAATTTCTTTATTAACATCAAATTGTTAAATATCCATATAATATTTTGATATTTGTATTCCATGATTTCAAAATAATTTCAGTCTTTATGTTCATATCATATTTGAATATTTGTATTCCATGATTCCAAAATAATTTCTGTTTCTATGTAAAAATATTTTTTTATAATCTTTTTATTAACATCAAATTAAATATTTGTATTCCATGATTTCAAAATAATTTTTGTTTTTGTGTAAAAATAAATTTAATGTTTATAATCTCTTTATTAAAATCAAATTATTAGATGTACATATCTGATTTTGATATTTGTATTTCACAATTTCAAAATAATTTTTATTTTTATGTAAAAATAAATTTAATATTTATAATCTCTTTATTAACATCAAATTGTTAGATATCCATATTTTATTTTGATATTTGTATTTCATGATTCCAAAATAATTTCTCTATTTCATAATTATAAAATATTTTTTCTATTAAAATTATATATTTTTAATAATGATTATCATATTTATATTTTTTATGATTTCATTAATACAAATGATTTCTAAAATTATATTTTTAATGATACCTATCATATTTATATTTTCTATGATTTCATTAATACAAAATAATTTCTACTATATGTGTTGTGTGCGTTCACTTCTAAAAATTTTAGTTTACCAAAAAACAACTCTGTAAACATTTAAGACGTTTAGGACTTCCATATAAGTATTTTTTCGTGTTGTGTGCGTTCACTTCTAAAAATTTTAGTTTACCAAAAAACAACTCTGTAAACATTTAAGACGTTTAGGACTTCCATATAAGTATTTTTTCTGAAGGGATTTTTGACTTCTATATAAGTATTTTTTTCTGAAGGGATTTTTCTTTACTGGGATCTATGCTTAATAGAAGCCTCGTTACCTTAGTACTTGAGACCACACAAACTGACAACTTTTATTGATTCTTCAATTTGAAAAACAATAGAGCTTGAAATAAATTTATATGTAATTTTAAAAATAGTATGATAATTAATTAAAAATAAATTTAAAAAATAAGAAAGGACATTTCTAGATATTTCTACAAAAAATTTTAGATATAAATAAATAATCTGATAAACACATGAAATGATATTTTAAAAAACACTAGATCTCTATGGAATGATATTCTAACAAACACTCTCTTTCGCTTTCACAGAAGGGTACACGCTCTTAGCATAAATTTGTAAATACACACATGAAGAAGTTATAAGTTTTTCTTTTTCTAAGAAGTTTCTTGCGGAACCATAAAGCCGATTTTCAAAAGAGTGGAAGTGGAAAGCAAAAGCCATAAAGCTGATTTTCAAAAGTGTGGAAGTGGAAAGCAAAAGCCTGGAAGTAAACAAATCCACAACCTTAAATAATTAAGTTTTTTAAGAAATTCTCTGCTCTATTACAGCCCGAGGTGGAATATCCGTATTCTATTTGTGTTTTATCATTTCTTTATAAGAGATAAGAAATCTGCGTATCTGGTTTTTATCTTTTCTGTATAAGAGATACAGAAAATACAGAAATCTGCAATGCTATTTTTTTTATAAAAAAAAAATAATAATCTAAAATAGTATTGGTTTTTTATCTCAAAAAATTAATAATTTAAAATTAAAATATGTTTATAAATTCCTATTCAAAAAAATATTTAATAAACTAAATTAAAATTAAAATATGTAAATTAAATAATTTTATTATGAAAAACAAACATTTTTATGTTAATTATTTTATGAAAAACAGTATTTTATGACACAACCGCATGTTAGGCCATGCCAACTACTTTTTGCCTTTCACTGGGACTTTACATGATTGTTGTCTGGATATTTTTTTTAGCATATAGTCTCTTCTGTTGTTAGCATGTTGTAGCTGCTTCTCTGACTGGTTATTCTAACCCTGCAGTAGATTTAGAACTATTAGCCAGTCCGTGCCTGCTACAGGTTTGGAGGTGCAGGTGGTTGCAGAAGCATTTGTTGAAGAAGAAGAATGTAGGCATGGTGGGTGGTGGGAAGTAGGAGAATAGGGACAATGGACGAAGCAGGGAAGGCTCAGCGACTGCATTTGTAGAGGAAACACTGACCTTATCAATAATGTAAACTGTGTAAATTGTCAGAGCTTATTGAATAAGCTTATCAATAGAAAGTTTAATGGTTTTTCCAATTTTATATTTGAAAAATATTTTCAGTGTTACATAATATATTTAGAAAAACATATTTATATTATAAAAATATTTATATATTTAAATATTTTTAGTGTTACATAATATATTTAGGAAAACATATTTATGTTACAGAAATATATTTACTAAAAATTTGTCTCCACTTTAAAATTAAGTTAACAAATTAATAATAAATATAATACAATAAATTAAAGAGCACTTTCACTCACAAAGGAGATCCTTGCATTAAATAAGTCCAGAATGGAGAAATCGAGTTCAATTCACAACACGATTTTTTGTGAATTGAACTTGATTTCTCTATCAGTTCAATTCACAACATAGTCACGAGGGATAGCTCGATTGGCGAGAACGTGCGCACACTCTCCCAGGTTGGGGAGAGGTCACAAGTTCAAGCCTGGCTACGATTAATTTTCATTGAAAAAAGTTCAATTCACAACACAACAAACAAAGGAGATCCTTACATTAAATAATTCCATAATGGAGAATCAAAAGAGATGTGAGTATTAAATAAGTGTAGAATGAACATATTGCAATATTGAATATTTTTTAATTTTTTTTATGATCAACATATTAAATAAGAATAAACTAGTAGAACATATAATAAAATATATTAAATAAGTATAGATGTCGGAATGGACTAGCACCACAAAGTCAATGAGCAGACAACCCTACTAGGATAGAATTAATTAGCAAGACAACTTTGTGCAGTGATAAAAACACATGGCAATATTTAAAAATTTTGTTTAAAATTTAAATTTATATATATATATATATATGTGTGTGGACAATTTCACATCCAACCATGGATAAATTGTCACTTCATTGTTTTCCACCAATCACAAAATAGATTTTTTGAATATTGAATATTAAAAAAATTATTTATAGTTTTCAAAATATTAAATTTAATATATAAATATTATGAAACATTTGAAAACATTATAAAACAATTATTTTAACTAAAAAGTCAAAAGAATTTGACCGAAATCGATCTTGGCAGGGACTAATAAGAAATGACTCAAGATACTTACTTTTTAATTTATCACACATTTCCTCCATTGATAATTCACCTCACCTTACATGTGATAATATAACTATGACAAGTTTCTCATCTTTCACTCCTTGCATCGTTCTCCAAGGCATTATAGTCATATCATCTGGAAGGTTTTTGATTTCTGGATCTGTCTTACTTGTGCTACCTATTAAGGGTTTATACTTCCAAACCTTATGATTTTTTATACTAATATTTTACCATAGGTTGAATATCTCATCTACCAAATCCCACATCTGTCCAATTTTAAATCTCAATTGGAAATAGCTATCCACAACTCTGAATGCATCACTTCCTTTGTGATTTTTACTTTTACACTTTCCTCATCAATAGGGAAGTCTATTTCCATACAACATTCATTCCTAAACTTTGCATCAACATTTGATCTATCCTCACCACATATTACATAAAACTCATTATGGATAAATCTTACTCTCTGAATGAAAGTCACGGGCATCATGTACTTATTATCTGTGTTATGATCCCATGCCAATAAATTTTCTTCTCCATCTATTAAAACCAACATAAATTACACATCTTACTGTCTCAAAGAGAGGGTTATTGGGATACTCTTGCATCAATTCTCTTCTAGCCTCTGCAGAATGATTTCCTCCAATCACATAATATTTATACTCAAAACATTTTGACCTATCAAATGCATCCTTGGTAGGAACTTCCATTGGGTCAACAAGAACTAAGTAGTCAACCACATGTGCATATGGATTGTGCCTAATCAGTTCTTTCAAGTTTTGGATATGCAACTGATGGGGTTTTCTAATTTGGTATTTTTCTTGGCCTTCTGTGGGTTTATATAGCTGCTTCACATTCAATAGAAATGTATGGCCCTCATCAACCAAATTGTTCTTCCTTAGTCGCTCTCGAATGGTATTTTGTGTTGTTTTGATAATACCATCTTCTAGATCAACACCATGTGTTATTATTTCTCTGCTACCTTTAGGACTTCCATCATGATATTTAGAGGTAAATATCAATTCTTATTCATCAACAACCTTTGCTTTCCCCTTTTTACGATTTAAATGAGTTTCATCTAACTCAAAAATCTCTTCATAATCACCAAGAATGAAATCATCATTGGTGATACCTCTTTTGCGCTTATGTTGTTTAGTCTTCTTCTGAGGAATGAAGGTAACCTCATTGGCATTAATTTCAGTGACATATTCATCTGGAGTTTCCATATCTTCAAATGTAACCGTTTTATCCTTTCTAGAATGATGACTTATATTTCTTTTTTGTTGTTCTTCTATGTTTTCTGCTGCAGCTTCAACTCCCATTACTCTTTGCTTATTTTTCCTTCCTTCCTGTTCATTATCGATATGAAAGGAACTGATGACTTCCATGATATTTCTCTCTATAGAATAAATCTCCACTAACACCTCTGAAAGGCGCCTAGCAAAATCCTGTAAAAATAAAATATGCCATTTTCATTGTTAAATAAAATTGAACAATTATTATGAAACTTATAATAATACATGCTACAAAAATAAGAATAAGCATGTTATCACATGAATTTGTCATAGTCCTATGAGTTGGTGGTTTATACCCGATTCTATGCCCATGCCCTGTTTGTTTCTCTCTCGCAGGCCATCTCTTTAAATTTTACCCTTCAGTCGGCAAAGTCGTTTTGTTTGCCCTTCTTTGTTTAGGAACTCATCTCCTTTACCTCTGTCACTGATCCTTCTATTTTCCCGAACCCTTAGCCAATCATCCAAGTTTTTATTTTACGCAGGCCGCATCCATGAGCACAAAGTGCAACACTTAGAGCGGTCTAATATGGACTCAAATCAAGCGAGCAAGCAAGTTCAGTTTTTAGCATAGGGGATTCCATTCGAAGTTCATATTTACGGCCCTAAGGAGATCGAGATCATAAAGTTGTGCAAAGTTTAACATCAGACAGAGGTCCAAAGTTGTGAGGTCAATCCTAGCCGTTGGTGCTGGGAAGGGCACGTGGCGAAAGATCATCATTTCGCAGTTTTACGAGTCGGGAAAGTAAAAGGGCATAGTTGTGAGGACTCATGAAGTGCGTGTTGATACTGAGAGGGGGCTAAATTAGTATCAAGTACAATTTAAAAAAAAAATCAAATTATACTTAAACCACTCAATTATATCCAATGAGCAATGAAAAATAGTATAAGAGTTACATCAATACACCACAATACACCATGCACAATATATGAGAAATAATCAATAGTTATTGGTCAAGGGAAGTAATGACTTCCAAAGGTAGCTACAGCTTCCAATTATAAAGGGAGGGATAAACCTCCAAGAGGATGATACAATCCTCCAATATCAAGAGAGGGTTGACCTCTCCATCCTTACCCCTTCCTTATATGGGAGATAATAAAACTTTACATTAAATCATCACCATCAACCAACCATCACTTAGAGCCTGATAATGCTTCTCGAGACTTCTTCAAATTCTATAATTATTCAATTCTTCGAATACTATGATCTTGTAGATAATATTACTCAATGTATTATCTGAAACTCCTCCAAGTTTCACTCCTTGAATCCTCCCCAAAAAGAAGTTATATAAATAATGGTAGACTTTATTCAATTATGGTTTATTCAGGAGAGCGAACTTGTACAGAATGCCCCACACTCAATATTTAACATTAGATTCTGAAACTAGAACACAAGAAACTAAAGTCCGTACTATTTCCAATGAAATTTGTCCCACTTAATTTGGATTCTCTATGAAGAAGTTATGATTGTTTTACTTGGAACACTTGTTTATTGACTAGCTTCAGGACTGGTCAAAAACCCTATCTTCCAAAGAGTGTATCTCTATAAATATAGAGAATCAAGAGCTGAAACTTTTACCAGATGTACCTTGATATGTATTCTCAATACCATAGAAATTTCACCATATGAATCGTTATAGAAAAAAATGTTATAGCGAAAATGGTAAGATGACTTGAAAATAACATACCTTAGAACACATCACCAAAAGACTTCATCCTCCCCTGAAATCCGACCTTCTTTACTTCTGATTTCCTCTGAAATTTGACTTGTGTATCAAATGAATGTATAATGATATGTATTTATACCATTTATGTCACTTCCATTTAACATTAGGGCTGACTTGACACTTTCTTATTTTGTAATTATTTTCTTTAATTATCTTCAGGGCCTACATGTACTTCCTTCTTCAATTCACTTTGTCATATTCAAAAATTCATTTCTCCTCAACCTTGAGGATCCACGTGATATGCCACCTACCACCGGAAACAACATGATGTATACTATCCATCCATGGTTTTTTTTTTCTGCATGTACATTGTCCTTCATGTCCAAATACCTTCATCAATCTTGCAGTCCAAAACCAATGACTAGGGTTGACATCAATGACAACAACCAATATTCCAACAATCTCCCCCTTTTTCATTGATGGCAACACTCATTCTCCCCCTATCATCATGATACAAATTTATCTCCCCCTTTGACATCAATGGAAAAGGGTAGGGTTTCTCCCCCTGAGTTTAATGACAAAAGGTAACTCTCTTCTTTGGGACTGCTCCCCCTGAACATGTGGCACTCAATAATACTTCATCCTTATTTTTGGTCTTTGATAATTTTTCTTCCTTGGAATCCTTTTGGGTGGATTTTGTCTTCTCTATTTTCTTCATGTCTACTATGTATATGTTGTTTGGTCTTCTTGTTGCATTTGCAACCAATCTTCCTAAGTTATTTTGTCTGATTTTACATTTCGGGAGTCAAACGTAAGAGTGTATCCTTGATCACATATTTTGTTGACACTGAGGAGATTATGCTTCACATATTCAACCAATAGGACTTTTCCTGCTTTTACATTTTCACTTCCAAGATTTACAGTTCCTTTTCCAAGTATTTTGGTAGATGAGTCATCTCCAAATGTAACATTTCCACCCTTTTTCTTCAAGCTGACAAATTTGCTTTGATCTCCGTGTTAGCATCAGAAGTCACTCCTAGATTGCAGCAGGAGCAGATCCCAATGCCCATCAGTTTATGTCACAATTTGTTTATAAAGGTTGATCAAATGGAAAGAAACTCAGAACCATATCGTTCTAACTCAGAAAACTGGGCTGGAACAATAGTGATAGGTGAGGTCTTGACCTAACTTAAGCTAGTAATAATGATAGTGGTGAGTAAGTGGAGAGAAAGAGAGGGAAAATAAAGTCTGCTCTGGACATCCGGTCTTCCAGCAGTGTTCACAAAAGAGGAAAAGTCTCGAATATGAGATCCTCTCAGAGCCGAATAAACTTCAAAATGAACCTAAAAATATTGCAGAATTGCTATAATCAAACCTACATTATATAGCTATGCAACACCCGACTGGATCATCCATGCCCGGGCTTTCAGATTCAGAGGAAAAAGGAAAAGAAGAAGTTGGCTTCCATTAAACAAGAAGTCTCAAATGTTCTTCTATAACCAGAGAACCATAGGCTAAATTAAAGCTTTACAAATGGGAGTTGTGCTCTACCATTGATCCTTACAAAAATACAAAACTTGAGTACATATACTCCTAAACTTTCGCCCAGTAGAGGCGTCTCAGGACTTTCAAGGTGTGGAGTCTCCTCAGTCAAATCTGGCCTGAACTCCTTCGTCAGACGTCACCTTAACTTTGCATGGCCTTTGTAGCGGGGGTAGCTGAAACATTAAAGGCTAAAGTAGCATGTGAAGACTCCTCGGGTCAGACGAGGACTCTTCATGGATTCTTTGAAAAAAACCAGCATACAGGACCATCTCGGGCAGACTGCCTACCGGAAACTCCATGCTTTTCATTTAATGAGTGAGGTGAGGTTTCAACTACCTCCCCCCCACCTTCATTTACTTTGGGCAGGGACCAAGATCGAGGTCGAGCTGAACTGGTACCTGGAGAACGCAGTGATCCCTTCTGCATCTAAACCCAACGCTTTGGCCCTTTACACAGCTCTTTCTATCACCCCCAAGTGACCACGGGCTGTGACCCTGTGCCTATCTTCAAAGGCGCTTTAGGCATTTCGCGTTTCGGTGATTTGAAATGCAGTGGAGGAAAAATACCCTCTGCTCTCTCGAAGTCCTGGTAGTCAAAATGCCGAAATGGCTTGATCGTGTGCCACGCATCCCATTGGATGGATAGCCTAGATCAACACTTGAATGAATGTGGGATCGCCTCTGGCCTAGACCCTTTCGGTGTTTCGGGCTTCGGGAATTTGAAATGAAGCGAAAGGATGAGGACCTCTATTCTCTCGAAGTCCCAGTAGTCGAAATTCCAAAATGGTTCCTGAGCACTCCTCACATTTCGCGTTTCGGGGTTTTGAAATGCAATGGAAAAACAATACCCCGTATCCTTTGAAGTCCCAGTAGCCAAAGTGCCGAAATGGCCTGATCTCGCGCCACGCGTCCCCTGGGTCGAACGACTGAGATTACGTCAGCGTTTTTGAACCTGTCTTATCATATGATGTGCGCCATCACCTTTTTCCCAGACCCATTCTCTTGTGACTGGGTTCCAAGACCATGGGCCCAACTCTTGGGCGCTTACGACGTTTCGGGGTTCGGGGTTTTGAAATACAAAATGACCAAAGAACCTCCTACCCTTCGAACTCCCAGTAGCCGAAATGCCGAAATGGCTTGATCGTGTGCCACTCATCCCATTGGATGGACGACCTAGATCAACACTTGAATGAATGTGGGACCGCCTCTGGTTTGGAACCTTTCAGCATTTCGGGCTTCAGGGATTTGAAATGTAGCGAAAGGATGAGACCCTCTGTTCTCTTGAAGTCCTGGTAGCCGAAATGCTGAAATGGCCTGATCTCGCACCACGTGTCCCTTGCTCGAATGACTAAGATATTTTGGTAAAATGAGCACTATCCATCGTGCTAAACCTAGCACAACTCAGTGAACCGCGATCACCCGCTGATCGTAGATCAGCTTCATCAATTGATTCTTGCCGTTGAAATCAGACTGCTCACTCACTTGATTTTGGGCCCTAACTGGACTTCCTTTGGGGGCTGCGCTTGGCGCTCATGGCTGCGGCCTTTGAATGCGACACATTCGATCAGCTTTCGGACACTGCATCTATTCATTTACACTAGGGGACCGAAGCCGGAGAGAGAACACCGCTTTGCAAGAATTTGCGCTAACATTAGGCTCCATTGGGGATAGAGTCGTCCCTGCGATTCTCTAAGGACTTCATCTGCAAATTCAGTGCCTTGTTGTTGGGCTATGGAGTCATTTACTAGCCGGAAATAAATAAACAAATAATAAAAAATGACAATATTTACAAGACAAGGAGCCATCTAAGGCTAAAAAAAAACATTTCTTCAGGAAATACCCATTTACTGGGCCACTAAAAACTTCCTCACCCTCTAGATCCTGCAAGTTATACGTGTTGTTCGAGAATACTTCAGTGATTCTGAAGGGCCCGATCCAAGGAGCGTCAAACTTGTTGTGTTTGCCCCTATCTTGCCTGGGTGCATCCCACTTAAGTACCAGATCCCTAAGCTCGAATTCCTTCTTTGTGACCTTCCTATCAAAGGCCTACTTGACCTTCTGCTGATGACTATGGGCCAAGTCCATCACTTATTCCCTGATCTGCTGCACCTCCACTATTTGATGAATACTTCTGACCATATGGTCTGGCTCTCCTTCAAAATCCTGGAAGAATTTTGCTACAAGTAACATGAGCTGAGTGGGAAAAATGGCCTCCGTCCCATAAACCAGTTGAAAAGGTGAGGTTCCCAGGGATTTTTTTGTTGTCACTCGATCGACCCATAGAGCGAATTTGAGTTTTGAATCCAAAGCCCTCTTATTATCTTCCAACAATCTTTTGATGAGCTTGATTAGGATTTTATTGGAAGACTCTGCTAATCCATTTCCTTGAGGATAATCGGGGGTAGAGTGAATTAGGGAAATTTTGAGTTGTTCGCAGAACTTAACCAGAGGCTCATAATTGAAAGAAGCAACATTATCTTTGACTATTCTGCTGGGACAACCAAATCTGGCTATGATATCCTCCAAGAAACTGATGATCACCTTATGAGAAGCATTCCTGGTGGGGACTTCTTCTATCCACTTAGTGAAATAATCTGTTGCAGTCAGGATCCATCTGTGCTGGCCACTTGAAGGGGGGTGAATCTCTCCAATGAAGTCCAACCCCCACTGCTGAAAAGGTGTTGAAGCTACCACGGGCTTTAGTGGCAGTGATTTGAGCTGCTGCTTTCCTGAGAACCTTTGGCATTTGATGCAAGCACTGACTTCTTTGTAGACATCTGTGAACAAGGTGGTCCAGTAATACCCAGTTCTGAGGATTTTGTGAGCTATGGTCTTCCAGAAATGATTCCCTTGACAAAGGATGCTATGGAACTCAAACATAACTTTCTGGGCTTCCTGTGGGTTCAGACACCTCAGCAACATCCCTAGGGGGTCTCTCTAGTACAAGTCTTGGTCAATGAGGCAATACCTTATCCTCTTGAGCTTTAAATCTCTTGCCTTACTTTTACCCATTCCATCAAGAGGCTTCATCTCTTGTAGAAAGTACAAAATGTCTCGGTACCAGGTGCATTCTGCTAGTGATGAACCATCGCGAGAGATTTTGTTGGACGACTCAGCTTGTTGGTTTTCTGAGCAAATATTTATGAAACTAACCCCCAAGGCCCTGCAATTGGATTCATCCAACAGCTTGGCTAAACCCTGCCCTTTAACCAACTTGGTGGTCTTTATCTCCAGGTCAAACTCCAAAATCTTGTCAATCCACTTACCTCTTCTTCCATCTACGTCAGGTTGTACAAGGATATCTTTCACAGATGTTGAAGGCACGTACACAGTCACTTTTGAGTGCACGACATAGACTCTGAAAGCTTTGAGAGATTTCAATAAGGCATAAGCTTGTTTCTCCATGTTTTCATACCTGATCTCTGCATCTCTTAATGCCTTGCTGAAGAAGGAAATGGGCTACTCTCAACCTTCCTCGTTTTTTTGCAACAAGATCGCTGCTACTGTATCAAAAGAAGCGAACGAAAAAATTAGAAAATCCTTGGAATAGTTAGGACTAATCAGCACAGGTGCCTCAGTCAACGCCCTTTTTATTTAGACGAAAGAATCCCTGGGCTCAACAGTCCATTTAACTTCATTTCCTTTCCTGACCATGGCTGTGATGTGTTTCACCATCTCAACAAAATTTGAGACGAATCTCCTCAGAAAATTAATCTTCCCCAAAAAGGCCTGAACTTCCTTTCTAGATCCGGGAAGTGATAGGGTCTGAATTGCCTCTAACTTGCTAGGATCAATCCTCACTCCCTCTGCTGATACTATATGGCCTAACAACTTCCCCTCCTTCATAGCAAAAACAAACTTCTTGGGATTTAAAGAAAGGCCAAACTTCCAGCATTTCAGGAAAACCTTCTTTAGGTGACAACAGTGTTCCATATCAGACCTGGAGAAGACTGTGATGTCGTCCAGATAGATCACAACAAACTGGTCTTTCTCTCCTATGAAGGCCATATCGATAGCTCGTTGAAAATTTTCTCTTGCGTTCATAAGTCCAAACTACATCTTGGCATACATGAATGTTCCCCAGGGAGTGGTGAAGGCTGTCTTCTCTCTGTCCTCAGGCATGACTGCTATCTGATTATATCCAGAGAAACCTTCAACCATGTATATCCTGGATGCACCAGTTACCCTCTGCAATATGTGTTCCATGTTGGGCAAGGGATAATTGTCTTTCTTTGAGCTCCTTTTGAGTTTTCTGAAGTCAACACAGAGCTTAATTTCCCCACTTTTCTTCCTTACCGGGACCAAATTGGCCACCCACTCAGAATATCTCAAGGGAACTATGATTTGGGCATCTAAAAATTTCCTTACTTCTCTCTCCATGATAGGTAGCAACATGGGATTTATCTGTCTTAACTTCTTCCTAAATGGTTTAGCCTCCTCCTTCAGTGGGATCTTGTGTTCAATGATAGACGTGTCATATGTCTTGAGGTCTTCATAAGTCCATGCGAACACATCAGCAAATTCTCTTAATAGCTTAGTATATTCGGCTCTTTGTTCTTTGGTCAGGCTTCTTGACAATATGACAAATTTAGGCTCCTCCTGTGTGCCAATGTTGCACTTAGTTGAATCAACCTCTTCATTTGAAACTTCACCCTTTACTGCCACATCATTACCATCGAACAATCTTTTTAAAGGGACTAGTCCCTTTGGAATGTTATTGCTAGGCAGCTCAATAATATGGTGATTATCAATTTTATTTAAAAAAACCTCAGGGCAAGGGTGACCTTCAAGGTCAGGGTCCTGATCAATGTGCAACACAGAAAATTCGTCGACAGCCTGCAAAAAATTCTTGATTTCAAGATCATCTTCAAATACCTTCCAATGTCTGACATTGTTCAGTATGGCTGGCCTATACTTTATCTCAACATCATATTTTCTCTTAGGCAGCAGAGGGATCCAGAACAGACTCGCCGAAACGGCTAAGGAATCGGCCAAATCATTTTTCTCCCTTGGGATAAAAGAGATGTTGAAGGCTGAGAAGAAATTGTCAATCAAGTCCCACACCTCATTTCTGTAGCTCCTAAGCCAAGGATGCTGGGCCCGATAAGCATTTCTGACTTTTTGAATAATTACCTCAACATCTCTGAACACTACTATCTCCTCTATACCCATCTCCTTTGCAGCCCTTAAACCTAGAACGAGAGCTTCGTATTCTGCCACATTATTGGTGGATTCAAATTCTAGTTTGTATGACAGGGACATGGTTTCCTGACTAGGTGACACCAACACCACTCCAGCGCCAGTGCCTTTGCTAGAAGAAGCCCCATCGAAAAACATCTTCCAAACAGAGGTGGTTGGAGGAGGCATCTCGTGATTAAAAGGGGGCTGCCTTTTGATTTGAAAAGGGGCTTCAAGAGAAACAGTGAGCTACAACAAACTAGATCCCAAATCAGTGTCTAGTGCAAAGATAGGGTGATTGGTGGGATTTGTCTCATCACTAACAATGTAGGCCAACTGGGCTTCTCTGTACAACCTCCTATGTTCCCCTCCAAAGATTGGAATGGTAGCATATGTGAGATCCATTTGCAATGTTCCTCCAAGTTTTTTAATCCAAGATCTTGACAGCAGCATGCCAAACTTGGGAGGAACATCGGCTACTACAATGTCCATGACCACGCTTTTCATTGGCAGCTGAAACAAAGAGACCACCAAATCTTTGATGACTTCGAGGCATTGCACCCTCCTTGAATCGAAAGAATACAAATCATGGTAAGCCTTCGTCACCTCCAGTCCCAATTATTCCATGACTATTTTGGGCATAAGGTTGTGGGAAGCCCCTAAATCCATGAGGCAATTATGCAGCACCTTATCATGTATGTTCAATGATGTGTAGAAGGGAGGGGATGAATCATCTCTATCTTCTACCATGGGACCTAGGACAACTACTAGTTTTTCATCATAAAGATTTATTGAGCCAGTGGAAGATTGGGGGGGCTCGGATTGTAGCAACTTAGAGAGGGACCTTTTGAAATCATCATTTTTAACTAATTATGAGAGGGGTACATGAATTCTAATCTTCTGAATCTAATGCTCAAAACTAAAAGAGGAGAGGGGATTAGGAGGTTCCCTTACCTCGAAGAAAGGCTCTTTGGCTATTGACGAAGTATTCTGAGTTTTTTTTTTCTAGTAGTTATCGCTGTAGCTTTAGCAGTGCTTTCTGTTATGAGGGGCTGATCCTGACTGTCAAAAGAATCATCTTTCTTCTTTGACCTGAGATGGTATCTGCTAGGAGTGTTGTTGGCCTTCTCCCCTTTACCCAACTCATTGATTTGGATGATCATAAGGGACTCTTCATATGCGTCTTGATTCAAATGGGGAAAAGGGGAGGTGTCTTCAATGCAGTGAATTTCAGGGTCAAGCTCTTCTATCTCCTCTCCCTCCTCATGAGAAACTATGTTGCTTTGGAGTGGGGTCTAAATCCTCTGATCATCTCTATCTCTACTCCTTTTTTCCCTTGGGGAGGCCTGTGGCACATTGTTACTAGGCCTCCTGAAACCTCTGTTATCAATATTCTGGGGATTTATGTACACAGGCTTCCCCTCTAACTCCCACCTTTCCATCCCAGCCAAAAGATATTTCAACACTTTAGTTACCTCATCTGTCTGAGGAGAAAGTGGGGAGGAATGGGATGAGGAGGCTTCAGTTCTCCTCCTGGATATGTCTCTGTCATCCTTACTCCTGAGTCGGTCAACAACCAATATATTAGACTCTGCTTCTACGGTCATGTCCTGTATGTGTGCCAGAGTGGTGGCTCTCCTTTCCCTTAATAGGAGGCAGAAATTGGGATCAAAAGCGCTAGCATAAGTGATCTTTGCAGAGGCTTCTGATGGCTTAATCTCAGTGGGGATTTTATTGTACATTTTGTTAAATCTTTTGGAGAAATCAGAAACATACTCTCCTTCCTTTCTCTTCAAAGATCCAAACTTTGTCATGTAATACATGAATTCCTTTTTGTCTCCCCATTGTCTCAAAAAGGCATTGTCCAAAGCCTCAATCCCATTAATAGATCCAGGAGGCAGGGCCCTAAACCACTTTCTAGCCTCACCCTCAAGGATATGGATGAAAATCCTCATCCACACATCTGCATGCATGATGACATGGTCATATGTAAAACTGTAAAAGGCTTCAAGGTGTTCTTCTACAGTTATGTCCCCCTCACCTGTAAACTTGGGCAACTGCTTGAGGTAACCATCTGCTGGAAGGGCATTGAGAGGTTGGGGTAGCAAAAGGGGAGCGTACCTGGCAGCTATAATAGCCTCCATTCTGGTCATAGGGGGATTTTCTCCTACCATAGGGATATTAGGTGGAGGAGAACTTGGAGGGGAAGGAGCTTGAATCGAGGATACTGGAAATAGGCTTACAGGGGTAACGAAAGTGACAAGAGTTTTTCCCTCTAGTCCAAAACCAGGAGGAGACAATTTGGCAGAAACACTTCTGAAATTGAGGAAACGAGAGGCTTCAAAAAATGGTCTGCTGTGAAGTTGAGGAGAAGAAAAAGGAGTTTCTACAGAAGGAGACGAAAAATTACTTGGTTCAGCGGTGGAAGTTTCTCCTTGAGGGGCCTTTCCTTTTCTGAAATTCACCTGCCGCTCAGCTTCAGGCGTAGCTAGAGGCAGTTGTGGATGGGACCGCGTGTGTCTACCTCTGAAATCTGCAATTAAAATGACAGGTTCTCCACAGTGGAGTCATCACAATGGAGTCACAAGGTGCACAATAGAAATCTTCAAAGGCTCTGATGCCTGATGCACCTTCAGAATCAGAGGCTCAATTTCGTTCAATCTCGGGGAAAATTTTCAACTTTGTCCCCGACAACGGTGCCAGAAATGTTAGTGTCATAAGTCACTCTTGGATTGCGGTAGGAGCAGATCCCAATGCCCATCAGTTTAAGTCACGATTTGTTTATAAAGGTTGATCAAATGGAAAGAAACTCAGAACCATATCGTTCTAACTCAAAAAAATGGGTTGGAACAATAGTGACAGGTGAGGTCTTGACCTAACTTAAGCCAGTAATAATGATAGTGGTGAATAAGTGGAGAGAAAGAGAGGGGGAATAAAGTCTTCTATGGACATCCGATCTTCCAATAGTCTTCACAAAAGAGGAAAAGTCTCGGATATGAGATCCTCTCAGAGCCGAATAAACTTCAAAATGAACCTAAAAAGATTGCAGAACTGCTATAATCAAACCTACATTATATAGATATGAAACACCTGACTGGATCATCCATGCCCGGGCTTTCAGAGTTAGAGGAAAAAGGAAAAGAAGAAGTTGTCTTCCATTAAACAAGAAGTCTCAAATGTTCTTCGATAACCAAAGAACCAGAGGCTAAATTAAAGCTTTACAATCGGGAGATGTTCTCTACCATCGATCCTTACAAAAATACAAAAACTGAGTACATATACTCCTAAACTTTCGCCCAGCAGAGGCGTCTCGGGACTTTCAAGGTGTGGAGTCTCCTTAGTCAAATCTGGCTTGAACTCCTTTGTCAGATGTCACCTTAACTTTGCATGGCCTTTGCAGGGGGGTTAGCTGAAACATTAAAGGCTAAAGTAGCGTGTGAATACTCCTCGGGTCAGACAAGGACTCGTCATGGATTCTTTGAAAAAAACCAGCATACAGGACCATCTCGGGCAGACTGCCTGCCGAAAAATCCATGCTTTGCATTTAATGAGTGAGTTGAGGTTTCAACTACCTCCCCCCCACCTTCATTTACTTTGGGCGGGGACCAAGATCGAGGACGAGATGAACTGGCACCTAGAGAATGCAATGATCCATTCTACAGCTAAACCCGACACTTTGGCCCTTTGCACAACTCTTTCTATCACCCCCAAGTGACCACGGGCTGTGACCCTGTGCCTATCTTCAAAGGCACTTTCGACATTTTGTGTTTCGGTGATTTGAAATGTAGTGGAGGAAAAAGACCCTCTGCTCTCTTGAAGTCTTGGTAGCCGAAATGTCAAAATGGCTTGATCGTGTGCCACACATCCCATTGGATGGACGACCTAGATCAAGACTTGAATGAATGTGGGACTGCCTTTGGCCTGGATCCTTTTGGCGTTTCGGGCTTCGGGGATTTGAAATGCAACGAAAGGATGAGACCCTCTGTTCTCTCAAAGTCCTGGTAGCTGAAATTCCGAAATGGCTCCTGGGCACTCCTCGCATTTCATGTTTCAGGGTTTTGAAATGCAATGGAAAAACAAGACCCTATATCCTTTGAAGTCCCGGTAGCCGAAGTGCCGAAATGGCATGATCTCGCGCCACGCATCCCCTGGGTCGAACGACTGAGATTACATCGGCATTTTTGAACATGTCTTATTAGATGATGTGCGCCAACACCTTTTTCCTAGACCCGTTTTCCTGTGACCAGGTGCCAAGACCGTGGGCCCAACTCTTGGGCGCTTATGACGTTTCGGGGTTTGGGGTTTTGAAATACAAAATGACCAAAGAACCTCCTACCCTTCAAACTCCCGGTAGCCGAAATGCCGAAATGGCTTGATCGTGTGCCACGCGTCCCATTGGATGGACGACCTAGATCAACACTTGAATGAATGTGGGACCGCCTTTGGTCTGGACCCTTTCGGCGTTTTGGGCTTCGGGGATTTGAAATGCAGCGAAAGGATGAGACCATCTGTTCTCTCGAAGTCCTGGTAGCTGAAATGCCGAAATGGCCTGATCTCGCACCACGCGTCCCTTGCTTGGACGGCTAAGATATTTTGGTAAAATGAGCGCTATCCATCGTACTAAACCTAGTGCAACTCGGTGAACCACGATCACTCGCCGATCGTCGATCAACTTCATCAATTGATTCTTGCCGTTGAAATCACACTGCTCGCTCACTTGATTTTGGGCCCTAACTAGACTTCCTCTGGGGGAATGCACTTGGCACGCATGGTTGCGGCCTTTGAATGCGACACATTCAATCATCTTTCAGACACTGCGTCTATTCATTTATACCAGGGGACCAAAGCCGGAGAGAGAACACCTCTTTGCAAGAATTTGCGCTAACACTCTGGTCATATGAGATGAGCACCCATTGTCTATGAACCATTCATCTTCTTCTTTGCATTCTTTAGCAACCAATGCTATTCGTCAATTTTCATTGTGTGGAATTTCTTTCCTTTTCCATGTTGTAGTTGGTATACAAACATTTGGCATACGATTATCTTCCTTCATTTCTCTGCAATCTCGTGCTTTGTGACCAAGATTATTGCACTTGTAACATACAATATTTTGATCCATTAATGGGTCAAATGGATTATAATTTATGTTTATAGGTCTACAAACATTTTCATATCTACTATTTTCACCATTCATGTAGCTTGCATAGTTATTCCTTTCACTGATTCTACAATTGATTTCCTTGTGTCCAAAATTTCCATAAGTATAATAATGTCCAAGAAATAAATTTTGATACCTGGGAGTAAGTGATCTTCTTTGTGGTGTGGTCCATTTGGGTTCACAATCTATTCTTCTGTATTTTCCTTCATAATGATTTCTTTCATACCTGATGGGAGAGGATCTTCTTGATGTCCCATTCCTTCTAGATTCTAGTCTTCTATCTTGTTGTTCAACTTGTTCTGGAGTGTTGGTTTCATCATTTTCAACTTCCTTCTCTTGTTTTGTTGTCTTCATACCGTCATTGTATCCTAGTCCTGTCTTGTCATTTGGAGATCTTTGACTGCTAGGGATATCATCTAATTTTTCAGTGCTTTTTTCGAACTTCTTCAACTTTTCTATTGTCAATAGTATCTCCCCTTTTGTGTGATCCAATTTTGCTTTCAATTTCTCATAATCTTCTAATTGTTCCTTCAAGCTATTAATGGTCTTTTCAAGATTGTAATTCTCTTCTTCACAACTACTCAATTCACCTTTTACTATTATGTTTGTGTTTCTACACTTGCTATTTTCAGTTTCAACATGCTTCAACTTTTCAAGATTCTCATCTTCTTGTTCACTCTCTGCATTGTCTTTGTATCCCCAAAAGGAATCAAGGTTGGTTTCTTCATATGAATATTATTCACAAATGATTTCTTCTTCTTTAGAATTCTTGTGATCATCATCCTGGGTTTCTTAGGTTATGAAGATGACTTCTCCTCCATCATTATCTTCTTCATCACTCTCATCTGAGGAGATGTCATCATCCTTGGAGTAGAAGGTCTTTTTATTGTTGAAACTTCTCTTTTTATAGTAGAAGTTTTCAACAATATGTCCTATTCTACCACAGTTAAAGCATTTGAGAGGAGACTTTCCTTTGTATCTTCCACTTCCCTTTTGGAACCTTCTTACGAAATTTCTTATTTCTTCATCAAGGTCATTATCCTTGTCTTTTGTCTTATTTATGGCTTTAAAGGCTACTTCATTGTTTGGCTGGTCACTTTTTGTACCTGTTCTCATTTCATATGCTATAAGAGACCCATGTAATTCATCCATTGTCATTTTGGTCAAGTCCCTAGTTTCTTCAATGGCGAAGTCCTTAGCATCATACTTCAAGAGAAGTGATCTCAACACTTTTTGTACAAACAACTATTCATCGAGCTCTTCACCTAATCCTATGATATAATTAACAACTTCATCAATTCTAAGAAGATAGGTTGCAATATCTTCCTTTTCATTCATCTTCAAATTTTCAAATTTTGCTCTATGTCATTGAAGCTTGACCTGCTTAACTTTTGGATCACCTTCGTAGATACTCTTGAGTTTGTCCCATACCTCTTTAGCAGTTCTTAAACCGATCACTTTGCTAGCAATGGTTGGTGCCAATGCTGCTAGAATAACATGTATGGATTTTGAATTACAACTCATAAGATTCTTCTCATTTGGATCGGTTGGAGCATTATTTGGGATTACATAGCCATTTACAACTGAGTACCAAATGTCTAATCCCAAAGTCGTTAGGTAAGTTTTCACTCTATCACTCCAGTATGCATAATTTATTCCATCAAATTTTTGAATCCCATTTGAAATGTGCTCATGGTCATCCATCTCTGCTCAGGATTTTCCTTCCAGTGGTTAAATTGATCTTAAGGCAACCTGCTTTGATACCAATTGTTGATACTGAGAGGGGGGTGAATCAGTATCAAGTACAATTTAAAAACTTTTTCAACTTATACTTAAACCACTCAATTATATCCAATGAGCAATGAACAATAGTATAAGAGTTACATCAATACACCAAAATACACCATGCACAATATATGAGAAATAATCAATAGTTATTGGTCAAGGGAAGTAATGACGTCCAAAGGTAGCTACAACTTCCAAATATAAATGGAGGGATAAACCTCCAAGAGGAAGATACAATCCTCCAATATCAAGAGAGGCTTGATCTCTCCATTCTTGCCCCTTCCTTCCACCGAAGAATATATGAGAGATAATAAAACTTTACATTAAATCATCACCATCAACCAACCATCACATAGAGCCTGATAATGCTTCCTCAGACTTCTTCAACTTCTGTAATTATTCAATTCTTGGAATACTCTGATCCTTTAGATAATATTATTCAATGTATTCTCTGAAACTCCTCCAAGTTTCACTCCTTGAATCCTCCCCAAAAAGAAGTAATAGAAAGAATGGTAGACTTTATTCAATTTTGGTTTATTCAGGAGAGCGAACTTATACAGAATTTCTCGCGCTCAATATTTAGCATCAGATTCTGAAACTCGCAAAAAAGAAACTTAAATCCATACTATTTCCAATTAAATTTGTCCCACTTCATTTGGATTCTCTATGAAGAAGTTATGATTGTTTTACCAGGAACACCTGTTTATTGACTAGCTTCAGGACTGGTCAAAAACCCTATCTTCCACAGAGTGTATCTCCATAATTATAGCGAATAAAGAGATGAAACTTTTACCACAGATACCTTGATATGTCTTATCAATACCATAGCAATTTCACCCTCTAAATCATTCTAGAATAAAATGGTAAGATGACTTGAAAATAACATACCTTAGAACACATCACCAAAAGACTTCATCCTCCCTTGAAATTCGACCTTCTTTAGTTATGATTTCCTTTGAAACTCGACTTGTGTATCAAATGAATGTATAATCATATGCATTTATACCATTTATGTCACTTTATTTTAACATTAGGTTCGACCTGACACTTTCTTATTTTTTAATTATTTTCTTTAATTATCTTCAGGGCGTACATGTACTTCCTTCTTCAATTCACTTTGTCATCTTCAAAAATTCATTTCTCCTAAACCATGAGGATCCACATGATTTGCCACCTACCACTAGAAACAACATGATGTATACTATCCATCCATGGGTTTTGTTTCTTCATGTACATTTTCCTTCATGTAAAAATACCTTCATCAATCTTGCGTTCCAAAACTAATGACTAGGGTTGACATCAATTACAACAACCAATCTTCCAACAATGCGAACTTGTGACTTCATTTGGACCATCCGATTCATAAGGGCATGTGGTAAAAGATCAACATTTCACGTTTTCGTGAGTTGGGAAAGTAAAAGGGCAGATTCGTGAGGACTCGTGAAGTGCGAACTCGCGACTTGATCAGGACCGTCCGATTCAGAAGGGTACGTGGCGAAAGATCAACATTTCATGGTTTTGTGAGTCGGGAAAGTAAAAGGGCTGATTCATGAGGACTCATGAAGTGAGAACTCATGACTTGATATAGACCGTTCGATTCAGAGGGACACACGACGCAGGAACAACAATTTCGAAGACTCAGAACTCAGAAAGTGCAGAGGCAAGAGTAGTTAGAACTCACGAAAAGATCTCAGTCGTTGATCAAAGGAGGGATATGAACCATAGATTTGGTCCCGAGGAACTCGCAAGTTCAGGAATTGGGAGAAGGGAGAAAGAATTTGTTAAACTTCACGAGCCACGAAGTCCCGATTTGCGAAGAGCTGATCAAATTTGTTGGATCGTGGGGGTTGTGGACCGTTGATATTATGAGTGGAAGAGGATCAGGACCGTTGGATCATGAGATTGTGGACCATTGATATGGTGAACAGAAGAGGATCGAGACCATTGGGTCATCGGATTGTGGACCGTTGATCTGGAAAGCGGAACTTTCTAGTTCGGGTTTCAAGAGTAGGGAGACGAGAAATCTTCCAACAACGTGAAGTGTGAAGTTGTGAAGCACCCAAGTATTGGACCCTGGGTCGCAGCCAGAGGTCACATAAGATATGGGACCAAGAAGAAAGGTAAGCACCCAACGCGTGATTGGTGACTCGGTTTTTCAAGGAAACAATCACGGTCGTCGGATGCATAGCAGATCCGACTGTCGATCTAAGCAAGGTGATTTCGCTGACTCGGGTAACGGGAAGTCTAGAGACAAATGATGAGAAGACTCTCGAAGCGTGAAATCTAGAAGCTTCATATGGGATAGAGCACCAGGTCGTAGCCCGAGGTCAAGCTTAAAAAGGAGCTTAGCACCTACAATGCCTGTACTGGTCACAGGGGAAGATTTGCATAGCCTCAAGGCATCAAGATTGACTTGAATAAGTCGTGGGCACCGCTTGGAAGCATTCATGGGTGTCAGGCCTCATCCTGATCCCAATGAAGGAAGTTATTGAATATAGGGGTGGCAGTTGAGACCTCGTCTCACCCCATAAATGGAAATCATTGCAGAGAGTAGCCATGAAGGCAGACTATCCAATCGAAGTTTCATCCTGAACGGTTTTTCCCGCAAAACTCATAACTAAGTCAGGCTCGTGTCTGACATGAGAAGAAATGAAAAGTTTGATAGAGTGGGTGTCGACTAGAAACTTTGTATGCAGGGGCCCGATCACGCTCCTAGTGGTTGCAACAATTCTCAGTATATGTATGCAGTTTTGATATTTTGTTAAGGTCGAATGGTTGAACTAGGCTCCCTGCTATTGTAATATTTTTATGAAGAACATTGGTTCTCTGGTTATGTATTTTTTTTTTGAGACATCTGGGTTAATCTAAGTCATCTTTCTTGCTTCATCTTATTTTCCTCTGATATTGAGAGAGTTCATGAATGACTGATTCACATGGATTGTTGTGACTGTATTATGATGAATGTTTGATTATAATGTTGTTATAACTTCTTTCAGTTTCTTCGAGATTTGAATTCAAGAGGATCTTGTGTTTAATTTTTTCCTCCTTAGGATGATGAAAGACTTGATGTCCACAGCAAACCTCTACACTCTCCTCACCAAAGTCTTCCCTCTATTCACCCTTACTCCAACTTACTGACTGAAGTTGATTCCAGACCTCAATTGCTTATGCATGCTAGTCAAGTTTTCTAAGTTAGAACGCTATTATCATTGAGTCTTCTCCATTTGATCACCTAAAACTCATTTAAATTTACTATACAAACTGATGGGTACTGGGCTTGCCTTCCATGCAATCTGAAGGTGACTTCTAGTGCTAACATTTCTGGTGCCATTGTCGGGGAACGAATTGAAGACGTTTCCCTGAGATAGAATGACAAAGAAGCTCTGATTATGAAGGTGCATCAGATATGAGTACCATTGAAGATTGCAACTTGCACCTGGCGACTCCACTGTTGCAGTGTGACTGCCTACAACTACAACCCCCTGGGATAACACAATGGTCAGATATGGTTTTTGATGCTGAACAAAGACTAGACACACTCATTCTGCATATCATTCACCTGGTGAATCCATGGTTAAAGGATCAACTAGCGACTCCACTGTTTCGAAATGAACAAAATCCTGGCTCGAAGGTTTGCTCCCTTTAATTTTTCTGTTGTTCTTGGTTTTCCTAATGTTGTCCTTACTGTGGATGAATGGGGTGATTATTTGTCCATATTTGGAGAACGTAAAGAGGACAACCCTGCTCGACATCTCCATGAGTTTCATGAACTCATGCGTCAATGGGAGATACATCATGAGGATGTTTTAATAAAGATGTTCATGTTCTCATTGGATGGGGATGCCCGTGAGTGGTATCAATCCTTTCCCCCTGCTAGCATCTCCTACCTGGAACAGTTTCATGCAACTTTTAATAAGCATTTTCAAAGGTATTATTCCTCTGAGTTAATATGTCATGATTGTTGTAAGGAATGTAAAGACTATGTTCAAGGTGTGGTTGTTTCTGATAAAAGTTGTGAGGATGAAGGATCCGAGGAGGAAGAAGATGCTTTGGGTGAGTTTATGGAGCAGGTAAAAGCACTCTCTACAAAGATAGAAAAGTTGGAGGCAGAACATGCTTGCTGCTCATTTGAAGGAGATGCAGAGGATATTTCGGTCCTCCAAACAAATGTTCTTGACAACCCCACTTATGACGAAGAAGTCCTTCCAAATATGGTTGATGACAGTGCTAATGATTGCACAACAATAGAGGTACCATATTCAGCCCCTGATGTACTTGTTGTCTCAGATTTAGAAGAAGAAATAGTTGTGAAGGAGGATTCTTCTCTTTTCTTCCAAGGGTTTTCCCATGATGTATTTTTACCTGGTATTGAAGAGGAGGATCAAGACATAGCTCCTTTTTTACAAGATTGAGGAGTTTTGTGCTCACTCATCTTTTCTGAGTATTCAGATGAAGAAGAGTGGATCCCTTCACCACATTTTGATATCTTGGGGAGCAGTTGGCCTGTGTATGACAACTATAAAGCGGATTCTGAGCCGGATATGAAGGATTTCCAAGGCCACACTATAAAGCCTTGTCCTCTATACATTAAAGAAAAATATTGTGTGGAAATCAACCATCCTAGGTCTGCAGAAGACATCCAGCCATGTGTGAGCAACTGTGGAGCAGAGCAGGCTTTATGTTACAAATTTTCAGGAGTGAGTCACTCATTCTATGAACCTGTGGGAGAATACATGGAGTTGCATTTCCTCCATGATTTGAAGCCTCCAAGTCTTATCCCACCTTTTTCATCTGGAGGAAGTCTAAAGGATGTAATCATTTTGTTGTCACGATTGCATTATCTGTTATCAATCACTCACAAAGTAAATGGTCTTCCATTTAGGAAGCCACTTGGATGGATATGGTGGATGTTTTCTTTCACCTAACGCTTTGTAAAAATCAGTTATCTTAGGAATGTACATAAATAAGCTCTTTATGGAGCATGTGTGTTTGTTTTCCTTTTTATAAGTAGAATAGTGTACATGTCGGCCTTCGACGAAATGTTTTGAGCTCGAATCCATAACCCAACAACCAAGGCATTGGAACTACTTGTTCTTGGCAGCTCACGGGGAGCATTCCATCCCCTGTGGAGCCAATGTTATCACATGAACTTGCCAGAGTCCTGTGAGTTGGTGGTTTATACCCGAGTCTATGCCCATGCCTTGTTTTTCTCTCTTTCACAGGCCATGTCTTTAAATTTTCCCCTTCAGCCGACAAAGTCATTTTGTTTTCCCCTTTTTGTTTAGGCACTCATCTCCTTTACCTTTGTCACTGATCCTTCTATTTTCCCGAACCCTTAGCCAGTCATCCAAGTTTTTATTTTACGCAGGCCATAACCATGAGCACAAAGCACAACAATTAGAGCGGTCTAATATGGACTCAAATCAAGCGAGCAAGCAAGTTCAATTTTCAGCAGAGGGGATTCCATTTGAAGTTCATATTTGCGGCCCTCAGGCGATCAGGATCATAAAGTTGCATGAATTTTAATGTCAGACAGAGGTCTGAAGTCACGAGGTCAATCCTAGTCGTTGGTGCTGGGAAGGGCACGTGGCAAAAGATCAACATTTCATGGTTTCGTGATTCAGGAAAGTAAAAGGGCAGAGTCGTGAAGACTCGCGAAGTGTGAACTCGCAACTTGATATGGACAGTCCAATTCAGAAGGGCACATGGCGAAATATCAACATTTCTTGGTTTCATGAGTCACGAAAGTAAAAGGGCAGAGTCGTGAGGACTCACAACTTGATCTGGACCATCTGATTCAGAAGGGCATGTGGCGAAAGATCAACATTTCGCGGTTTCTCGAGTTGAGAAAGTAAAAGGGTAGAGTCGTGAGGACTCGTGAAGTGTGAAATATGGACTTGATTTGGACCGTTCGATTCAGAGGGACACATGGCGCAAGATCAACGATTTCGCAGACTCGGAACTCGGAAAGTGCAGAGGCAAGAGTTGTTAGAATTCACGAGGTCTGAAGTCACAAAAAGATCGCAGCCATTGATCAAAGGAGGGATATGGACCATAGATTTGGTCCCGAGGAATCACAATTTTGGTAATTAGGAGAAGTGAGAAAGGAGTTGTTAAACTTCACGAGCTGTGAAGTCCCGATTTGCGAATAATTGATCAGAGTTGTTGGATCGTAGGGGTTGTGGACCATTGATCTGGTGAGCAGAAGAGGATCAATATCGTTGGATTGTGGGATAGTGGACTGTTGATCTAGCGAGCGGAAGAGGATTAGCACCATTGGGTCGTGGGATTGTGTACCGTTGATCTGGCAAGTGAAACTTGCTAGTTCAGGTTTGAGGAGTAGGGAGATGAGAAATCTTCCAATAACACGAAGTGGGAAGTCGTGAAGCACCCAGGAATTGGGCCCATGGTTGTAGCCTGAGGTCACATAGGAGATGAGCCCAAGAGGAATGGTAAGCACCCAATGCATGATTGGTGACTCGGGTTTTCAAGGAAGCAATCGCGGTCGTCGGATGCATAGCAGATCTGCCCGTTGATCTAAGCAAGGTGATTTAGCCGACTCAGGTATCAGGAAGTCTGGAGGCAAATGATGAGAAGACTCCCAAAGCACGAAATACAGAAGCTTCATATGGGATAGAGCGCCAGGTCATGGCCCGAGGTCATGTTTAAAAAGGATCTTAGCACCTACAACACCTGTATTGGTCACAAGGGAAGATTTGCAGAGCCTCGAGGCATCAGAATTGACTTGAAGAAGTTGTGGGCACCACCTAGAAGAATTCATGGGTGTCAGGCCTCATCCTGATCCCAATGAAGGAAGTTATTGAAGATAGAGGCGACAGTTGAGACCTCGTCTCACCCAAAAAATGGAAAGCGTTGCAGAGAGAAGCCATGAAGGCTCGTGTCTGACATGAGAAGACCTGCAGAGTCTGATAGAGTGGGCATCGACTAGAAGCTTTGAATGCAGGGGCCCGATCACACTCCTGGTGGTTGCAACAATTCTCAGTATATGTATGCAGTTTTGATATTTTGTTAAGGTCGAATGGTTGAGCTAGGCTCCCTGCTATTGTAACATTTTTATTAAAAACACTGGTTCTCTGGTTATGTATTTTGTTTTTGAGACATCTTGGTTAATCTAAGTCAACTTTCTTGTTCCATCTTATTTGCCTCTGATATTGAGATATTTCATGAATGACCGATTCACATGGATTGTTGTCACTGTATTATGATGAATTGATTATAATGTTGTTATAATTTCTTTCAGTTTCTTTGAGATTTGAATTCAAGAGGATCTTGCGTTTAAGTTTTTCCTCCTTAGGCTGCTGAAAGACCTGATGTCCACATCATAACTCTACACTCTCCTCACCAAAGTCTTCCCTCTATTCACCCTTACTCCAACTTACTGACTGAAGTTGATTCCAGACCTCAATTGCTTATGCATGCTAGTCTAGTTTTATGAGTTAGAACGTTATTATCATTGAGTCCTCTCCATTTGATCACCTAAAACTCATTTACATTTACTGTACAAACTGATGGATACTGGGCTTTCCTTCCATGCAATCTGAAGGTGACTTCTAGTGCTAACAAAGCAAACTTACATTATCCATCTCAATGTATGTCATGATCATTGCACATAATTCTGTGAAATTTTCTTCCTTTTTATAATTGCTCATATTCAAACAATATTTAATCTTGAGATATGTCTTTGATTGTTTCACCAATGCATAAACAATATTTGTTCCTGGCACCAAACATATATCTCGTAACATGCCAAGTGACTGAAAGCTTGCTTGGACATGTTCAAATTTAGCACAATACAAAATTATTTTTTCTCCATTAGCGTCTTATTTGTCTTTAAGATACTAAGAATGCTCCATTCTACTCTCAGCGTTGACAATTTTCCACTCTCTAACATTCTTCATTGCTCTTGTGACCTCATTTGTTGGGCAAGCATTTTGTTGCCTAACATTCATGGAGGTCCTAACTGGGATTTTGGATGTCATTACTGGAGGTCTTGTTCCAGATATATTCATAGAGATTTTATTTCCCTCCATTTATCCTATATAAAAAATAAAAAACACAAATTATTAAAGGAAAAAATAAAATATATTTTGTTCATGGAAAAAAACTAAAGTTAAATTAAAATGATCTAAAAACTTACTTTTTCTAAGACAAAAAGATAAAAACACAAAAAAATACTAATACAAAAATCATATACAAAAAATCAAAACCCAAAACACTTAAAAAAACAAAACAAAAAACCACATTAAAAAAACAAAAACAATAGAATTACACATATGAAAAACATTAAAAGAAAAAAAAGACAATTAAAAATAAAAAATATTTTTTAGATAAAAAAACATAAACAATTTTTTTTTTAAATAAACAAATTTTATAAAACTATTAAACTTTAAAAATTAAAGTTTTCATTTTATAAAAAAATAAAGAAAAAATAAAAAATAAAAACATAAATTAAAACAAAACTTTTTTTTTTTTATAAATTTTTATTAAAACAATTAAATAAAAAACTTTATATCGAAATTTAAAATTAAAACTTAATATTAAAACAAAACAAAAAAATATTTAAATTTAAATTTTGTAAATTAAACATTGGATAGTCTGTTGGTCGGCCAAGGGAGGGCGATGTCAAGCATCACCCCCGGCGCCCGCATGGCCAAGTCCAGGCTTCGGGGGTGAGGCCCGACATCGCCCTCCCCCGGGTCAGGACTTGGGCACGCGGACGTCGGGGGCGATGCCTGACATCGCCCTCCCTCGACTAGCCCAAAAAAAACAATTAAAATTAATTTTAATTTAAAAAAAAACACTAAAACTTAATTAAATCTATTTTATAAAATTAAAAAAAATGGTTTTTTGGGGGGGTTTTGTAGGTTTTGATTTGTTGGTCAACCGAGGCCCTGACTCTCCCGTTTCCAATTCTGATCGTGGACTTGGTCCCAAGGTGCCAAGGTGCCAGGGGAGATGCCCTGCATTGCCCTAGTGACCGAAAAGCAAAAAACACTTAAAAATAAAAACCTAAAAAAAAAACTTTTAAAGGTAGTAAAACGATAATTTTTAAAAGTTTTTTAAATTTTTTGGGTTTCGTCATTTTTTAGACTTAAAATGTGAAAAATTTTGCTAAAATTTCTTTCAAAATATACAAAAAAATTGGAAATTCATGATCTCCCTTGTAGCTTGCTTCAAAGTATTTAACGAACGTTTCCCGATTTCTCCACAATATTCAACAAACATTGTTGCTCAATAGTTGTTGCGATGTAAAAAACCAAAACAATAATGTGTATATATACCAAGTACTATACCACTTGTTAGTTTGTTTAGTGCATATGGGATAAATAAAATAGAAGAATATTATGTATATATATCAAATATTATATATACCGTCTCTACGTTTAATCAATGTGGGATAAATTAAAAAAGATAAAACATAATGCAATTAATTAATTTATGATGAATTGATAGAGTAAGATTTATTTAATATCGAAGGTAAAATATTAAAGAGGAAGCTTTAGGGAAAAAATGTCGGGGAAAATTGGGAGGGAAAATTTGGGGAAAATTTGGAGGGAAAATTTTGGAGGGAAGTGTTCATTCCACAAGCTATAAGAATGTTATTGGGAGAGTGTGCATCTGCACCATTCTATGTTTGTAGTGAGCAGTGATGGCTTCATCAGATAGAGAGGATTTTATTTCTGGAGCATCAACATTTTGTTCACATGCCTCCTCTTCTGAGACTGACAAATGTGGTGGGAATACTTCTAATGTAAGTGAGGAGTCATATGTTTCACCTAGCAAGAACTTTGATCATAGTGCAAGCAATGATATTGAGCATATTGATCGAGAAAGTCCTAATTATGAACACTTTGAAGGAACCAATGATGAAGGGGAGGAATATGGTGAAAAAGATGATGAATATTTTCCTCCAAGTGAGGATTTCCAAGGTACTACTGATTATGATGAATATTTTACCCCAATTGAGGATTTCAAAGGTACCGATGGGGATGATGAGGAGTTTCCTCCAAGTGAGGATTTTGAAGGCAGTAAAGAAGATGATGAATATTTTCTTCCAAGTGAGGATTTTCAAAAGAGTAAAGAGAAATATGAAGATTTTCCTCCAAGTGAGGATTTTGTAGGTACTGTTGAGGATATTGAAAATTTCCGTCCGAGTGATGATTATCAAGGTAGTAGAGAGGATGATGAAGATTTTCCTCCAAGTGAGGATTTTGAAGGTACTAATGAGGAGGATGAAAATCTTCCTCCTAGTGAGGATTTACAAAGCACACATAAGGATAATGGATATTTTCCTCCCAGTGATGATTTTGAAGGTACATATGAGGAGGAAGAATATATTCCTCTAAGTGAGGATTTTGAAGGGACTAATGAGCACAATGAATATTTTCCTCCAAGTGAGGATTTTGAAGGGACTGATGAGGATGGTGAATATTTTCCTCCAAGTAAGGATTTTGAAGGGTCTAATGAGGATGATGAAAAGTTTCCTCCAAGTGAGTATTTTAAAGGTATTGACATCGATGGTGAAGGTATTGTTTTAGCATGAGAAATTAAAGGTTCCAATGAAGATGATGAGGATTTTCCTCCAAGTGATGATTCCCAAGGTACTAATGAGAATGTTGAAGATTGTCCTCCAGATCAACATTTTGAGGGAAGTAATGAGGATGATGTATAATTTCCCTTAATTGGAGATTTCAAATGTAGTGAAGATGATTATGTCGATTGTCGACACTTTCTTCCAGGTGATTGTGTTACTGATGATGATATTGATATTTCTCTTCTCAATGAGATTATCAATGAAGATGATGATGGACCTAGGAATGGAGATCATGTTCTAAATCATTCAGGTGCAACAAATCAAGGTGATCAACAATATTTTGTTCGGTCTCCTCAGAATGCTATGTATGATTATAGTGAGAATGATATTCATCCTAGTGATTATGTTCAAATAGTGGAGAGATTGCAAATAAATATTGTGTCCAAGACAGGGACTAGACCTTTTTGTATCAATCCAAATCATTGTAGTTATACAAGGTCTAGGAAAGAATTTCTCGCTAAATCATTTTCCATTGGTGATTTGATTTCTAGTGATTGTTGTCATAAGAATTGCTTGAAAAGTATAGACTACATGTATGCCTTGCAGAAAAGGAAGAATTATTTTTCAATGAATAAGAGCATGCAAAATTCATATTTAGTGGGGTGCATGATATCTACGAAGACAAGATATGATTATCGCATTGGTAATCTTTTACTTTGCAGAAAGGATTTCAAAAAAATCCACTCAATTGGTAATATTCTTCTATCAAGGATCCAAACAAGATTAGAAAAATATCCTACATTTTATTCAAAGATACATCATGGACGAGAGATTGGCTCATTAACAAACACTTCATTGTCATGGATGCGAGACTTCTTTTCCAAACATGGAGAGTCTATACCAGGTAGAGAGACAATACATATTCCAGATAATTTCTCAAGGAATGAAATCTGCAAGTTATACAAAGAATATGATGAAAGTGTTGAAGGAAATCATAATTTTATTTAATATGCATATTTTACAAGAGTATGGAAGAGACAATTCAACAATGTCTGTATTCCTAAGAAGTCAAGGATGGGGATTTGCAGTATATGTGATTCTCTTAAAGAAAGAAGAGATAAATATGAAGGGTTAGAAAGAGGTATATATTTACAATTTTTTTTGTTTAAATTTGATAGTTATCAACTATGAAAACATATTATCAATATTTTCATTTTGTATCATGTGCAGATTCTATAGTCAAAGCACTTCAAGAACACATGAATCAACAATCAAGTGAAAGGAAAATGTTGTACAAACATATAAAGAAGTGTTATGATGCTCCAGATAAATATATGGGTGTGATAATTGATGGCATGGACCAGGAGATAAATAAAAAATAAAAAATAAAAACTTTTGCCACATTTTGTCCGTACACCAAAACACTTACAGGAAGACAATTTCATTCAATTTCACTTGGTTGGTTGTATGGTTTTTAATGGAACAATGTGTCCAAGGGTTTACTTCATAACTCCAAATATTCATAATGATCCAAATCTGACCATCACCATAATTCATCATGTGATCAGTCACTAGTTTGGTAATCTTCCTCAAGTTCTATATCTGTAGCTGGACAACAATAGTCATGAAAACAAAAATCAAATTGTATTTGGATATACCATCATGCTTGTTGAACTGGGAATCTTTCAAAAGGTTAAAGGTGGTTTCCTTATTTTTGGACACACACATGATCATATTGATCAAATGTTCAGTCATTTTTGAGTAAAATTAAAGAGGAAAATTGTTGTAAGCCTACCATCATTAATTGAATGCATTAAGAAATCATACATTCTAGAGCCTATTTTTCACATATTAGAAGAAATTGTTGACATGCAAAAAATTAGCCAGGGATCACATGGTGAAGAAAAATGTATTGTGCAACTTAATGAAATTAGCTTCCAACATCAATTTTGCTTGAAAAAAGTTGATGGGAAAACACTTATATGGGGCAATAAGTATTCAACTATTGTAGAATGGGGGCCTTCATCAGGTTTGACATTTTTGAAGTTCATTTCAGATCGTCCAATATTTGCATCAAACTTAATGTTATTACAATCAGTTATTGAAATCCATAATGCACGAAGGCGTAATAAAGATGTAGATTATTCTGAATGCTTGGAGGAAATAAAAAAGTCCATTAAAGATACATAGGATTACTTTGATGTTGTTAATTCTATTTGGTGGGATTCTTTTTTCAATAATCAAAGTGACATAATTTCAAGCTCAACAAATGAAGATACATTTTTGAAGACTCCATTTATTTTCCCACAAAATAGGTCAAATGAATATGAAGAAAGAAACATTATTGAACAACAACAATCTCAAGATGCTATTGAGTTTTCACAGGTAGATGAAAGAGAAATGTATATTGTTTCTAGAAGATCACGTGCACAACGTGAATCCATGGAATATCTTTACAGGGGTCCAACACAAGATATTAAGGAGGGTTGCATAATTGTAGTCTTAGCAAGTGAAGATCCACATGGTTATCCATTCTAGATTGCAAAGGTTATAAGGATAGATAAATAAAATGAAGATGTTATAGCAGTTGAAGTGCATTGGTATGCAACAATTACACACCCATTCAATGGTGTGTACAAGCAAGAGATGGTGGTTGAGAAACATAACAACAAAAAGAGAAAAAGAAAGGGTCAAAATATAACTCGTCGTCGCACCGACCTCTTAAAATTACAGGATGTTGACATACTTGTCTATGATTTTAATTTGACAAAGAGAGAAACTATTCGCTCCAGGACCATAGAGATTATCAAGAGGTTTCTGACACAAGAGATAAGTGCAAGATGGGATTCTGCTGAACCTAGTCATAGATCAAAGAGGCTTTTAACATCTGAAATGTTGGGAATACATGCAGACTCAGATGGTGCACTCATTGATAATAGAGAAGAATATGGATCATCTAAATCTTCATCCAATCATTCATTTGAAGACAATGTAGATTTTGATGGTGTGTCATAATCCATGGATGAATTTGATTAAGTGTATGAAACAGTTTATGTATTTTTTTTATCAATATGATGTTTGTATGGTAACCATAAATGAGTGTTCAGTTACATATGATATTACATGAATGTATGAATCATTTCTATGTTTTATGAATTATATGTTTTTATTATGGAGAATATATAAAAAAAAATCTTAGCTCTTCTGTTTTGAATATGGACAATGTAACGAAATAATTTATGTTTCATTAAATGCAATTTCTATAGACTTGTTTATTTAAAATAAAATAAAAATATTTTGAAGTTATGTTGAATGTTGACATCTGAAATGGTGATATTTTCATTCCATTATGTATTATCTTGTGGTTGGAGTGATAAACTAACCTTTAAAAAGTAAATATTTAAGGGTTGATTTTACAATTTGGTTTATAGCAGTAATAATTTTTTACACCAATTTCAAAAATGTGTTAATTTGTAGGTTTTGATTGCAATCATACTTGCTGCACTAGGATAAGGTTTGAAATGAGGTATAATTTTAACATTTTGAAAAAAAACATTTTTTTGCCGATAATACCATTTTTTGATTTAGGTGTTGATTTTAAGGTTTTTTGGAGCAACTATACGCATGTTTTAGGCTATGCTTGAAAAAAAGTTGTAATTTTAACCTAAAAAAAAGGGTGCTACCAATAGCACCACTTTTTGATTTGAGGGTTAATTTTATGGTTTTTTATGCAAAAATATGGGTTTTAAGGGCTAGATTTCTTTTTTTGAGGTCATAGTTCTTGTTAAGTTAGTAATATTGTTTTGATTTCTTTAAATGCAAGTGATTTCTCTTGCATTGAAGATTATCTATCTAATTTTAAAGAACTTATAATTTTACTTTAAGAATGTATGATAAGAAAGAATGATGCCTTACTTATGTATGCTATTCTTGCTGAACTTGGCAATGCATATATTGTTTTTGTATCTACTTTTTACTCCACCAAAGAAGCACTTAGTAGTCAAGAGGGTACTTATAAAATGCTCTCTTTTGATTTTTTTTTATGATTTTTTTTATTATAGAGTAAGATAAACTTTTTCATCTTTGAGTGATTGGCACTGTAGGTACATATAACAAAGTCTTAGTTGCACAACAAAGTAAGGTCCCAAGCATCCAAAGAAGAAACATTATTGCAACAAAAAAAAGAACAACTCAACCAAATCCTTAGTACTCCTAATGGTGATAAAGGGACTAAATCAAAAGCTAAGAAGACTGAGAGACATTGCAATTTTTGTGGTTGAGATGGGAATCATGAGTCTAAATGTTTCATGAATATGAAATTCTTAGAAGCAACAACGAAAAAACACAACATCAATATGGATTCTTCTTCTTCTAACTCTTCTTCTCATGGACATGAACTTTTTGCTTATGTGTTTTCCTTCAATGCAACATATACTTCTTCTTGTAATGAGTAGCTTATTGATTTTGAAGCATCTCACCATATGGATAAGGATAAAGCCATATTTTTTTCTTGTAATGAATGTTACACCAAAAAAATATTTGTTGGTGATGATAGATCTCTTAGTGTTGTAGAGTATGGAATAATTCAGATAGATGATGGTCATTTTCATGATGTATTATGTATTCCAAGTCTTTTTTGCAACCTTCTATCAATGTATCGAATAACTCATTCAAGTGAAGGTAAAACAATAGAATTTTCATCTCCCCAAGTTGTAATCAAGGATTTAAAATGTCCTAAACACATCCTAACAATTGGAATTGTTGATGAGAATACCAGGTTGTATAATTTGACAACTTTGGGTCATCATCTCTTCCATAAAGTTTTATTGCTCATAGTGATGACATGAACAAACTTTGGCATGAGAAATTTGGTCATATAAACTATCACTTATTTCAACAACTATGTAATTAGAACATGGTGAATGACCTTCCTTTCCTTTCTTGCATAGATGGTGTTTTTTCGAGCTGTGTTTTTGACAAACATCATTGAAATAATTTTGACAAAAATGCATGTTGGCATGCCTTGGCTCCCTTGCATCTTGTTCATAGTCAGTGTGGTATTATTTCTTTGGCTTCAATACTTTTTAAATTTCATTCATGACTTCTCCATACTCACTTGGATTTATTTCTTAAAAATTAAAATTGAAGTTTTTGACATTTTTTTGGCCTACAATGCCCTTGTAGAAAAGCAATCTAGACATCAAATTTAGATGTTAAGAGTAGAGAATGGAGGTATGTTAACAAAAGTTTTACAACTTACTACAATACACAATGCATTCAGATTATTGTTCCATAAAAACCAACCCCATCTCCCTTCTAGTTTGGTGTCAAACTTTTTTCCACATGGTACTACACTTGAAGTAGATGCCACTTTGTATCGTTAGTTAGTTTGTAGCCTTTTGTATTTGAATCATACCCATATTTATATTTCCTTTTCTATTGGTCTTATTTCTCAATATATAAAACACCCAACGAGAGTCAATGGAAAGAAACAAAAATGACACTTTAGTATATTGAGGATACAATTTAGTTTGGGATACATTGTTGTTCAGGGGGACTCCTTTGCTGGTTGGTTTCATTGATTTTGATTACACTAGTGACCTTGATGATCTAAATTCTACTGTAGGTTATGTTTTTAGTATCGGTTTTAGATTTGTCACTTGGGATTTTAAGAAGAAACATGCTATTTCTTCCATAGAAACAACGTATCAAGCAACAATTAGTGCAAGTCAAGAAGCCTTGTGGCTTCAACAAATCCTTCAAGATTTTGTATTCCAGCAACAAAATTCAACTACAATTTGGTGCAATAATTAGGGTGTCATTTATCTTGCCAAAGATCCAGTTCAACATCAACAAAACAAACACATTGAGATACACATGCACTTCATTAGATAGCTTCTTTAGGATTGCATTCTTGAAGTGAACTATTTTCGTACATATGATCAATTTGCTGACATTTTCACAATATCTCTTATAGAAGTGACATTTTCCAAACTTCAATCTTTGTTAGGAGTTCAATTAGTTGTCATTAAGAGGGGGATATGCTCTAATTCCCCCTTCCTTATCCTATTGTGTCACCTTTGTAACTCCTTCAATCCTATCCCAAGTTGTTCTTAAGGGGGGGTGTTAGGATATTTAAACACTTAGGATTTAATTAAGATTAACTTTGTCTAATGTGTCTTTAGGTAAAATGTGTTTCTTTACTGTGCATTTGTAATTATTTAATATGATAGTCACAATTATTTTCTAGACATAAAGTGATCTGATGATTCATTCACTCCTCGATACTAATAACTGTTTATCCATGGCTTAACACCTGATTAGTCCATGATCTCTATTTAAAGATAATGGGGGTCATTTGATGATGATTGATTGTGAGAAACTCATATATACAATATTTTACTTTTTCATTAATACATTGTCTTGAGTGGTTATGTTGGCTAGGGACATGGACTATTTTCTTCTTTGAGATTTTTAACCATGTAATACATCGATGTACTGATATTTGGTATGTTTGTGTAAGCGGTTTCCCTAAGGTGTTCAACTTGTGTGGATATACCCTATTTATCTAACATGGTAATCAAAAACTCCTAAGGTGAATGTTGAGGTAAATATTTATCTTTGATTCCAAATGTCCATTAATTGTAATCTCATTCACAGTTTATTATTTTCCTATCAATTAATGTCTTCATGTTTTTAATGTAGAATAACATGAACAATAGTGAGGCTAATAGTGGAGAAAATCCCTGTGACAGTACTATGAGTGTAAAATTATTAGATATATGATAGTATCGATGATTTAGTTTGGATTTGGTATACTTATAACTTTGTTTTGTTTCAGGGGTAGGGCTTATAAATAAGGATGTTGGGAGACTAGAGGAAGAGATTTCCCAAGCCACAGTTTCTACTAGTCAACCAAGTAATGAACATTGTTATAATATTTATGTTGAACTATAAAAAAAACATTTCAACACAAATAATCCACTAACTATATATATTTTGCCTATATTTTATAATCAATGTTGGTTCTAATAAGCTTGTACATGAAAAAATACGTGTATTTCATTCCAATAGACTACGTGAATCAATACAATAGCAAAATCCACCAAACAAATATGAGGATGAAATCATGAAAAAATTGCTTATGAATTATTTTAAAAATAAGAAAAATCATACAAAGTGATTAAATATAGTAGGATATAGTATACAAAAAACAACAATTTTGTTGAGACCCATGATATTGTAATGATTAGTTTTATTAATACAAATATTTTGTAATGTGATTTTTGTTTTAATATGTCTTATGCAATATTCTATGTTTTATTATATTATGTTAATTCAATTATTTTCCAATGGATAGATTGGGTATGGAGAATTGAGAGTGATGTGATGTGGGGGGAAGGGGCCAAATTAACTTCCACCTTCATGTGGTTGGCCTTGTTCAGTAGAGAATAAATTACTCTTGAAACCAAGGGAAGCTCGAGTGAATATGTATTTTGGAATCTTCTATTTTTAATACTATTGATGCAATGTTAAAAATGGTTGAATAAATAATGTATCAGTTAGTTGATTATAGATTTTTTGCACCTTCATTACTTTTTTCTTTTGTGCCTTATTCAATCATTACATTTTTCTATTGCAAGAGCATTGTCCACCTTATGTGTTGTTAACAACTTTATGGTTTTTTGGATGATTCAAGTACCCCCCTTTAATTTTTTTACAATCTCTTACATGATTCTTACATCTTTAATTGCTAGCCAGATGCTTTTTTAGTGATTAGGGATGCAAAAAAGTTTGATTCTACTATTTTTTTTTATTTCATTATTGATTTAATAACTCTAAACTGGAAGAACTACAAATATCTCAAATTTCCCAAGTTTTCTATTATATTTTCTTAGAATTCATTCACCTTCAATGACCTTGATTGACACAATGGTTTGTTGGTCCTTCTAGGTTTTAAAATTTGAGACTTCTTTGTAGAATTAACATCCTTCCTTGGAATTAGTTTTTTCATCACTCCATTAACACTCTTTATACCCAAGGTTACATAAGACACATCTTTAGCTTCTTTTGTGATAAGAATTCTCCCTTGAATAGTTGTACCATTTGAGGCAACTTTATCTGGGTTTACACCCTTTTTTGGATCTTTTTCATCAAGGATTTCCATCAAACAAATCCTTGAGTAGTTGTTGAACTTTAGGCATATGGGTACTACAATCAACAAGAACAATCTCATCACTTGATTCTTGTAGAACAATATCATCGTATCCTTTGTAACTAGATCCATGGTATTTCTAAGAAGGCCATTCTTCATCTTCTAAAAGAGAGCACTTATTAGAGACAATAGTCCTTTCCCAACCTCTTTGGATTTAGGCTTTGCATATGCCAATTCTCCAAATTAACAACCAAAAATTAAAAATACAAAAGTGCAATAAATTCCTCCAATTTAATGATCCTATATCTCTCTATTCCAAGAAGAATAAATGTGTTGAGTCTAGTTAGAAGAACACCAATGCATACACAAAATATGGCTTTGAATAAGTCTTTGTTGCCACATGTCTTCTTCTCCTTATGGAGCACAATGCCCCTCTATTAACCTCTTCTTTCCACATATTGTAATAAAAACCAATATAGGTGGAGCGCTCTTTAAGATAGGTTGTTATTCTCTCTTATGATGATGTTTTACTATTACATGACTTCAAGTAACTTAATCTTTCCAAAAATAGCAATTAATACCTGGTATATCTCGTTTGTAGGATGTTGGATATATTCTTGGGTTATAGTAGTAGCCAACAAGCTTGATCTCGGGCCTATAAAAGATCAAACCTACCAATTACCTATTCCCATAGTTAAAAAGAAAACAATGAATACCAATTTAGCTGGAGCAGATAGGATATTAGTCTCCCTTAAGACTCTTCAAGATAGGATATTATTCACCCTTAAGACGATGGTCTACTGCTACATCCCCTCCTTTTATCTAGGGCACTCACCAAACAAGACCATTTAATAACCACTCAATTCAACAATGGCAGGGGTCTCCATCTCCTTTGTGCCTTTTATCTTTAAATATGCCATGACAAACCTTTAATGGTGCCTTTTTACTCTTGATATGATTTTTCCTTCCTTGTTTCCATGAGTGCCTGAAACAGGTCCAAAATCGCACCCTCTTTGCAGTAGATAAACCATCAAAACAAGGCTATTTATGCATGGTATTAGTTTTGTAATTAAATTCCTTCTTGCAGCCACAACTCTTGTTGATAGTTTCCATTAACTGTAAGGTATCATATCTATTATAATAGTTGAAAAATGAAATATTGCAGAGAATAACAATGGAACAACACAATAGATGAAACCACAACACCAAAATAATACCTTTATTGATAGGAAACAATGTTCACTTGCCTCTTCGAGAGGGAAACCCCCAGCAGAGAAACTCTCTATTACAATAATTCTCAAGACAAAACTTCTCATACCCTCTACTCCTATTTATACTAAATATATCTACCCAAAAGAACAATCTAGAGGAAGATCCTTCTAGAAGTAGAAGCTTATATTAAGTCTTCTTACATTTGACTTATTATTACTTATTGCTAGGCCTTATTAATATCGGCCTTTATTACATGGAAATATATTATTCTACCTAGTTGATGGGTTAGGGAGGTTAGGTCCCTAACATTCCCTCCCCCTTGAAGAACAATCTTGTCCTTAAGGTTTGAGATGAGGAAATTTTTGTAGAATGGTGGATGACTCCCAGGTGGTGTCTTCTGGAGTTGTATCTTTCCATTGGACTAACACTTCATTGATGGCGTGATGAAGGAGACAACGCTCTCGTTGGTCCAAGAATGCTTGTGGTTGCAACCAGATGGAACCTTATTCATCCAACTCAGGGAGACTGGTTTGAGTTTGGCACTTAGTTCCAATCACCTCCTTTAAGCAGGAGACATGAAAAACAAGTTGGAGCTTAGAATGACTAGGTAGAGATAACTGGCAAGCCATTGATCCCACTCGCTTGAGAAATGTATAAGGACCATAAAATTTGGGAGCAAGTTTCTGACAATTTTCAACTTTGAGTGAAGTCTTGTTATAAGGTTGTAGTTGAAGAAACACCTAGTCCCCTTCAACAAAGTGACGTTCAAAATGACCTTGATCTACTTGTTGCTTCATGCAATTCTGAGCCATGACCAAATTTTTTTCAAGGGCACGAAGAATACCCTCTCGAACTGTAAGATTTTTTTCAACCTCCTGAACCTTCGAAACCCCTGGCATGAATGAGAGAATCGATGGTGGATTTTGTTCATATACTGCTTCAAAAGGAGTCATACGAGTAACTATATGGTAATATGTGTTGTACCACCATTCAGCTAGGGGTAAGCACCGATCCCACTAATTTTTCCTCTCATATGTAAAACACCTCAAATATGTTTCCAAACACTCATTGACAACTTCAATATGGACATCCGTATGGGGGTGATAGGTGGTGCTGAGATGCAATTGGGTGCCCTAGAGCTTGAACAATTCTTACCAAAATTGCTGGTGAAAGTTGGATCTCTGTCAAAGATAATAGAATGAGGCATGCCATGAAGATTGAAGATATTATTCATGAATATTTGAGGCACTGTGGATGTTGTGAATGGGTGTTGAAGAGCACAAAAATGAGAATATTTGGAAAGACGATTGACAACCACCATGATGATTGACTTATTTCCCATTTTTGGTAAGCCAACAATGAAATCCATAGAAATATATCTCCAAATAGTAGAGGAGATTGAAAGCAGTTGGAGTGTTCTTGAAGTTTGATTGTTTCTCCCTTGTTGCGTTGATAGACCTCACATTCAACCACAAAGGTGTGGAATTAATGTTTCATACCATCCCCAAAAAAATAATGTTTGTAGGTTTCGGTAAACCCTGAATTCCCATCTTTGGGGTAAACATGAAGTTTAGAAAGCACCGTGGATTTAAGTTGTGATTGTTTGCTTAAATATAAATGACCTTTGTAGCGAAGCTCTTCATTATGATAAGAGTACCCTGGAGAAGCTGGAGAATTATGTTGCAATTGGTACGGTATCATGCTAGAAATTTTGGGGTCTTGCAGCCATTCCCGAGGAACAACTTGGAGAAAATTTGGTACAATGAAGGAGAGGGAGAAAAGGGACTCGTCTTCTTTATACTTCCTAGAAAGAGTGTTCAAAACTACATTTTCCTTTCCCTTATTGTAAATGATTTCATAATCATATCCAAATAGCTTGGTCACCCATTTTTCTTCGACGATGAAATTCATTGTTCCAGAAAATACTTGAGACTCTGATGATCAATTTTAATTTTGAGGCATTGTCCCAATAAATAAGGACTCCAGAGATCCACACCATGCAAAATAACTAACATTTCCTTTTCATAAATGGATTGGCCCAAATGTCTCTCTAAAATTTGTTTTCTAGTGAAGGTCAAATGCCTGCCATCTTGCATGAGGATGGCCCCAATTCCTTTCTCGGAAGCATTGCATTCCAGTAAAAAATATTTTTTGAAGCTTGGAATTGTTAGGACATGGTTCGAGAACATAACATATTTTAAGGATTGGAAGGAGTGATCAACAACTGGAGTCCAAGTTAAAGCATTCTTTTTAAGGATACCAGTGAGAGGAGATGCAATTTTGACATAATTCCAAACAAAATTCCGATCATAGCTCGTTAAACCCATAAAACCACATAATCTCTTAAGATTTTTAGGGCGAGGTCAATCCTGCATAGCTTCAATTTTCTTAGGATCCACCTGTACACCATCCTTGCCAAAAATATGACTCATGTACTCCACTTCTGAGGCTCCAAAGGCACATTTAGATTGTTTTAGGAAAAGTTGGTTCTTAGAGAGTAGATGGAGAACTTGATCCACATGGAAGAGATGGGATGTCCAAGTTTTACTATAGATGAGAATATCATCAAAGAAAACTAAGAAAAAATGACATAGAAAAGGATGGAAGACATGATTCATAAGACTTTGGAAAGTGGAGGGAGTATTACACAGGCCAAAGGTTATTACCAAGAAATCATAGTGACCCTCATGAGTTAAAAATGCATTCTTGGGAATGTATTCTTATTTCATATGGATCTGGTGGTAGCCAGAACGTAGATCAAGTTTGGTGAAGTACTAAGCACCACTCAATCCATCCAAGAGGTCATCAATAACAGGGATGGGGAATTTTTCTTTGACCGTAATTTTGTTGAGGGCGCGAAAATAAGGACACATGCGCCAAGTATCTTATTTCTTGAGTACCATGACCACAGGGGAAGAATAGGGGCTGGTAATAGGATGGATAACACCCGCTAAGTATCTTATTTCTTTCTCAAATTTCATTCTTCTGGGCAAAGGGATAATGATACGGGCAAACATTGGGAGGAAGAATGCCTGGTATGAGAGGAATGGAATGATCATGGACTCCACGAGAAGGGGGAAGTACTTTGGGAGTGTTAAAAATAACTTGGTGGTGGGAGAGGATAGATTGGAGGTTGGGATGCACCGAGCTAGGTGTTTCAACAACTTCAATGGAGTGGAGTTGGGAAATAATGATAGAATGACCATTTTTGTGGAGATTTTCCATGTGATGGGAACTGATGATCTCAGGGGAGCTTGATGTGATGCCTTGGAACTTATAATGTTGTCCCTCTTGATTTAATTTCATGGTTAAGTCCTTAAAATCCATGAGAATGGGGTCCAGAGTGCATAACCAGTCGACACCAAGAACAATGTCACAACCACCCATGTCTATAGAAAACATATGGAATTTCAGGTGATACTCACCAATTTGGAGCCACACATTTTCACAACGTCCCCCACATTTTATGGACCTCCATTGGCAATCATGATTTGAAAATTATTGATGGCACAGATGTAACAATTGACTTCTTGGGCAATACAACGATGAATAAAATTATAGGTGCTACAACTGTCCACAAGGATGATGGATTTCTTATTTTTAATGTAACCAATTAATTTGAGGGTCTGGGGAGCAGAGAATCTAGTGAGGGCATTAAGTAAAATCACCAGTTCAACTTCTGGTGGATTAGAGGGTGGGGTCAGATCAGATGGTGGTGGTAGCTTATCCACAGGGGAAACAATGACCTCTTCTTCAGAAAAATCCTCAGTCATGGCCAAAAAAATCTTATGGTCCTTACACTTGTGCCCTGGAAAATATTTTTCATCACAATTATAACAAATACCCTTAAGTTGGTGTTCAACCATTTTGGCCCTGGTTAATTTATGGATCTTGAGGGGAGTTGCAGGAGGGGAAGAATTGGTGGGTTTAGGGTGAGGAGGAAAGAATGGTTTGCGGATCTGGGAGGAGACAATCTATTATGATTCCTTGGATCATTGAGTAGCTTCCAACCAAGTCTGGGGGCATGCCATGAGAATATGGGCACAAATTTCATCTTTTAGGCCACTGATAAAGCATTCCATGAAGCATCTGACATGCCCTCTGTTCTGAAATCCAAGTGCTCAAATGTTGCGATAAAGTATTCCACTATCCCATATTGCTTCAACTTGGTCAAAAGGCCTAAATGGTGGGTGTCAGAGTCAAAGCGACCAAAAATATCTGCAACAAAATGTGTCCAAGCAACATACCCTTGGCATGCCTTTTTATGCCATTTCCACCATTGCTAGCTTTATGGATATAGATGTAGGATACCATAACAAAGATTGGCTAAATCATCAATAATGCCATGTGTTGGGTTGAGAAAAAGGTACAAATATCCTCCTTACTCTCATGGTTTATGATATAATCTTAATTGACTTTTCTGTTAATTAGGAATAATTAGGATAGAAAATGATTAAAATGTCTTCTAGAAATATTATTGAGTAATGATAGAAAATTATGATATTTAGTTGGAATTGTTTGATTTTAACGCAGGAATGGATAAATATTTTCAAACCCAAGATAGTTAAGGAGATTTCAAAGATATGAAGACTGTTTAAGGTTGAAAACTTGAGGTGCAAAGCAGTTTTTGAGAAAGATCGATTCCCTATTTTGTAAACTTTATAAATAAAAAAATAAATCTTGAGGATCTTTTGATCCTCAGGATAGCTTAATTTAACCATATAATTGTAATATATAGGAGTTAATGAATCATGAGAGATCATCGAAGAATTATTTTGCAAACATTCAGAACTCAAAATTACTATGCGCAAGCAATATTTCGTAAATGTTGTACCGGTTATGGAATTAATAGAAGTTTTTGGCGTTTTCGCCATTCTTGCATACTGAGTTTCCAGTAGCAGTTCTTCTGAGGACCGAGGGCCCAGTCTAAAGGATTTGTTGTCTCAATCTGTAATTGTATCAGTTTGATTTTCGTTCTGTGATTTAAATCTCTTTTGCAATAGTTAAGATAAATGCGTGAATGTGTTAATGATTTTATGTTGTTTGCTTACAGAAGATAGATGCGTCTTTTGAATGTTAATGATTGTTGTTCTAGTTTCTATTGTTGTAGTTTACTTCTTGACAGTTCCTCTCATTTTCATATGCATTGTCCCTTTTGATTAGGTTACATTTGTTGTTCCTTTCGATTAGGTTATATTTGTTGTTCCTTTCGATTAGATTATATTTGTTGTTCCTTTCGATTAGATTATATTTGTTGTTCCTTTTCACAGATATAATAATTCGTCGTTTCTTTTCCAACAAGTTGATTAATAGTTGATATATTAGTTCTGCAAGTATTTTCCTAGATTATATTATTACTTCTTAGTAGATGAATTCAACAGATTAGTTAAATTCCTTTAATTCACAGCACATTATAGATTAGATTTCAATTATGTCATAGATCTTAGCTTAAGTGTTTTAAGGAATGTCCGAGGAACTTGATTGTTTCTAAACTCATATCTTCTTTAACTACATGATTTAATCCTCTACAACTACATGCATAGACTTTGCTGATATTCTTGAAATAAAAGATGAATCCCCGCGTTGATAAATTAATGTTAAACTAAGGTTGTTTTTAGGGCATCTTTAGAGACCAACATTTTGGTGTCGTTGGCGGGGAGAGTGTCAAAGATAGCATAGGTTGCGTCTCTGGAGGATGAGTTATTGAAGACGGAAGGTAAGAACCTATGCAAGCAACAAGTAAAACGCTTGTGCCAACGCCTACCTCCAGCTGATGTATAGAGGTCACTTAGGTACTTAGAATTTTTTGTGAAGTGTGCATGACTAAGAAAAAAGAACCTGAAAAACCAAAACCCCCACCAAAAAATACAAAATCCCAGGGCCTGATGGCCCTTGGAAGAAGCACTTTCATAGACGAAATAATCCGAAAAGTTGAATGTCAAGCTTTGGTTGGACCCAGGAGAGGTTCTACCTGAATTCCCTAGGCAACAATTTCACCAACTGCAACCCATGTTGAGGTTCATAGCAGGACAGAAGGGACTGAACAAAGCTTTCAAAATACATATCTTCCACCTCTCATCCCTTTAGACAAGGGGAACTCTTGTAATCTGGAGGAAGGAGAAAGGGAGACCAGCGGGGTTGCTAAGGCAAACCCATCACCACCACCTGATCCTGGATCTCCTGTGATAGGAGAAGGTATACCTGAAATCCCAGATAGAGGTAGTGTGATTAAATCCCCTAGGGGATCAAGTAATCAATCATCATGAATAGAACATTCAGGCCAAGAAATTCCTGAATATTATTGGAATATTTTTTACCAAATGGCACACCCAAATCAACCACAGACCTAGACCTCCACTTTTGAGTACCTGATAGTTGACCCGGTTTCTAATGCCCCCATGAAAGCAATTCCATTACAAAATCTTCCAACCTTTCATGGATTAATTTCAGAAGACCCTGATGCATTCCTATTTGAATTTGATGTCCCGTGTAGGGGATATGAATACACCTTTGAACCTCAGAAACTGAAGTCGTTGCCCTCTACCTTGAAAGGAGCAACTTTACGTTGGTTTATGGGATTAGGAGGAGGAACTATAAACTCATGGGATGAAATGAAACAAGCCTTCTTAACGAAATATCAAGATTATTGTAGAACCAAAGATCTAAAAGATGAAAAATTTCAAATGACTACAAAGGAAAACGAGACCTTAGAAGAATATGTTGAAAGGTTTCAATACAATATGCAAAGATCTCTTTATGGAACATTACCAGGTGAGGTACTCAAAGCTACCTTGATAAAAGGAATGAAGGACAAATGGGTAGAAACAATGAATTTAATGGGAAAGGGTGATATTTATCAAGAAACTTATGATAAAATTGTTCAATTGTGTATCAGGTGCTCGCATGGAAGTACATAGGCCATATCAGGGATGCAAACTCCCCTCACCAGAAATATCAATACTACCAGTGGGGGTGTTACCCGAGCATAAGTTGGTAATCTCTTAGAAAAATTCAAAACTAACATTTTGAGCACTTTGAATACACAATTGGATGTCTTGAAGGCTGAACAAAAACAAGCAGAAGCATAACAGGCCTTGGCCATATTTTTCCACTGATGCAGAAAGAAACATGATCTGAGGGAATTCCCTTTCGATGTGGTTCGAGTTTGCACCATTTGTGCCAAACATCATGCAACAGAACAATGTTCGTCACTTCCAGGACTAAAATATGTCTTTAGAGAAGCAAAAGAGGAAACAAAACCATTATATCTGATAGCTCAGTGTCGCCAATGGCAGGGTCGTCCCCCAGGTACACAACATGATCCCTCTTCTTTCTTTTCTGGGTAGTATAATCAACAGCAAAATTCTAGAAACACATGGTAGGGCCAACCATTTGATAACCCCACCTGGCAGTCCCAGCAATATCTAGATGCAAATCCCGCTTGGCCAAACCAATCAGTTGCAAATCTTGCTTGGCCAAACCAATCAGCTACAAATCCCGCTTGGAAAAATCAACCAGTTGCAAACCCTACCTGGCCAAACCCACAATATCTCACCCCATCCTAGAAAAATCCAAGTAATAACCCCTATCCTTCATAGTGGTCCAACACAACTGCCCAAAACCCCAATTGGAACCTAAATTGGTAGCGCCCCATGGGAATTGCCAATCAACCCATGGGGATGACCCCTCAAACTCAATCCACGCTGCAAGCTCCATTCCAACTACCCTATAACCCTCAACCACAATTGTGCTCTCAATTACCAGCTCAACCCCACCCAAATCCAAATAATAGACTAGCTCAGCTTATGCAGATTATTGAGAATATGGACGAGGAAATCAGCTCAGTAGGGTGCAACGAATTCTGGTTGAGATCAGGGTGCATAATTTTTCCTAAAGAGAGTAACATGCATCAAGAGCAGGAGAATGAAAATAATGTACAACCAACAATAACACCTTTGATTGTGGTCATAATGAAAGAAACAGAGCAAGGAGGAAACATAGTCGAGCAACAGAATCCCGATGAGGATGTAACTCCTCCTCCCATGTTCCCCGAAAGACCGATGATAGAAAAACCAGCTGTGTATCCTAATTTTGACATCATAGGGGAACTAAGGAATCTATATGTTAATATTCCACTCCTGCAGGCTTTGCAAGACATCCCAATTTATGCAAAGACAAATAAGGAATTATGTGGGAAGAAGCCTATCAGGAAAGTTGAAAATTCATCATCAACTCTACACGTGGTAGGTGCCTTGTCCGACCTCATTCTAGGAAGATAGGAAACGATCAAATATGTAGACCCAGGGAATCTCATTGTAACAGTTCAGATATAAGGTTGTTCGTTTCCAAATACACTAGTGGATTTGGGGGCAGACATTAATATCTTAACCATCGAAACTTACAACACCCTGGGTTTCACTTCCTTCGAACTGACTCCAATTATGTTACAATTGGATGATTGATCAGTGGTCAAACTAGTGGGTATATTACAGGATATAGCAATTTTAGTCGACCCCTGGGAATATCTAGATGATTTCCTCATTATCAACCCAAGAAGTGGACTCAATGGACATCCATTAATACTGGGAAGACCATGTCTTGCAATAGTATATGCATACATAGGATGTCGCATGGGAAACATGAAAATTGCTAGGGGAGGCACTACAAAGAATCTCATCCTGTATCCTCCAGCTAAATCGAGCCCAACCATTATACATCAACAGTTTCCCCCACCCAGATATCCAGAAAAATATCTACGATCCCTTCTCACACTGGAAGAATCTCTGGGACTCAAGAACCAATTATAAGATGATGTGATCAACAGCTCCATTAATAGCCCAGCGATTGTAAGTAACCCAACATGCTAAATGCTAAAAATTGTGTTATAAAATGAAGCACGGGGAGATCCATTGGAAGAATTGATGGAAAAATAGATCCCCACTACCATTGTCCATAATAGCAAGTCAGTTCATATTTCACCAGGGAATTTCTGAATATTAATACTAATTTAAATGAGCAACAACGACGAAAATTGATTCAGATCCTTTCTAGGTATCATCTGGATTTTTCCTAGGAGTATTATGACATGAAAGGCATTGATCCGCAACTCTTCACGCATCATATTTTTATTTAAGAAGATGCTCAACCCATCCGACAACCCCAAAGAATATTGAATCCTCACCTCAGGGACGTTTTTAAAGAATAATTACAAAAATTGTTGGATGTAGATTTCATATATCCTATTTCGGATAGTCGGTGGGTTTCCCCACTAGTGATCATTCCCAAGAAGAATGGGAAGTGGTGAATCTATGTAGACTATAGAGAACTCAACAAATCCACCTAGAAGGACCACTTCCAACTACCTTTTATCGATCAGGTCCTTGATACTTTAGCAGGGAATAATTTTTTCTCCTTCCTAGATGGTTTTAATGTCTATAATTAGATACAGATTGCCCCAGAAGATCAAGATAAAACTACAATCACATGTCCCTAGGGTACCTTTTCATACAGAGTATTTCCCTTTGGATTATGTAACGCTTTAGCCACATTCTAGAGGGCCATTCTGAGCATATTTTCTGATTTGATTAATGAAGGGCTTGAAGTTTACATGGACGATTTCACTCCTTATGGTGATGACTTTGACCAAGCTCTAAGCAACTTGGAGAAGGTATTGGAATGATGTATTGCTACCAGGTTATGTTTGAGTCATGAAAAATGTCATATGATGATGATTGAAGGTGTGGTACTAGGGCATTATATTTTTGCAGACAGAATCAGGGTAGACCCAACAAAAATAGAGGTAATCCTTAATCTGCCTACACCATGAACACAAACTGAGGTATGTAGTTTCCTTGGCGCTTCAGGATACTATTGCAGATTCATGGAAAACTTTGCAAGAACTGTTGCACCTTTAAATTATTTAACAGGTAATGTGGAATTTCAGTGGTCTGATAAGTGTGATGTGGCATTCACAGAACTTAAAAGGTTGATTTTGACAGCACTGGTGCTGAGAGGACCAAACTGGAAAATCATTCCACATCTCCACAGATGCATCGGATATCGCCATAGGCACTGTCCTTGGATAGGAAGAAGACAAGAAACCTTATGTTATTTATTTTATTAGAAAAAACCTTACTCCCACTGAATCAAATTATACAGTAACAGAAAATTAATTTCTAGTTGTTATACATGCTATTAATAAATTATGTCACTATATAACAGGTTATCCATTTATTTTGTATATTGATCATTCTGCTATTAAATATTTAGCCAAAAAACCTATCACTAATGGATGGGTTACTCGATGGTTATTACTATTGCAAGAATTCGACATCTCCATTAAGGATCGACTCGAAAGAGAGAATCATGTTGCAGACATTTTGTCTCGTGTACCAAAAATACATGATTCTTTGACAGTTGAAGACCAATTTCCAGACGAACATATGTTTGATGTCACTACTAAGCCACCTTGGTACACTGATGTGGCAAATTATCTGGCAGCTGGGAAACTACCAACACACCTATCATCAAGAGGAAGGAAATTGATCCTCCAGCGTAGTGCAAGATTCACCTGGATTGGTGGATATCTTTTTCACACATGGGTTGATCTCCAGATCCGAAGATGTGTACGAGATGATGAAATCTATAACATACTGAAGGCAGGTCATGATGAGCCATGTGGCAGACATTTTTCAGACTGCAGGACTGGGCATAAGATTTTACAGATGGGCTATTATTGGCCCTCAATATTCAAAGATGCAAAGAAATATGTCCAGACCTGCGACAATTGTCAAAGGATGGGTCAACCAGTCCAAGATGATGAAATTCCCCTGCAAGCGCAAGTGGTCACAGAACCTTTCGAGATATGGGCACTGAACTTTGTTGGCCCCTTCAATCCAAAATCAAACCAGAAGGCCTATATACTTGTTGCAAAAGAATACATGACCAAATGGGTGGAGGTAGAAGACTTGTCAAATGCAATAGAGGAAGCAGTCATTAAATTTGTTTTCAAATTATTTGTACGCTATGGATTACCCAGGGAAGTAATCATTGATGGAGGGTCGCAATTTACAGCCCATAGAATTACGATCATCCTGAACAGTTATCATATTAAACACAGAGTTACTTCCCCATACCACCCATAAGAAAACGGGCAAGTAGAAAGTACAAATAAAGTCTTGGAGGAAATTCTGACAAAAACAATCTCAACAAACCATCAGAATTGGGCAACCGAACTTCTAAATGCCTTGTGGACTTATCGTACGATGTGGCATAACACCATTGGCTATTCCCCATATCATTTAGTCTATGGCAAAGAACCTATCTTCCCGATTGAGCTTGAGATCAAGACCCTAAGGATGGCCCAGGAAATTGGGTTGGATCTTACAGAGGCACATAAACAATGTCTACAATAGCTCAACGAATTAGACGAAGCACGCATATCTGCTCTGCAGCACACAACCATCATTCAACAACAGAGAGCTATATAGCAAGATAAACATATCAAGAAGAAATATTTTCAGAAAGGTGATTGGGCACTTCTCTATGATTCCAGGTTTCAGGATTTTCCTGAAACATTACAGACAAGGTGGCTAGGACCATATGAAATCAATGAAGTTCACAATAATGACACTATCACTTTAGATACCATCGATGGGTCTGGTTCTCCTTTTCTAGTAAATGGACATCGACTATGACTCTACCATCATCCGCATTCAAAATAATCCTTCTGCCAAGAAGTAAGTAAGGACCCTACTATTTAGATTCTAGCTGGTTGGGAAGGTAACCCAACAACTTCAACTTCATAAATGATGATTTCTATCACCACTGTACATATTGTATATAGCTTTCTTTACAGATTTGATTGATTTTTAGTTTGTTTAGGAAAGTCACTTAAGAGAATAAGAAATAGAAAAGATGAATGTAATGAATTTCTCTGTTCCTTGCCCCTATCTTACTCTGTAAAAATCATCAAATATAAACCTTGTTTTCACAAAATAGGAATATGTCATGTTCTACAGCAAAAATCACGCAACTGTAATAAAAGGCCGATGCTAACAGACCATCCAACACTTTGATCATTGAATAAACCTACCCATAAAATATTGAATGAATTTAGTTGATGACTAATCAATCCTAGATTCACTAAAACAGAAATGTCCGTGGGAGGCTTACAATCACTTAAATGGTCAAAATTATCGTGGCCATCCAGATGAAATAGAACAACTGTCATTACCTATGTGCGATTGTTGTTCCCTTTGCACGTAGTTGTCGTTCATTCGAACAGAACAACTGTTGTTCCCTTTGTGGGTAGTTGTTGTTCATTCAAATAGAACAACTATTGTTCCCTTTGCATACAATTGTCGCTCATTTAAAAGTAATGATTGTTGTTCTTTCTGTTCAACTGTTGCTCCCTTTACAAGTACCTATTGTTCCTTTTTTCGAATAGCGTGATCCATTCGAAAGGAACAATTGTTGTTCCTTCTACGTTTTTATTCCTGTTCCTTTTTCTCAAAAGTCACGATTATTTTTGAACAAAGACTATCATTAATATGTCAGTCAGTCCTTTGGGTATGACCTTCACCAATTCATTTTCATCAGCACTAGTTCTGAGTTGTCATTTTGTGTGGATCATTTAACATATCTTAGAAAACTATTTTTGGATTAATTTCTCTGAATCATCTTAAAATTGTTCACAATTCATTAACCACCATAATTCATTTATTTCCCCTATATATCCACATATACTTGAATGACAATTGATTTCATATCATAATAAGAAATCTTAAACAAATCCTTACTTGGAATTCTTACACTTCTTACGCCATCCCTCAAAGGACAACAGGTCTAATCATGAGTCGACTTGTTCACTTAGGTTATGATCTAGTGAGTGGCATTATCATCATTTGGATACCAAACTAGGATAATGGTCTTCTTGGAAAAAAACAATTCAAACTATTTATTAAGGATACGAGCTCATCTATGGGTTAAAAGGAAACCCTGTCGAGGTTATGGATGCCTCCTGCCAGTAGTGGCTCTGCCTTTGGTATCGACGTTTATCTTAAATACGCCAAGTTTTAGTGTGTTCTTAGATTTCCTTTTCTAAACAATGAGGCTATCATTCCAGTTATATTCAATAAACAAGGGAATGTAACAACGTTATGATATGTGGAATATTTTTATATGTGAACAAATTTAAAATTATTCGGAATCTTTTCCTCAAACACATTTTTACGTCAAGTTGAATTTTCGACACAAAATGATGATGGTTCATAATTACCGCTAAAAGTGCCTTTTGAAAATTATTAATGATTGTTTATCCAGCGGCAACGACATAGTAATCACACCTCACCACAACTATCTGCCATTATTACACTCATACTTTTGACGGTCGAGGCCGACCTTTCCATTTATGGGGGGGAAGATACTCGACATATTTGCCGATAGATTACAATGAGTGTAGTAAATGAGAAAAAATTCACATTCTTATACACATAGTTGTTCTATATTTTCTATTTCTACTGTTTCAAAATCTGGTTGAGCTAAGTTGCAGCAAGGAACGATAGTCATCCTCACCTACCCATAGTAAATATGGGTGGCTGAAGTGTGCATCGGGAACCAACATTACTATAGGTAACTGAGCAGGCAAGAGCAATCTTAAACTGGCTGGGATGGACAAAGTACTTCAACCGGTTGCAAGGATATGACACGAACATCATGCTCAAATTCTTCCAGAAATTGCAGGGAGGGGTCTCCATGGTTCGAGATATACGAATTCTGATCATGGAGGAATCATAGCAGAGGTTACAGGTCTCCCTAACATAGGTATTTAGTGGACAAGAAAATATACAACGCTCAAAGAAGCTATGGAATCATTCGTAGATCTTGGAGAGGAACTTGATAAAAAGGGAAAGGGACTCAACCCCAGCGCTCTCAGTGAGCCATGGAAAGAGATGGTAGGCCTGATACAAAAGTATATCACCTGCGACGGAAGTTATGATGTGATCCGGACACGCCACCTCAAATTGTTAGCAGCAATCAAACAACGGTTAGTAATCAATTTGCCATTTTTTATAAATGCCAGGTTACGTCAGGTTGCTATAAGAACACAAAAGGCTAAATATCATGTTACTATCATTAGCCACCATGGATTAGTAAAGCTTATAGTGAATAGAGCCCTGGGCCAAACTCAAATAACCTGGGGTGATCTAATTGAGGCCAATAGGCCTCTACAACTGGAAAAACCCGAGTTGCATCATGAAAACCCACCATAGGGAATTGAGATAGCACAAGAAGGGGAAAACACCACCCAAATGGAAGTTCCTTTACCCCAGTCGAAAATTGAGATAGCAAAGGAAGGGGGAAACACCACCCAAATGGAAGTTCCTTTACCCCACCCAAAAATTGAGACAACACATGGAGATACCACCCAAATAGAAATTCCATCACCTCAACCTGAAATCGAGGTAGAACCCATTCAACTGGCAGAGACTTAGATCTCACAGATAGAGACATTAAGGAAAAAGAGGAAAAGGAAAACTATTGTCCCTAAAACCTCCACTGAAAAGAAAAGAAGAAGCAAAGGGATAGCATAGCCTGGAGACACCTATGAAATGATACAAACAGAGCAACCCTCACAAGAAAATATTCAGGAAATTGAACAGATAGAACAAACCCCACAAGAAAATACATAGGGAGATATTCAGGAAACCGAACAGACAGAACAAATTCCACAAGAAAATGCTCAGGAAAATATATAGCCATCACTTGAGCACCTTACAACACAGTTCCTCAAAGGTTATGAAATTGAGATGGCTCAAGTTCTATGGAATTTAGGGATATCAATTGACAAAGACACAAACAGGACTGAGGAACACCAAGCACCATCTTCATATTCTAACCCTGCTATGGACTCCCCTGATATAGAAATGCCATTCCCTAAAAATATAGAACAGATAGAGAACATAGCAGAAACAGAGGAATAATTATTGACTGATCAAGGTAAGGAAGATCCTGATATCCCACAAAAAAAGAAAGCAGGAAAATGCCATAGTAGAATCAAAAAGTTGAAGCAGGAAAACAAGTTGTTGAAAATAAGGGTTAAAAGGATTAAAGTGTTAAAGAATAAAGTTGGTGGGATCAAAGAAGTTATTAATGAATTAAGAAAACAATTAGATCAAGTTGACAAGGAATATGAAGGAAAGAAGACCAAAAGGCCTAGAACACAGGGAAGGAACCCACTTCCTAGGAGAATAATCCATACACGTTATGTAGGAACATAGACAAAGTTGCATGTCTTTGAAGAGACAGCAGAAATGGAACCTCAAACTGAGATTCCAGCATCATAGGAAGCAACAGTTCAAAATGAAGAAATGAATCCTTTGGAGGTACATGAAGTGGAACCTCAAACAGGGATTCTAGCAGCAGAAGAGACATTTGCCCAACCAGAGGAACTGATTCCTATAAAATTCCCTACCCCCCTAGAAACTATTGATGTAGAAACCTAGACGGATTCCCCAACCATAGAGGAGATAGTTGTCCAGACCAAGGAACCTTTTTGGTCTCTTGAACAGAGTGCCATCATTGACAGATTGGAGACAAAGTTGGTGCAAACCCAACAGACCTTAACACAGTGTAGAAATGAGATGGTCACTATGGTAGAACATCAAAAATCTATTAAACAACTTAGAACCATTTCAGCAATAGAAAAAAAAATGTTTGTTGAGCTCACCAGAACCCAAGGGAAGGTAAAGAAAGTACAGATCCAATTGGAAAAAGCTTTGGAGAAAATCAAGGAAATTTGTGATGTCTACACTGATGCAATAGATTGCAGGGCTCCTGCTACCAATTATACCTTGTTTTTATTAGAGCGATATTTTTTGCTGAGGGTGAAAGATATTAGAGTAGGTAAACCAATTAAATTCACCACTATCTCTGAGTTCATCTCATTTTTTAGAGAGCAGGAAGAGAAAGTGCAATACTTTCTGTGTGAATTATATCTCCACAATTTCATCTTGGAAGATGACAGGAAAGAGAATCCTGGTCCTTTTATTGGGGACATATAGTTTCAAGCATTCTTGTACTTTACCAAAAACCAAGTTAGATGGGATAAAGCACACAAGACCTTCCTGAAAAGGGAAACTGGGTTAGATATCTGGATTACAGGGGAACCTCCAAAATCCTTCCCAGCGATCATGCCACACATGACATTTATGAAAAGGGAAGATGTGGTAGACTCTTTAGCCCCTATACACCGACAGGGAATATGATCAGGCTTACCTTATTTTAGGTAACTTAAAGAAGAATCTCTTGCTACCTCCAAATTAATATGGGATGCATCCCCAAGTGAAGTCAAGAGCAGGGAACCCTTTGGTTTTAAGAACTTTTTTGCAGCTACCTTCAGAGTGGAAAGGTGTGCTAGAATTATCCTGGAAGAAGGATCTACCTAGATTGGGTGTAGATACAGTCCCCCTATCATTTGGTTTCCCCCAGAAGGTTATAAGAAATATTATCAAAATAATAGGAAGAGGGAAGAATCTTCTTTTGGAGAGCTCAAACGCAAGAATGGGTTCAGGGAACCTGGTGAACCAACGTTTCCTCCTTACAACATCACTGATTTACATGTAAGGTATCATTTTGCATGAGCACATGCAAGAAGGTAAGTTGGGGGGTATGTTGGGTTGAGAAAAATGTACAAATATCCTCCTTATTCTCATGGTTTATGATATAATCTCAATTGACTTTTCTATTAATTAGGAATAATTAGGATAGAAAATGATTAAAATGTATTCTAGAAATATTATTGAGTAATGATAGATAAATTCTGATATTTGGTTGGAATTTTTTAATTTTAACGTAGGAATGGATAAATATTTCAAACCCAAGATAGTTAAGGATATTTTGAAGATATGAAGATTGTTGAAGGTTGAAGACTTGAGGTCCAAAGCAGTTTTTGAGAAAGATTGATTCACTATTTTGTAAATTTTATAAATAGAAAAATAAATCATGCAGATCTTTCGCTCCTCGGGATAGCTTAATTTAACCATATCATTGTAATATGTAGGAGGTAATGAATCCTGAGAGATCATCGAAGAATTATTTTCCAAACATTCAGAACTTAGAATTACTCTGCGCAAGCAATCTTTTGTAAATGTTGTACCAGTTATGGAATTAATAGAATTTTTTGGCGTTTTCACCATTCTTGCATACCGAGTTTCCAGTAGCAGTGCTTCTGAGGACCGAGGGCCCAGTATAAAGGAGTTACTATCTCAATCTATAATTGTATCCGTTTGGTTTTCATTCTATGATTTAAATCTCTTTTGCAATAGTTAAGATAAATGCGTGAATGTGTTAATGATTTTATGTTGTTTGCTTACAGAAGATAGATGTGTCTTTTGAATATCAATGATTGTTGTTCCAGTTTCCATTGTTGTAGTCTATTGCTTGACAGTTCCTCTCATTTTCATATGCACTGTCCCTTTCGATTAGGTTATATTTGTTGTTCCTTTCGATTAAGTTATATTTGTTGTTCCTTTCGATTAGATTATATTTGTTGTTCCTTTCGATTAGATTATATTTAATGTTCCTTTCGATTAGATTATTTTGTTGTTCCTTTCGATTATATTATAATTGTTGTTCCTTTTCACAGATATAATAATTCATCGTTTCTTTTCCATCAAGTTGATTAATAGTTGATAGATTAGTTTTGCAAGTATTTTCCTAGATTATATTATTACTTCTTAGTAGATGAATTCAACAGATTAGCTAAATTCCTTTAATTCACAACACATTATGGATTAGATTTCAATTATGTCATAGATCTTAGCTTCAAATTTTTAAGGAATGTGTGAGGAACTTGATTGTTGCTAAACTCGGATCTGATTTAACTACACGATTTAAGCCTCTATAACCATATGCATAGACTTTGCTGATATTCTTGAAATAAAAGACGAATCCTCGGTTTGATAAATTAATGTTAAACTAAGGTTGTTTTTAGGACATCTTTAGAGACCAACACCATGCAAAGAGAAATAATGTTCCATTTGAGTGACCCAGCTTGTGGGATCCGAGCCATCAAATTTGTTGACCTCAAGTCTGGGAATATGTAGGTCTCGAGGAAGGTGGGTAGAATAAGGACCTTGGTAATGGGAAGAGTCAAGGTCTTCCTAATAAGATGGTTTTTCATAAGAGGAAGGGTTTGGGGAATGACCCATCAATTGGTCAAGTGTGGATTTGATGTCTTTGATGTGGGAAAACTGGTCCTAAAGGATTTTAATAGAGGAATTGAGTGAGCTAATGTTGGCATTGAGATTCTTGATTTCCTCCTTGTTTTGGAGGTTGTCAACAACCAATGCATTGAGTTCTTGGGTGCGAGTGGTGGCCATTTGAAAAAATGGTCAGGAAAATGGGATAGGGGGAAGTAGGGGGGCAGGAGGGGTGGGTGGGACCACTGAGAATAATGATGTCAAGTGAAAGGTACCATTGAGATAAGGGAGAAAATGGGAATTGAATGGGATATGGGCCAAATAAGGATGCCGGAAAAGGGGTTGGGTCCACTAAAAAAATTGTATCAAAAATGATAGGTACCGTGTGAATTAGGGAGAAGAGAGGAATGCAATGGGATAGGTCCCAAATAAGTGTGCTTATGTGACCACTATACTCAATTTTTTTTACTCCCATAGTGTGATACTCCGATCTGAAGAATATTGCAGTGTTGAAAGGCCCAAATTCTTAACAGGAAAAAATGTGTATTAATTTCACAACCAGAATACAGGAGGTAAAGTTGCACGACAATAGATATTGTCTATTCTATTTCTGTTTCTGTCCCAAGGGTTAGGGTATTCATGGTTTCTATAGACAAGGGTTTTCCATGTGCTGTAGCTCTATTATATACGTGCAGGGTCCAACAATAGTACTTGCCCCAATATCTCAGGGCACTAACTAAGGAGGCTGTACCGTGACCTTAGTCGTACTACTTGACTACCCAAGTACTAGAGAGTATATTGTCGAGTGTTGTTCTGAGTGGCACTATAGACATCAGGCGGTCGATTGGTTTATCTATGGAGGGATTCAAGATATCTAGGTCAATCCATATATAGGTGTTTTATGATGCCCTACTACTCGAAGGGATACCAACAGGGGTTACAAGGGTGGCCAACAATGTGCTCTTAAGTACCACTTGTATTTCTTGCGTGTATGCTTCCATGAGCATAGATTTATGCGTTGAACGACAAATCTCTTTAGATTTAAGACACCAGAATACGTCTCTACATTGAAAAACATAACCCACAATTTTCTGCCAAGGAAAGTGCTCTAATACCACTTGTAAGGTACCAAATCTATTATAATAGATGAAAACAACAATATTGCAGAGAATAACAACGAAACAACACAATAGATGAAACCACAATACCAAAATAATACCTTTATTGATAGGAAACAATGTTCACTTGCCTCTTCGAGTGATCTAACTGGATGTCTGTGGCCTCCCACCTATTCCAACTGGCTCATTTTGGCAGTTTTCCAGTTTGGCAGTTTTTTCCCTAGTTTTTGGGTCCCTGACTTGTGGGGCCGTTTTGAGGCCCTAAACAACATTTTTTAGGGCTCGCCACAGCTAGAATGACATTCGATCGACAACAAAAAAATGTGTATTCCTCAGATAGACCTTTTTAGTGGGCTATCTTGCGCCTAAAACGAAGATCATATGCAAAAGTTATGGCCCCGGGAAGTTGATGTACTAACTTACCCAAACGGGGCCCACATGACTTTTGGTGCTTCATATCCTAGGGTTAGGTTTTTTGGATGTCTAGGGTCTTTTACATTCCTGTTTATTGTAAAATGGACTTCAGATCCTCATTGTAATCATATTCTTGCGAATGAGAGAGACTATCACATCTCTTCTCAGAGATAAGCCGCCACCATTCTAGCAAGCTTGTTTCCGCCACATTTTACAGTTTCATCTTATTTCCATATTGAATAGAAACCACTTTTACTGTATATCTATTACTCTGTGTTAAGAATATTTTGATAATAATATGTATTCATTTCATTCTACAATTATATTCTGGATCAGTGGTATTAGAGTGGCCTGCTCCTTGTCGTTCTTAATGCATGTCCCCAACGAGGTTAGGGTACAAAGAATTTGGTCTCGAGCTTGTTTCTCTTGAGGAAAAAATCTCTCGCACGCCCAAACGACCTCTCATGGCAGAAGAAAAGAAAGATGACGGGACAATATATCCCTTCAAAATGTTTCTCGAGGAAGCCCTCACGCAAAAAAGGAACTAGATGATGGATAGTTTTGCGCAAATCCTTCGGCGGCTACCAATAGGCGATGCATCTTTCTCAAACGGAGGCGCCACCCCTTCAAGGTACACATAAACTTCGATATTCCTATATTTGAAGGTCAGATAGACGCAAATGCAGTAGACAAATGGTTGAATCTTCTATAAGGGTATTTCTCTGTCCATAACTTCTCGAATAGAGAAAAGATTACTTTTGCGCTCCTCAAAGCCATCCCCCATGTCAAAGATTGGTGGGAAACTTTCTGTGACCAAAAGGAAATAGAGTAACCCTCATTATTTACAGTCACAGTCACATGGGATTCCTTCAGGTATGATATTAAGGAACAATACTACCTTGTTGGAATTTATGACAACTTGTACACAAATTGGACCATGGTGCGGTAGGAAAGAGACCAAGTGGTGCCCAAGTTCACAAATATCTTCCATACCTTGCGCACCAAGATGGGTATCAAATATTCTGAGCGACATATGGTGTTCAAGTATCGTGGCATTCTGCATAGATACATCCATGCCAAAATGGAGTTTTTGGACATCTCATTCTTAGGCGTGGCCTACCGATATGTTGTCAAAATCGAGTAGAAGCTCAAAAAAAAGATGCGGAAATTTGGGCCTGAGAACCCCTCACAGCAAAATTCAGGAAAGGGCAGACCCAAATCGTAGAAAAAAGGACAGAGAAAAGATGGACAGCCTCAAGAAAACCACTCCAGGTCGCAAGCAAAGAAGGACACCGAAAAGACAAAGAAAGATACTGGGAAGTGGTGTGACTTCCATAAGAGCCCCTGGCATAACACTGTTAATTGTCGCTCAAAGAAGTCACTGGTGGCTGAGATGAAATCTTATGAATCAAATGCAGGTTCTGACTCTGAGTCAGAACCAGAAAGGGGGAGATGGATCATATATGAAGAACCTAGTGTCATCGTTGCTACCACCAAGCTCCATCCCGATGAACCAGATGAGCCAGAGGAGGGCGAGCACCTTTTTCATTCACAGATGTGGTTAAAGGGTACCCCGCTACACTTCATCATTGATAGAGGTATCCAAAAGAACCTCATCTCAGTAGAGGTTGTCAAGCAACTCGCCCTGCTGACAAATTTTCACCTGCAACCCTACACCATCGTCTGGCTTCGCTAAGGAAGCGACATCCATGTCAGCCAACAATGTCGCCTGTCATACAAAATCAAGCCCTTCAAAGACGAGCCATTGTGTGATGTTTCCCCTCTCGAAGTTTGTAATGTTATTTTGGGCCAACCATATTTATGGAAACATTATGCTATATATGAGTCTAGGCATCACAGTGTTATTATTACTTTGAACAAGAAATTGTATAGGATACCTGAGGCAGTCCCACCCAGTGCTATTTCCTTGATCTCTGCCAAGAAATGCAGAAATGACATCTCTCAGAAAGGGAAGTTTGTCTTCTTTTTTATTCTCTCTCAGAATGAGAAAAAGTTCGCAACCACATCTAGGGTCTCCGTGACCAACCTCTCCACACAACAGAAGAAAGTGGATAAGGTTGTGTAATAATACATAGATATCTTCTCCTCACCTACCGAGGTACCTCTACACTGTTAGGTCAAGCACCCCATCGATATGAACCCCGATGTATCGCTTCTCAATGGGTCAGTCTACCTCCACTCTCTGTTAGATAATGAGGAGATAAAGCGATAGATCCAATAACTTCTCCACAAGGGGCACATCCATCCCAGCTCATCACCTTGTGGGAGCCCAATCATGTTGGTACAGAAGAAATATGGAACCTAGCGACTCTGCATTGATTACTGGGATCCAAATAAAATCACAGTCAGAAACTGATACCTGATTCCATGAATCGACGACCTCCTTGATCAACTCACAAGGGATGAATACTTCAGTAAGATTGATCTGAAGTCTGGATACCACCAGGTCCCGATTGAACAAACAAATGTATGGAAGACCACATTCAAGTCAAAGGAAGGTTGTTTTGAATGGTTGGTCATGCCCTTTGGTTTGAAAAATGCTCCAGCCACTTTCATGAGGATGATGGACGATACCTGTAACCATTCACCAATACTTTTTTAGTGGTGTATCTGGATGACATCCTCATTTACAACAAGACTTGGGCAGAACACTTGCAGCGTATTCAGTATGTTCTGCACACCCTGCGATAGCACCAACTCTATGCCAACTTGGAAAAATTCTCCTTTGGCATGGACATGGTTCATTACCTGGGCTACATCGTTGATAAGCATGGCGTACATGTGGATCTATCCAAAATCCAAGTCATCTGTGACTGGCCATCCCTAACCACACTCACTGAGCTTCAAATCTTCTTGGACCTTGCCAATTTCTACCACAGGTTCGTGTTGGGATTCTCCCATATGGCATGGGCCCTCAACCAAGTAACCAGGGGTGGTGGTTAGGATACATTTGTGTGGGGTCAGTCCCAACAACAAGCGTTCGATGATTTTAAGCAATGCTTGTTATCATCCCCAATACTTTCACTACTAGACTTGCAACAATCCTTTGAGATCGAGGCATATGCGTCATACTATGTTGTGGGCATTGTTCTCACTCAGCACGACCACCCCGTGGCCTATCATAGTGAGACACTATCATATGTTGCTCGTAAGTACCCTACTTATGTCAAAGAAATGTACTCCATTGTGCAAGCCTGTAGCTAGTGGAGACATTACATTCTTGGGAAGGAGACATTCATCCACACTGATCATAAGCCACTGCAATTCATGCAGACATAAGTAAAATTAAAGAATGATCACCATCAGAAGTAGTCCACATAATTGCAACAATTCCACCTCAACATCAAGTATAAAATGGGAAGCACCAACCATGTCATTGATTGCCTCAACAGACCGCTAGTCATGACACTCACCACAGTGCTAGACTCTTGCAACCATGAGACCTATGGATGGCCCCAACTCTATGAGACAGACCCAAAATTCGCCACCACCTACCAAATGGTGGGCACAAAAACAATTGTCGCTAATTTACATATTCAGGACAGGTTGTTGTGTCGTCTAGGCCATATCTATATTCCATCAAGCAAGCGAGTGAAGTTGATTTGGGAAGCCCACTACAGTTGGGTAGCAGGACACTTCAGCATCGAAAAGACAGTAATAATGCTGCAGAAACATTTCTACTGGACGAAACTTCGACAGGAGGTCAACAAGTATATTAGGTCCTGCACTGCCTGCATGATTTCCAAACTGACCACTAAGAAACAGGGCATGTACACCCCTCTTCCTACTCCTGACAGGCCATGGTAATCCATCTCAATGGACATCATGTCGGGCCTCCCATCCACCAAGCGGGGCAATGACTACGTTTTTGTGGTTGTGGATCACTTTTCTAAGATCGTGAGTTTTTCCACGTGTAAGAAGAGCATCACAGCAGAGGCCACTACCAAGATATTCTTTGAACGAGTCTGGGTACATCTTGGAATCCCACAAACCATTGTCTCATATTGGGATAGACGATTTCTTAGCACATTCTAGTCAAGCCTCTGGTCACTGCTAGACACCAAGCTCACCAAATCCATGACCTTCCACCCCCAGACAGATGGAAAAACCGAGGTCGTAAATCGAATGATCGTGCATATCACGCTCATATATAATTCCAAGCACCCTCACACATGGGATGATAGTCTCCCCTATGTTCATCATAGTTACAACTGATCCCTACATAGCTCAATCGATCACAACCCCTTTCAGGTGGGGTTGGGATTCCAACCATTGGGTCCCATAGATGTTGCACTACCCCTTGCGGTCACCTCAACTGACTCATCTCCTTCTCCAACTGAAGTTGACAAAGCCACCTGGTTCATTGAGAGGATCCATCACATCTGCCAACAGGTTCAAGATATCCTATAGAAGTCCAATAACAAGTACAAACAGTGCCATGATCAACATCGGGTGCCACATAAGTTTTAGGTGGGTGACAAAGTTTGGTTGCACTTGTAGAAAGAGCGCCTTATAGGACCCCATTGGAAGCTTCACCCACTCTGTTATGGGCCATACACCATCACCAAGGCTTTAAGTGATAATTATTTCAAGCTCAACATTCCTCCTTTCCTTGGCTTGCACCCAGTGTTCAACATGGATATCCTTCGACCGTATTTCCCACCATTATTGGACACCTCAGATATAGTAGAACAAATGACACCAACAGAGCTCAACCTTGACTGCATACAACAACAATCCAGTGATAATATTGTGTAAAAACAGATCAAGGGAACTCGCTGGCAAAGGATCCATCTTTATCGAGTTGTCAAAGCATGGCAACTCTTGTACCAAGGCAAGTGGCTCACCCGGGGCCAAATTCACCAGAAATTTCCTCATCTGATGGGGGAACTCAACACAATGGATACATTTCTTCCTAAGGGGGGAGTATTGATCTATATGGATGTTGGTGGCCTCCCACCTATTCCAACTGGCTCATTTTGGCAGTTTTCCAGTTTGGCAGTTTTTTCCCTAGTTTTTGGGTCCCTGACTTGCGGGGCCGTTTTGAGGCTGTAAACAACGTTTTTTAGGGATCGTCATAGTTGGAATGACCTTTGATAGACAACATCAAAATGTGTACTACTCGGATAGACCTTTCCAATGGGCTATTGTGCCCCTAAAATGGATATTGTATGCAAAAGTTACGACCTTGGGAAGTTGATGTACTAACTTACCCAAACATGGCCCACATGAATTTTGGCGCTTCATCTTCTAGGGTTAGGTTTTTTGGATGTCTAGGGTTTTTGACATTCATGTTTATTATAAAAATGCCTTTAGAGCCTCATTGTAATCATATTCTTGTGAATGAGCATGACTGGCACATCTCTTCTCAGAGATAAGTCGCCACCATTCTAGCAATCTTGTTTCCGTTGCATTTTACACTTTCAACTTATTTCCTTATTAAATAGAAACCAATTTTACTGTATATTTGTTACTCTTTGTTAAGCATATTTTGATAATAATCTGTATTCATTTAGTTCTGCAATTATATTCTGGATCATCGAGGGGGAAACCTTCAACAGAGAAACGCTCTATTACAATAATTCTCAAGACAAAAAATTTCATACCCTCTACTCCTATTTATACTAAATCTATCTACCCAAAAGAATAATCTAGAGGAAGATCCTTCTAGAAGCGAAAGCTTCTATTAAGTCTTCTTACATTTTACTTATTCTTCCTTATTGCTAGGCCTTATTAATATCAACCTTTATTACATGGAAATATATTATTCTACCTACGTGAGGGGTTAGGGAGGTTAGGTCCCTAACATTAACAATACTAAGAGTAGGGACAAAATGATTCCATAGATGGCACTTTAGGTGGGCTTAGAATAGAACATGAAAGGTCTCTTCTCTGTTAGGCACTTAATTTTTCTAACAAAAGTATGAGGTCTCCATAATAAAATCTAGTTCTCTCTTGTACAGGTCTAATACATAGATACATAAGTGTCTCCCAACTCTCAGTCAAATTGTTGGGGCCCTGAATTGCTCCCACTCTAAATTTCTACAATGGTATTAAATTTCGAAGGAATATCAAATTTGTTTTCCATGAGGGATCCAACATAAGTAAGATTTATGAACTAAAAAATCCTTTTCATCTATCCTACAACATCCTCTTTTAGCATGGTGATCTTTAGGATCGTCGCTAGTTTCTTTAATAACCAAGATTTAGTGAGAAGTCCTAAAAGAGTGTAGCCAAATCTATCACTTCTAAGATTGTCATCTTGAAGGAAATCCTTGATGGGCTCAAAAATTTTAGTTTCAAGCATATAATCTTAGGTTTGAATGATATTTGACATGTCACTTATATCCCAAACTCTCATTTCTTTAAGGGTTCATCTTTTTCATATTTGAATAGGCCAAAACTAAGTCGAAATATACTTCCAAAATCGCTCCTTGTAAGCTAAAAATAAGCTATAAGAAACATAGAAATGACAATGCTTATATTCCTCAAGCACATGCATTGTGCTACTAATTACCTTCAAACTCAGACATTGTATAATGTTTACTTTTACTTTCCACCTGAGCACTGATTTGGATCATCTTTTCGAGTTCTTAGTGATATTTATAAGTAACTATGTAGCAATGCTTCATAGGTTGAAAACAAAACTTATTTAACCTCTTTATTTAGATAAAAAAAAAACTTTGATAACGCCATCAAATCTTTTTATATTACCTTAAATGGTGGAGCTTTCCACCTTGTTGTTATTTTAGTTTCCATGTGTCATGTCCTTAGTTGGGGTGCTCCTCAAACAAGGTGATTTTCCTTTGACCTTTCCTTCTTTTCTATATAAGAAGCCTGGGATAATTCCCTAACTGGAGCGCTCCTCTTATTTGATGTATATGCCCCTAAGTTATGCCATGAAAGCCTCCAAAAAACCCTCAAAATGAAGGGTGTTCCTCCCAAGAAAAATCTTTGACCATGTGTGAAAATGTCATGTGTCAAGGTGACCTAACGACAATGGTCCTTTCTTCATGAGGGGATTTCTCTCTATTGCTTGTATGATACCAAAACCCCATTGAATGATGTGTTAATCTTCTTAGTCAAACATTCCATCTATTGTTTCTTTGATGAGGATAAAAGAAAATGTTCTGGATACATCCATAATATTTTCAATACTTTGAAAAGTGTGAAAGACGTTCATTATGCAAGGTGGGGTGCTTTACTCTTTTGTGCCAATAATAGGCTTCTATAATATTTAGGATTTCCTCTTATGTGGTTTAGGCTTTCTATATGGCATCGATTCAAAGTAACAACCAAACATTAAAAATAAACAAAGTGTAATGAATGCCTCCAATTTAATGATTCCATATCTATGCATTCTAAGTAGAATAACTGTGTTGAGTCTAGTTAGAAGAACACCAACCAATACATGTATATGGCACGACATATTAAGAGAATATGCATTTCCAATCACTTTGGGAATATTTGTTGCTATGCTAGACCTTTCTTCACTACTTGAGATCTCTCCCAATGATAGCTTCTAATTGTAACTCTAGAAATCTTGTCATTTTTGTAAAATTGTATTTTAGAAAATTTTCCTAAGTGTCTTGAGTTATCAATTCAAACTTTACATTCACATTTTATGTTCATTAACATTAGCTTTCATACTTGTAATGATGAAGGCATTAAAGCATAACATAAACTTGATGAAGGCATTAAAACATAACATAAGCTTCCCAATTTATGCTTGGTTGTGACAACATACCTAAAGTTGAAATGTGTCTTGAGTTATCATTTCAAACTTTACGTTCACATTTTATGTTCATTAAAATGATCTTTCATACCTGCAATGATGAAAACATTGAAACATAACATAAACTTGAAGAAGGCATTAAAACATAACATAAACTTGATGAAAACATTAAAGCATAACATAAACTTCTCAATTTATGCTTGGTTGTGACAACATACCTAAAATTAACATAACATAAAGTTGATGAAAGCATTAAAGCATAAACATAAACTTCCCAATTTATGCTTGGTTGTGACAACATGAAATATTTTATCCTCAAACTTCTTACATAAATACTATTCTTACATATTTTGTGTTAAGAGTGTTATAGTCACTAGGATTCATGAGCACTAACAATGAATTCACAATAAGTTCATTGTCAATGATTAAATAGTGTTTCTTGTTTCCAAAAGCATCATAAATTTTAAAAAACATGACACATAATGAATGGTCATCTTATTCGTTGCAATGACTTAAACAGTTTTTTCGTCAAATAAATAATAAACATTTTCTAAATATATTCTCATTTCCACACCAAAAATAATCAATAAAAATCAACTATACTTAAACTCACTCATTAATTACCCTTTCCATTTCATTATTCTTAAAATCTTAAGCCTGAAATACTTATGTTTGAAAAACTCACTCATTAATTACTCTTTCCATTTCATTATTCTTCATATAGATGGGATACTTTTCAAAGTCAAAAGATATTCATATTTCCCATATATGATCTTTTATATCACTTTTATTTTCATTATAAAAAATATTATGTTATAATATCTTCCTTAAAAGTTGGAAATTCCATGTTAGAATATCTTGCTTTGAAGTTGGAAACGTGAATATAAAGACACATACTCAATAGTTACTTCAAAGGTTAATAGATACGTGATGTGGATTGAAGTATATTAAAGAAAAGATAAGATACAAATTCTCTTCATAATCACCTTATGTCAATATTTTTTACTATATTTAAAAAATTAATAATAATTATTTGATATGGATTGAAGTATATTAGAAAAAACATAATATACAAATTCTCTTCATAATCACCTTTACTACATCTAAAGAATTTTTAAAAATAAGAGAAGTACATTTGGAGAGGATTAAGTTTTCTTATCACACGAGACACATGAAAAGAGGTGGTATAGAATAATGTATGATATGGAAAACTTAATAAAGGGTACAAACCACATGAAAAGGGGTATAGAATATTGTAGAAAAGGGGTGGTATAGAATATTGTAGGATAGAAAATCTCATAGTAATGAGAATATATTTATTTGTACATTAATGTTTTTATTAATATTTTTTTTAATTCGTGATAGGTTTTTTTTTTTAACGTATTTGATATATTTAAAAAAATGCTTTTTATAACTTATTTTAAGATATCATTGTGCTTGACCTTATACATATTATCAATATGCTTACTTATTGTTTATGTTTGTGCTAACTTCTATTTATCTATAAATCTCATAATATTACTTCATTTACATGCAACCAATTCTATCACAAAAATAACACATTTTTATGCATATGATTTTAACTTTAAATTATATTTTTTTATTTATAATAACTTGTAGTTGGAAAGATTATAATGTTAATCAAATTGGACTAAAATTACATGTAACTTAATTAACCTAATTTTAAAAATCATAAAAAATTAATAAAAACTAATATTTGATTAATTTGTCCATGGCTAGCCATAGTTACTAATTACCTTGGTCATTGTATTTCTTTGCGTATTGTATAAATATATCATAATTCTTGTGAAGAGCATTCAAAGTATTTACCATCTTCATTTGTTTGTTTAGAGAATTCACTTGGTATAAACAATAAAAAAATACATATATGTTTATGGAGATGTTGTAGAGAATATCGATTAGGTTAATGTTAATATAGTTGTTGCTACGGGGAAAATTCCCCCTAAACTGGGTCTAAGGAATAGGTAGAGTGATAACTCCCTTAAAAGACCAACTTATCTCTAATCTACCCCAAAATAATTTAGACTAAGTGATAAGAGAGAGGGAAGAGAAGGTTAAGAAGAGCACCTTGAATCCTTTCGATTGATGTAGACCTCTTCCACTTGTTGTTGCCTCTTAGATCACATATCTCCTCCCAAACATGACTTGTAATAGACCAAGAAAACAACACAACGTCATATGCAATCTCTAGTAATCACTTAAAATCCTAAATATAGATGTCAATGATCAAATAGATAAGAACATGTCAACATAAAGTTTTGGGACAAAGATAATCTCTTTTATTCATAAAAAAGATGAAAGGTTACAATCTTTCCTTGCTAACACCACTCTACGAACCAAGTCTGAGCTCCTCTATCGTGACTCCAAGTGCACCAATCCCACATAGAATTCTCACAACCAACATGCCAACATGGGGAGAAGGAAGGGTTTCATAGGGAGAATGGACAGAAGGGAAAATTGAGGATAAAACTCATAGCAAGATGCAAAACTTGGGCAATGAGAGGAAAAGGATTTTGAGTTTTCTTATTCTCTTGTTCACATATTCAAATCATCCCCCTAGACCTGTTTTTATATGAGAAAAATATGGTTATTCGGTTTGGGGAAGGGCTATAATGGGAAAAATGGTTAGGAAACCCTTCATAGCCCGTAAACTCTACCGAAATACGCATAATTTTATATTTTTTGCATTTTTTGGAAGTAAACACGGGCTAATAACATGCAACATGCGTATGTACGTGAGCGTATTAGCATGCAACACACGTATGTATGATAGATGATAGTGCAACAGGGCACATACATTATCCAAAAAGTTTTTTTTTGAAGGAAACCTCATCAGTATGATTTGGAAAAGGATGCAAATGGATGAGCCAATGTCTTTGATGCATAGATGTGGCATTTTGGACTATAAAATATGCCCCCTAATGTGTGAGGTCAGAAGAGAAATTGATGGCCGAAATACATTACAACATATTAATACAGTGGGAAGGCACAGAGTCGAGTGAGCCCAAGATTGGTATTCGCGAGTGTGTCATCTGCAAAATAATGATAATCTCTCTGAGGCGGGAATACCCATGCTTGGGATAAACTAAGCATGGTTGTCAATAAAGTACACTGCAGATCCATGCCATATAAAATAATCATGACTACGAGACAAATAATGATGCCTATGTAGCTGTGAATAATACACAACAGAGCTACATCTCAAAATCAACTAAAGAGATACAAATACAACATGATATACATCTTCAGGAAGCATCAATGCCTGTAGTTGTAGGTGGTAGCTTCATAACTTGAGAAATATCTTCAAGGTCTTCAAAACTCAAGTAGGAGTATAATATGAGTGTAGAACTCACTACCCTGAGGTCTTCGACAAGCTGTCATGGAAACACTAAAAGAACTTGAACAACAGGTACCAAACTTAGTTGATTCCGAATATGAACTTGACTTGACTCTCGGGATGGCCAACTCATGAAGGTCAAGAGACGAATTGCGGAATGGATGACTCAGGTTGGAAGACTTCCCTTGGAAAAAAATCATGACAAAATGATGAGACTCAAGCAACATATTACTGACATAATTATGTGAGACGGGAGGCACCACAAACTCTCCATATATTTGGAAGAGTAACCAAACAGAGGAGGACATAGCTCTATGTAATGAGAACAACTTCCTAAGGTCATATTATATCCCAATGCTTGCAGAAAAAACGAAAGGATGTGCTTTTTCAAAGGGTGGATATCTTGTTGCCGATAAAAGAGAATGTATATCCCATCCCATATTTTTGGAATATTTGTTTTTTTTTTGTCTTTTTCATGTATTTAACAAGCTTGAAAAATAATAAAAGAATGCTACATTACAGAGGAAGAATGATTCTCGCGGGAAAGATAATTAGTTCCAAGTGCATGGAACATACTGATGCTCAATGCAAGGAGACATGTGCAGGATCATGACACTCAGGAAAATTCTTCCAAGGGTTAAGGTGTTAGATCGCAAGGGAAAAAAAGATACAAGGCTTTCACCTAAGGAATGCTCTAAAGGTTCACTAATAGCAACATGAAGATGACATTAGGCCAAAGATGCAAGGATGAGACATGCGATTCGATTACAACATTACACAACAAGACTCCATCCATGTAAAGTTTTACGAGCCCAGAGAAGGTAAGCTCGATGGTTTTTCCCTTTTAGAGAGTCTGAAAAGACACTAAAAGAAGACTCAAGAGTGATGTTTTTCGTAAGGTTAGTCTCCAGGACCTGAAAAATAATAAAATCATAACAAGGAGAACTCTTCTGGTCACTAGGGCTAGAGTATTCCTTTTTCATGGTCAGTCCATTTGTTCTGGAAAAGGGTTAAACTTATATTGAAGGGACATCTCTTCAAAACTATTTTAACGAGTGTGACAGAGACAAGATCACTCGAATATCTTTTCAATTTTAAGGAGTCTGAAAAGATCTTAACTATCGATTCACTGCCTTTTTCGTAATTTAGTCTGTTGAGCCTGAAAAAGTATAAAACATAACTTAGGAGAACTCTCCCAGGGAGACATATCTCTCGAGGTGTACCTTTTTCCTAGGTAATCTTATTGGCTAGAAAAAGGTTAAACTTATGCCAAGTATATATTCCTTCTATACCTATTAACAAGTATGAAAGGAAAAGATCACTCTATGATATTTTCTTGTTTAGGGGGTCTGAAAAGGGATTAAAGAAGACTCCAGGGGTGTCATTTTTTGTAGATAATCTCCAAGCCTAAAAAAAACGAGATAAACCAAAACCAAGGAGAATGACCCTTTTTCACAAATTTAGTCCCTCAGGCCCGAAAAAGGGTTAAACTTACACCTGAGAATACTCTCCTAGCGAACCGTAGCTCCTAGGGAGTACTTTTTTTGTAAAAATATCCATCCGGACCAAAAAAGGGGTAAACTATTGTCGAACAGATGTGTGTTCAAATTTTAGTTTAACGAGCGTGAAGGTCAACAATATCGCTCGACAATCTTTTCAATTTTAGAGAGTTTGAAAATAGCTTAAAGAAGGCTCCAGGTGGGTTCCTTTTCTTAAGTAATATGAATGAGGCCGAAAAGGGTAAATAAGCTATCGTTAGATGTTACTTTCAAAGTTTAAGTGAGCTTGAAAGACAACAAACCATGCTCTTAGGGAGTACCTTGGGTATAGGCCAGAAAAAGATGAAGAAGAATGAGGCTTCAACACACAGTCATGGAGGGACTAAAAGGACTCCCAAGCCTATGGAAAACTCACAGCATGGATGCCAAAATGTGGCAAAGGATATACCTAGGGCATCCATATAGAGGGAGGCTCTACCACCTAACTACGACACTTCTAAAGCAGCATAGAAAGTTCCATGTCGCACTTCGGTGGGATTGACTCTATGGCAAAGAGAAAATAGTCAACAAAATGAAATATGCAAGGTGATGAGAACCTAACCTATATGCAAGTGTCAAAAATACAACTTCACCACATGATGATGTGAGTGTAACCCATCTCATAGAAACACTTAACTAGAATAAAAATTCCATAACAACGACCTAAAGATCCCCCAAAAAGAAACCAAAGCACCCACCGAGCCAACAATAGGGAAAAAGAGGATCAAATTAGGGCAAAAAGATCCAAAAAAGTCTATAAATAGAGGTAGACAACACATTTTAACCATTTCAATTTGGAAGATAGCCAAAAAGTGAAAAATCCCTCTTCCTTTAAACGCAAATTCAAGGAGCTACGGTGGATGAAAAGACTTCAAACTTTAACCAAGTAAGTACACATGACCTCCTTCAACATTTCAATCCATTATGTTTTGCTTTTATTTTTGTTTAGAGGGTGCGCACCCTAAAAAATAAGTCAGGTTTGTGTGTACGCAGGTTGTTCACGCTCAGCATGCCTATATACATGGGCTGAGAAAAACTTAGCACACATATATACGCGACTGTCTTAAAAACATCTCGTGTACATCTCCTAAAGTATTAAAAAAATGAAAAAGGCACTAACCTCAAACTTTTTTCATGCATTAGGATGTATGTCCATTGGAGAGAGAGAGCATGAGGAGATAGACATACTGGTTAAAGAGGATCCAAGGGCCATTGCCATGCTAAAGCAGTGTGGAATGTGGATTTTTTTTCAATACCCATTCATGAGGGCACAACCCAAGCTACTAAATAATTTGATAGAGTACTGACACCCAGACGCAGAGGCCTTCATGCTAGAGGGCCAATCAATGACTCCCACCATCGAGGAAATATACTTCTTGATCGATCTCTCTAGAAGGGGTGAACCAGTTAACCTAAGGACTTTCCCTCCAGGACCACACAATATAGAGGACTATATTGGCATGTACTGTGAGGCTGACACTGAGAAAGTAGGCTCTCAAGTGTGAATTCATAAGATAGAAAGCCTCAACCTATAGATAGTGTTGTATATGATTGAGTGGTTACAAGATCTGCATCACTTCACTAGGCCTCATGTGCACAAATGCATTGTGAAACTTAGTGTTTACAGGCCACTATATTTGACTGGAGCACCACTATGCTCACTTGTATGAAGAATCAACTGACCGACTGCAGGAGAAGAACGAACAAACAATTTGGTTTTGGGACCATATTGTGCGCATTATTTTTTGAGAGAGTGCCAGTCCTTAGCCCACAAGAGATAGTACGAGGACATATTGCCTCATTTCCTACATTATGCAGATGGGATGCATTGATGCCTCGAAAGGGAGCAGGGAGAGTGTAGGAGGCATTCGATTACAAGTTCTTTTATTGGTGGGCCTGTCAAATCCTTGCGATCGAAGGCTACCCATACGCAAGATCAGTTTCCTGAGGGACCTTGATATGCCTGTGGCCCCTGGCGAGGAGCACGGAGAGATAGGTACACATCATTATTTATCATTTAAAGTTATTTCATTTTTAGTTTTTAAATATTATCATTTTTATGGTAACATCATAGTACTAACTTAGTAACATGTTATATACAGATGTGGGACCAGTACGACCAGTCGACTTCGCCAAGACCAAGCATATTCCTCGAGAGGATGTTGGACCAACAACAATGGGAGGACTAACAAGAGAGGGAGGGCCACCAAATGGAGAGGCTAAGAGAGTATTGAGACGAGTGGAGAGGAACCTGATAGCTCTCACCTGTCATGTGTCGATGGCAGAGATTGAGGACCTACCTTCGGCCATGTAACCTCATGTGGTAGGAGTACCCAGGACTTGGGTTCAGCTATTTTGACGTCTTGCGAATGTCTTAGTACATTACACTAGGGACAATAGGCCTAGACCATAGACTTATCACTGGACCTTATATGTGTCGAGGGCACTCTTTTTATACTCTCTTATGTATTGAGGGCTTGAGCCCAACGATGTATATCGACACTATTTGAGTCTTTATGGCCCACATTTTGTACTTATGGCATTATTCTGGACATATTATATATATACATCTTTTTGTCTTATGGAGTAATCATTTTTTGTACAAATGTATTTACATATGTGTGTGTGTGTGTGATTTTACTTTTATGTGTGTGCAATATGCCAATCTAATACATGATTAGTCAATGCATCAGTTAGTTGATTAGATATCCTAGGAACATGAATATATGTAATATAATCAAAATAGTGTTCTAAGATATGTACCCTAAGGAATCGTCAGTGAAGGGTGGGATCGTAGATTCGGTACACTCCATTTAACTGAGACACAACTAGTTGAGCATCTAGATGAACCTAGAGGTGAGAAATACCATGTGACAATGCATCATGTAGTAATTCCATTGTGACATTGTACTCATCAATGCTATTAGTTGCTTCGCCTAGAAAAACACCTCCAGAAGACACCAACTGACCAGTAGGCATGAATATCACCCAAGCTGCGGAAGAAAGCCTCCGAGTGTGTCGGATAGCACCATCCGTGAACCCAACATAAACCTTAGATTCACTTGACATCTGCCACAGTGAAAAATCACAATAAACTACACGTCCATAAGACAAAAAGACAGGGAAATGTATAAATAAAACTATACATTATATATAATAAGTCACACCCTCTTGGAGCATAACCCTAACTTACATTAGTTTATACCTAGCTTAGACTCCTATATCTTGGTTAATACATTCATTTACACTTTATTTCACCTAATTTGGCCACATAGAGAAGAAGGGCACCTCATCCCTAGATTTTAGGGAAAACT